>OZ024833.1:15714179-16314179 GCA_964016985.1 Anodontia alba | reverse complement strand
TTGGCTTCGGCAGCACACTTTCTTGTTTGCCGAATATCTTGTGAATCAGTGGTTGGATTCTTAGCAAATTTTCATGGATATGTAATTGGGGCATAACAAAGAACTGATTAGATTTTGGTGATCTTGACCTAATTTTCAAGGTTGCAGCAGTAGAAAAAATGAAAATTCACAGTCAGGGGACATTGGTTTTCTCTTTAAACACTGTTACTATAGTTCTTATTTATTCATGAAAAAACTTACATTGTGTGTACTCATTAGAAGTGCTTTGGTTCTTCTACTAATTAAGTGCACACTACATGTTTTCTTTTTATTAGCTCACCTGAGCATGAAGTGCTCATGGTGAGCTATTGTGGTCAGTCCATGTCCGTCGTCCATCGTGCGGTGTCAACAATTGCTTTAAAAGCATACTCCTCCTACATCCCTGGGCCAATTGACTTGATACTTGGTAGGAAGCATCGGGGTGACTTGTAGATCAAAAATAGCTAAAATCGTTCCAATCGGAAATCCAAGATGGCCGCCATCTTGAAAATCTATTTTTCGCTTCTTCTCCTGAACCGAAAGGCCAATTGACTCCAAACTTGGTAGGAACCATCAGGGTGACTTGTATATCAAAAATAGCTAAAATCGTGCCGATCGGAAATCCAAGGTGGCCGCCATGGCCGCCATCTTGAAAATCTATTTTTCGCTTCTTCTCCTGAACCGAAAGGCCAGTTGACTCCAAACTTGCTATGAAGCATCAGGGTGACTTGTAGATCAAAAATAATTAAAATCGTGCCGATCGGAAATCCAAGATGGCCGCCATGGCCGCCATCTTGAAAATCTATTTTTCGCTTCTTCTCCTGAACTGAAAGGCCAATTTACTCCAAACTTGCTAGGAAGCATCAGGGTGACTTGTAGCTCAAAAGTAGCTAAAATCGTGCCGATCAGAAATCCAAGATGGCCGCCATGGCGGCCATCTTGAAAATCTATTTTTTTGCTTCTTCTCGTGAACCGAAAGGCCAATTGACTCCAAACTTGCTAGGAAGCATCAGGATGACTTGTAAATCAAAAACAGCTAAAATCGTGCCGATCGGAAATCCAAGATGGCCGCCATGGCTGCCATCTTGAAAATCTATTTTTCGCTTCTACTCCTAAACCCAAAAGCCAATTGACTCCAAACTTGGTAGGAGGCATTGGGGCGACTTATAGATAAAAAATAGCTAAAATCGTGCCTATCGGAAATCCAAGATGGCCACCATGGTGGCCATCTTGAAAATCTATTTTTCACTTCTCCTGAACCGAAAGGCCAGTTGACTCCAAACTTGGTAGGAAGCATTGGGGTGACTTGTAGATCAAAAATAGCTAAAATCATGCCAATCGTAAAACCAGGATGGGCGCCATGGCAGCCATCTTGAAAATCTATTTTTCACTTCTTCTCCTGAACCGAAAGGCCAGTTGACTCGAAACTTGGTAGGAAGCATTTGGTGACATGTAGATCAAAAATAGCTAAAATCATGCCGATCGTTAATCCAAGATGGCCGCCATGGTGGCTATCTTGAAAATCTATTTTTTGCTTCTTCTGAACCCAAAAGTCACTTGACTCGAAACTTAGTAGGAAGCATTAGGGTGACTTGTAGATCAAATATAGCTAAAATCGTTCTGATCAGAAATCCCAGATGGCCACCATGGCCGCTATCTTGAAAATCTATATTTAGCTTCTACTCCTGCACCGAAAGGCCAATTGACTCCAAACTTCGTAGGAGACATTGGGGTGACTTGTAGATCAAAAATAGCTAAAATCGTGCCAATTGGATATCCAAGATGGCCGCCATGGCAGCCATCTTGAAAATCTGTTTTTTGCCTCTTCTCCTGAACTGAAAGGCCAGTTGACTTGAAACTTGGTAGGAAGCATTGGGGTGACTCGTAGATCAAAAATAGCTAAAATCGTGCCGATCGTAAATCCAAGCTGGCTGCCATTTAGAGTTTGTTCAAATGATCACGCTCAATTGACTGGCATGCCATATATCTACTTCAAAATAAAGAACTGCTTAAATGATGATCTTTTCATTAGTTGCGATGACAGGATTGGAAAAATGTTGAATAACATCTGCATATCTGCAGTGGCTATGTCACTCAGGTGAGCGACCTGTAGCATGTGGGCCTCTTTTTTTTCATATTTCTCCATGAAAATATTTGTGGGTACTCTGGAGTGCCTGCCTGGCATTATGATGAAAACATATGTTGTGGGTACTCATTAGAAGTGCATTGACAAAGTGCTTCTAATGAGTACCAAAATATGTTTTTTCTGGAGAAATAAGAAAAATGTCAATAACTTTTGTATTGTATTAGTATTGGGACACCTTATCTACTTACAATACTTCTCCTAAAATTTGAAATAGTCCATTCTACTACCTCTTGATGAGTCTACTTATTGCTGTATGTATGGCAAACTGTGACACTATGTTCTGCAGCATCTGATCTGGGTCTACACTGATTGCAAACACCTATCAGTCCCAATACATAGGGTTATTATGGTATCTTGAGTTATGAATTTCCTTTCACAGCCTGGTGATCAGTTTGAAATGTCCTGGCTTAATGGTAAATCATGCAGACAGAATGATCAGGAGCTCCACTGTTTACTCAGACATCTTTCCTGAATATTTACGGTAAACACTGTAATACCATATTTTATATGGTAACACAGTATTTTGCCTACTCTGCTTTTGACATCCTTCAGAAAGTCGTTTTTGCCTGACACTTTACACAGAAGAAGTAAAATTGTGAACTTTTGTCATGATTTAATGCAAAACTTCTTGTCATAACCTATGCACAAAAAGTAATCTGGATCTGCTCTGTTTGCCATTAAGTATGTCAGTTTGTATTAACAATCTGAATCAAGTAATCTGATTGGCTAAAAATTAGAAGTGGGTGTGACATCTTAATTTTGAAATTTTTGGACATTTACCACAAATACTAGTACTGGAGATGATGTATCCCGTGCCATTGGAGGGAGAGGTGAGGGAGTGGGGCAGGGCAAGCAGTTGTTGCAAAGACTCATGCATAAGAAAATAAAGTTTAACCATGCTCCTGCTGAACCCAGACATGCAATGTCTTTGCAAACAAGGTAGATCCAGATCAGTTGGCTTCTGAAGAAGCCAACTGATCTAGATCCACACTGTTTGACATTAAGTATGAGAATTTGTAGCAACAAAGTGGATTAAGAAATCTGATTGACTGAAAACTAGAAGTGGGTGTGGCATCTTAATTTATTCAGCATGGCAAGGGTTGATACCTAACTTATGCATGTCATCATTTGGACCATGTCATGGGAAAAGAGCTGTTATATGCAAACAGCAAAGGTTCAGGCCATCCTGCACATCCATGCAGTCTTGCCAGAATCTATGCTGTTTACTCATACAGTCGACTCTCATTATCTCGACCTCGCTCTCCTCGAATAATCGCTTTTCTCAAAGTGAAAATCTCGTCCCTGTTTAACAGGGACCTCTAACAACAGGTAACAAAATATTGTGGAAAAGAGGAGAAATTGCTCCTTAGGAGCAATTTCTCCTCTTTTCCACAATATTTTGAATATATCTCTAATTCCAGGAGTCAAATTACATATTCATTTGTTAAATGTGCTGTTCGATTTATTGTTTTTTCTCATTTCCGCAAATCTGATATGTCGAGGTATGGATATCTCGAAGTGTTTCAGAGGGTCCCTTGGAATTCGAGATAATGAGAGTCGACTGTATATGTAATGGGCTAACGTGAAACGTCAGCCAAAGAACTAGTCGTGAGCTCACTAAGAGGCTGGACATGCTCTCTGAAAGATTGATTCGATGGAAAATAGAAGGGAAGGCAATGATCAGGAACCGATACAATTATCCCACACCTCCCATCAGAGACATCAAAGGGAAAGAAACACAAACACGAAATAACTAGACCCTAATGGAAACACTAGCGAAAGCCAAACGGACAGTTGCTTTCCCACAAAGTGGCCAAATGGCTATCCAAAACAAAAATATGTAAGCCACACACACATTCAAAGACGAACTATAACAAAAGTAAACCATGACAGAAGAACCGCCTTGGAACGGTCAGTGAGAAGTATTTCACTGAGGGGGCTTAAATCGAGTTTACGTGGCCACAATCCTCCCCCTTACTTCTGCCGTGGTTTAGACGCATAATTTGTTCAGTCTGCATGAAACAACTGAAATGCTGGAGCAAAAGAAAACCAACAGAGCATTTTTGTCCTGATATGGCTCATTTAATTATGCTGTTTGAAGTTGTTTTTGTTTTTTTTTTTTTTTTATACCCCATCACACAATACTTGTGGAGTATTATGGTTTCATGTTGGTCGTCTGTGTGTCCATCCATCTGTCCATCCATCTGTTTGTCATCTCTCGGCCCGCGCGTATTTTTGTTTCCAGATGATAACTTGAGCAAATATCAATGAATTTTCACCAAACTTGGTATATGTATTGATATTGTGGAGGTCTGGTTTGGGATTTCTAATGGGCAAATTATATCAATTTTTGACAGAGTTATCTGCCAGTCACATGATAGTGGTCGGGTGTTATCGTTTCATTTTAATGTTTGTATTTTTGATAAATTCTATTTTTATTTTGTCTTCTTTTATTTCAGACTACTACTCTAATTGGATTATTAAAAACAGCGAGATTGTTACGGCTTGTTAGAGTTTGCAGAAAATTAGACAGATATTCTGAATATGGTGCGGCCATGTTGTTGTTGCTAATGGCAATCTTTGCTCTAATTGCTCACTGGTTAGCGTGTATATGGTATGCAATAGGAAACTTCGAAAGACCTCATTTAAGATACCCAAAGATAGGTTGGCTGGACGACCTAGGCCGACAGACTCACCAGGAATATCGCAACGATAGCTCAGGAGGGCCGTCCATTAAATCAAAATATGTGACAGCTTTATATTTTACTTTTAGTAGTTTGACTAGTGTAGGATTTGGAAACGTGTCTCCTAATACAAACTCAGAGAAAATATTCTCTATACTTATCATGCTTATAGGATGTAAGTATACCATTAGTTTTGAGTTCTGTTCTAAAGCGAATCTTTTTTCTGCCAGAAATTATTGACAATTTTCTTATTTTTTCTCAAAAACATTTGTTTTGGGCACTCATTAATTAGAATTGCCTCAATAGGACAATTCCATTGAGTACCCAGAACATATATTTTCATGTAGAAATAAGAAAAAGTATTACTAAAACACACCTATTTAAATATATTGAGAATTTTACCACCAAAAAATGAAACTTTTCAGATAAAAAATCTGATATTTTTTATCTTTCTGCTCAAAACATAGATTGTAGGTTCTTGTTAGAACCGCCTCAATGAGGCAGTTCTAATGAGTACCCACAATGTATGTTTTTGGCAGAAATAAGAAAAATAATGTATACCCCTGTAAACTCCAGTTTTACTACTTAAGGGGGTCAAAATTATATAGGCATGTTTTCATGATGATATCTATATGAATAGTATTTAAGAAAATCTGGAAGTCTTTTTTTCTGCCCAAAAGTATTGATATTTTTCTTAATTCTCCATGAAATCTATTGTTGTGGGTACTGAGTTGCCTCACTGAGGCAATTCTAATGACTACCCAGAGCATATATTTTTATGGAGAAATAAGAAAAACTATTTATATGTATACTGTTAGAGAAAACCTGATTTACGTTATATGGAAGCAGTAGGTCTATCTAGTTTCATCACTGTTGTTATGTTCACAAACTTTGGATTATGCCAAATCTGTATACAGTGAAATGGAAAGGATCTATCCAGATAGGTTAACCCTAAAGAGCCAATCACAACAGCAGCAGACAACATTATGAATTTCTTTTATTAGTATTATTATTATTTTAAGAGAAAATAAGGTTTGACATTGCAGATGATTCAATTGATATGTCAAGCCTTATTTTCTTTGGAAAATAATTTTAAAATATCAGGGTCCAGTTGTTCAAAGCATCATTATGTCCCCCACCATAGGGTGGGGGGACATATTGTTTTTAGTGCGGATCCCATTGGCGTCAGCCTAGCCTCCTGTCTGCCCACTATCTCCTTAATGAATGGATGGATTTTGGCCAAACTTACACAAATTTATTATTGGGTGGGGGAAAAATGCTGATTAGATTTTGATGATCTTGACCCCATTTTCAAGGTCACAGGTGGATTTAGATTGTTGGAAAAGGCTGGAAAATTGCTTGTCTGCACCCTATCTCCTGAAGGAACAAATGGATTTTGACCATACCTGCACATCCAGATTGCTGGGACATATAAAAGAACTGATTAGATTTTGGTGACCTTGACCTCATTATCAAAGTCACATGAGGGCTTGGATGGTTGGAAAATGGCTTCTCTGTACCCTATCTCCGGAATGAATGGATGGATTTTGACTAAACTTGTACATCTATATTGTTGTGACATGGAAAAGAACTATTAGATTTTGGTGACCTTGGCCCCATTTTCAAGGTCACACAAAGGCTTAGATTGTTGGAAAATGGGTTGTCTGCACCCTATCTCATGAAGGAATGGATAGATTTTGACCAAACTTGCACACCTATATTGTTGACATGAAAAAGAACAGACTAGTTTTTGGTGACCTTGACCCCATTTCAAGGTCACAGGAGAGCTCAGATTGATGGAAAATGGCTTGTCTGCACCCTGTCTCCAGAATGAATGGGTGGATTAGGACTAAACTTGTACAGCTATATTGTTGTGACATGGAAAAGAACTATAAGATTTTGGTGACCTTGGTCCCATTTTCAAGGTCACACAAAGGCTTAGATTGTTGGAAAATGGGTTGTCTGCACCCTATCTCATGAAGGAATGGATAGATTTTGACCAAACTTGCACAACTATATTGTTGACGTGAAAAAGAACGGATTAGTTTTTGGTGACCTTGACTCCATTTTCAAGGTCACAGGAGAGCTCAGATTGATGGAAATGGCTTTTCTGCACCCCATCTCCAGAATGAATGGATGGATTTTGACTAAACTCGTACAGCTATATTGTTGAGGCAGGGACAAGAACTGATTAGATTTTGGTGACCTTGACCCCATTTTCAAGGTCACGGTGGGGGGTGGGGGGCTCAGATTGTTGGAAAATGGCTTGTCTGCACCCTATCTCCAGAATGTATATCTATATTGTTGTGACATGGAAAAGGAAAAGAACTGATTAGATTTTGGTGACCTTGACCCCATTTTCAAGATCTTAGATTGTTGATAAATGGCTTGTCTGCACCCTATCTCATGAAGGAATGGATAGATTTTGACCAAACTTGCACAACTATACTGTTGTGACATGAAAAAGAACTGATTAGTTTTTGATGACCTTGATCCCATTTCTAAGATCACAGGAGAGCTCAGATTGATGGAAAATGGCTTTTCTGCACCCTATCTCCAGAATGAATGGATGGATTTTGACCAAACTTGTACAGCTATATTGTTGAGGCAGGGACAGGAACTGATTAGATTTCGGTGACCTTGACTCCTTTATCAAGGTCTTAGATTGTTGATAAATGGCTTGTCTGCACCCTATCTCATGAAGGAATGGATAGATTTTGACCAAACTTGCACAACTATATTGTTGTGACATGAAAAAGAACTGATTAGTTTTTGGTGACCTTGACCCCATTTTCAAGGTGAGAGGAGAGCACAGATTGATGGAAAATGGCTTTTCAGCACCCTATCTCCAGAATGAATGGATGGATTTTGACCAAACTTGTACAGCTATATTGTTGAGACATGGAAAAGAACCGACTAAATTTTGGTGACCTTGACCCCATTTTCAAGGTCACATTAGGGCTTAGATTTTGGAAAATGGCCCCCATTGACCACACACACAAACACACACAAAAAAAGATAAATTATAGATACAACCATTTTCAATGATAGGTCTGTTCAAACTGGTGGGGGACATACATTTTCCTCCGAAAACACTATTCTGGTTAGCTTAACATGCTTCTTAGTGGTAAAAATTTTAACCTTTTAGTAAGTACAATATCTAATTCACAGGTATTTTTGCTGAAAAAAAAATGTGAGTAGCGCATTTTTTTTTTCAGCAAAAGTATGAGTGTATTTGCCATATTTTAAAATCAAAGTTTTGAGGATACATTAACTAACGACATTGTTAGTTTTGAACAACTGGGCCCAGACTGTTACCTGTTATAATTTTGCTTGGCACTTTAACCTATTTTAGTCTGGAGACCCACAAAAGGTGATTGGCAAAAAGTGTAGACCCAGATCAAATGCAACAGAATCCAGCATCTAATCAGGGACACATTACGAAAACATGCCTATTCAAATATATTGAAAATTTTACAACCATAAAAAGGAAAAAATTTAGATAAAACATTCTGATATTTTTCATATTTCTGCTCAAAACATAGATTGTGGGTACTTGTTAGAACTGCCTCACTGAGGCAGTTCTAACGAGTACTCACAATCTATGTTTTTTAGCAGAAATGAGAAAAATAAGATATACCCCTGTAAACACCAGTTTTACTATATAAAGTGGGGTTGAACGGGGTCAAAATTATATAGGTGTGTTTTCGTAATGAACACAGTTTGCATTAATTACAGGAATTTCTATAAAACATAGTGATAATAAAAACTAATGAGACACCTTGCTATAGGAAACAGACTGTTCCAAAGAGTTGTGGTAGACAAGTCCACTCAACATAAATGGGTTAAGGTGTTAACTAATATTTAAATGTAGTAAAAGCAAGCTTCCACAAGTTTTGTGGAGATTGATCATGAAATATTTTCTATGGTCATTCTCTCCCTTCCGCTGATTCAAGAAGGGCAGTTGTCAGTTTCTGGCGAAAGCATGTGCACAATACTGGTTAACCGCTTAGAGGACTAAGCCTGCCCAGTAAACGTGTGATTAGGTAAACTGACCGCGCTCGACATGACCCCATTGGGTTGACTGGGCCGTAAAACTTCAACACAAACAAAATCCACAAGATTTGATTATTTCCCAACATATTATTGGGGTCTATAGAATGATGCTGTCTTTATCCATAGCTCAGGTAAGACACTGTTTTCAACCAAAAGGTATTGATTTTTTTTTTTTCTTCTTATTTTTATGTCTGAACTATATAATGCCAAAATTCCTAAAAAAATGTCTGAAATATAAAAACGTCAAAGTGTCACTATGCAGGGAAAGAAAAGTGTCTTAAACAGCTTGGTCATATTTGTTTTTGTCTTTAT
This sequence comes from Anodontia alba, assembly GCA_964016985.1. NCBI lineage: Eukaryota > Metazoa > Mollusca > Bivalvia > Lucinida > Lucinidae > Anodontia > Anodontia alba. The sequence goes on along the minus strand of OZ024833.1, from coordinate 16,304,963 downwards.
AATGACATGTTCACATTTTTTTTTTATTTTAGGCATTTTTGAGGAGGATAAAACCTTTCAACACAACCTTTTTAGCGGGCCTGGACACAGTCCAGGAAGAGCTATTGCACAACCCCCGGCGCCTGCGTTGGCTCCACATTTACGTTATAGTTTTTTAAGAGCTTATATTTTCCAGCCCATTTGATAGATTTGGTTCATATTTGGTATGATGATAGATATAGTTCCAAAGTTTTATTCAAGAATACCCCAGCCCATTGTCTCAAGGTCGTGGACTTAGAAATTTTTAATGTTAAAGTTTTTTAAGAACAGGACCCTTGGAATTTGAGATAATGAGAGTTGACTGTACAAGTAATTGCATGACATTTTGTTGTTTTTCAGCTCTAATGTATGCCAGCATCTTTGGTAATGTTAGTGCAATTATTCAACGGTTGTATTCAGGCACATCTCGGTACCATACCCAGATGCTACGGATCAAGGAATTTATACGATTTCATCAAATTCCCAATCCTCTACGACAGCGACTAGAGGAGTACTTCCAGCATGCCTGGTCTTATACAAATGGCATTGATATGAATATGGTAAATATGTTTTGTTTTTTTTTTCCTTTATAAGAATGGGTGTGACAAATGGTGACCTTAACTCTTAGCATGCTGGGTAAAAATTTCAGCAGAAGACATTTTTCTTATTTTTCACAGAAAATAGGATTTGATATTTAATACAAATTGCATAAAGTGTCAAATCCTATTTCCTGGGAAAAATAAGAAAAACCCATCAATTTGTCGTCTGCTGCATCTGCCCATAGCATGGTAAGTGTTAAGGGGAATGCATATATCTTCAAGGGAAATTACTCTGACATGAACGTATATATAGTCAAACCTCAATGGCTCGAACATCTTTGGGACCATGGAAATTCATTTGAGACATGGGTAGTTCGAGCCACTGAGGGTTAATCATGGCACCAGTTCAGGAAGCAAATAGCGATAATTTAGGGAAATCTTTTCAATTTTCTACACAATGATTGTATGTTGAGTGTACTCATTAGAATTGCCTTGATGAGGCAATTCTAATGAATACACACAACATACAATTCCATGATAAAATAAGAAAAAAATCCCTAAATATTTGTTTTCTTGAGCTATTGGAAGGATTTTGTAGGGACTGAAAAAAAAGAGTTTGAATCATCCATGCCATCCGGGTTCGAGCCATTGAGGTTATACTGTACCACCCTCTTTAAACTATTTTTTTCAGAACTTTTATATTATAAAATGATGAACTAAAAACCTTACCATATTTACACTAAGTCTTCAGATAGACAAGCGGAGCAAACAGTGTAGACACAGATCAGATGCTGCAGCATGCAATGACTGATCAGGATCTACTTTATTAACCACCCATACTGCAATAGTAAGAAATACTAACAAGTAGAAAAATGGCTGTATTCAAATTTAAGGACAAGTCATAAGTATAGTAAGGAATTAAAGTGTCCAAATACTTAGGGTAAAAATGGTACAGTATTTCCCGTACTTGTCATGTACGAGGGTCGTGCAAAATGTACTGTCACTAAAAGGCTTCCTTCATTTTATCCCAGGTATATTTTAAAATGCTTCACTGTACTTGAATGGTGTGTTGAATAGCTAATGATACCCTTTTATTTCGTGCAAATTGCTTTCCAGCTGACCGAGTTATTTCAAATTGAAATAGATGCAGTCATATACACTGAGCAATTTACTTGTTACATTGGAACATGGACCAGAAGACTGAAATTCGTAGCTATATTAAATGCTGCATTAGGCTTAATATAGATTCAAAGCAGATATTTAATGAATTGTGTGGTATATATGGACCTAAGACCATTTCAATGCGCACAGTTTTTAGGTGAGTTAAAGCTTTTAAAGCTGGGAAATTTTCTGTTGAAGATGATACCCATCCTGGAAGGCCTAAAACCTCTGTTTCCAAGGCTAACATCGCTGCTGTAAAGATTGTGGTCAAACAGGATGCGCGATTGTCTGTCAAAGATATAGCTAGTTGTACTGGCATATCAGAAGGCAGTGTGCAAACAATTCTGAAAAAGCGTTCGGACCTGAGAAAGGTTTGCGCTAGGTGGGTACCTCATTTGCTCACTGAGGAGCATAAGACACAATGCCTTAAATGTGCCCTGGAACTTTTGAAAACATACAAAGGCTGTAATAGTCAGGTTATTTCTAACTTGCTAACAGGTGATGAAACCTGGGTGCACATGTTTGAGCCACAAAGAAGGGCTGATAATTGCAATGGAAGCGAAAAGATCAAAAACGCCCTTGTATTGCCAAGAGAACCATAAGTTTGAAAAAGAATTTGTATGCAATTTTCTTTAATTCAAGTGGGCCAGTCATTCAAGTGCCTTGTCCATCTGGTCATCCAGTCACTGGCCGATTCTACAAGAATTCTGTACTGAAGAAAGTGAAAGAGTTTTACAATAAGAAACGACCAAGCAAAGGATGGTCAGGAGTCCACCTTTTACATGACAATGCCTCCTCTCATAAGTGTGAGGTTGATAAGTCTTTTTTGGCTTCTGAAAAGGTGAAAGTTTTAAACCATCCACCTTATTCACCAGACCTGAGTCCCTGTGACTTCTTTTTATTTCCAAGGCTTAAGAAAATGCTTTCTGGAAATAAGTATACGTCTAGAAGTTCTCTTGGCAGCGCTATTTATCAGTGTCTCTAACAGATACCAAAAGAAGACTATCGATATTTATCTGCTTTTCGCGACTGGGTAAAAAGGTTACAAAAATGTGTTTTAGTAAAGGGGGAATACTTTGAAGGTTTGTAATAAAAATATGTTTGATAAAACGTAGCACTGAAGTAATCCAAACTCACTGACAAAACTTTTTGCAGGATCCTCGTATAAAGGATTTCTGAAGCTGGCTCCATGATTTCACCAAAATATGGTCCTTTTAGGCAGCTGTAATGATACTGGGTCCTTTGCATGTTGTAAAGACCCTATCAGTACTTCAGTACCACAGACACTTCTTTTAAATATAGAAGCTGAAAGTCTAAAAATTTAAAGCATTTTAGCAAATTTGTTTTTGAGGACCGACCCGTCCATTATTTGAAATGATTGAAATAAATGTAAAAGCACTTATTGGAAATGATGGCTATGATGTCATAGCAGATCATATAGGTAATCTCATGGGTACTGAGTAGATGTACATACATAGAAAATGTATGGGAATAAGGCTACAAAGACAAATAGTATTGTTTCTTAGCAGCAAGAAACACACAATGGCTAAATTATGAGTTGTTAGATGGATGCCAAATTCTAAATAATAAAAGAAGTTATATTTAAGTTTTTGCATTGTCGATGTCATTTTCTAATTACGCAAACTTTCTATTAAATAATATCCTTTATCCGTATTGGAAGATTTTTAATATAAAATTACATGAAATAACTTTGTTTTTCACTTGCATACATTTTCAGCATGGTAGTTTTAGTACAAAAGAATAGATTAGGAAGATGTATAACACCTGCTGGGATGAATATGGATAATAATACAATTCAAACTGGTGTTTATCAGCTAACACACATATTTATTTATTTATTTATTTATTTATATATTTATTTATTAAATATTTATTTTATTTTATTTTATTTTATACAATAATTCAAGAGGGTTACACATTTGGCTAAAATGCCAGTCTACCATGCAACCCTCATAAAATGCAACATATCACAACATATATACATATGAAAACACTTAAATATAAATCTTAAAATAATTAGCTTACTTTAATGCATTTTCCTCCAAGTTGTGAAAAAAGAAAAAAATGCAAAATATCTCTCATGAAAAACTCAAGCAAATCCCTGGATGAATAGTCTCACCAGTTAAAATTGTTGGAAATGCATTTCTGGTGCACTAGTTAATAAGTTTGAATTTATTACAAAAAAAAAAAAATATATATATATATATATATATATATATATATATATATATATATATATATAGAAACTGGCCATGATATGAGGTGCTGGAATTTAAACCTAGTTATGTGGCGGAAAAATTTAACCGAGATATGAGGCATATATATTATATATATATAAAACCTCACAATGGTATTATATATGTCGCCCCACAAACATAATGTTCATGAAAATACAAATTCTTTGTTTTTATGTGCTTTCTCTAGTTCAATACGCATGCAAACTTCGTAAACTTCGATGTCTCTACACTTATTAAGTGGCGAATAAGTATCTCGGAGTATGTGTAGAATTGTGAGCCACAACTAATGCAGGTTAATACTAATTCTTCGGGGTTTTTTTTTTTTTTTTTTTTTCAGTAATGAATGATTTGAATCATATACTTTTCTTTTATTTGTTTCTCATTTGTTCGTTCCAAACATCTTAGAAACACTTATTAGGGCTAATTATACTTTGCGGAACGGAACAATTTCAGGGGCACACAATGGGGAATACATATAAAATTATAATATTTGTTCTTGACCACAGTTTTGGAGAATATTTTGGCTTATTATCGATTACAAGTTTATCGTCTTGAACTTCAAACTATTTTGAATTGTTTTTAAATAATAATAGTTCGTGATTTGCCATTTATGGACTTTGTTCCGTTCCGTTCCGCAAAGTATAATAATTATATTTAACGGAACGGAACAAGAATAACCAGAACTGCTTTCAGCTTCCAGTAAGTTAGAAAAACAAATTTTGTGGGGGATTTGGTGGGTTAGTCGAATCCCCTTTTGACCCAATATTTCATTTTCATGGGAAATTTTGGATACATTTTAAATTTTTGATAAGTTTGGAATGCCATATTGACCCTAAATTTTCACACACCTTATTCTTTATATTATATTCCTTTAACAAGTCCATTTTACTACCTGCGAAATGTGTGCAAAATTGTTGGGTGAGTGGCAACAGTGTTGACCCTGATCAGACGCCGCATTCTGTGGTGTCTTATCTAGGTCTACATTGCCCAGGCCTGTCCTAATACGTAGAGTAAGGACGGATATTTGATCAAATCGAACCTCTTCGAAGTCATACAGGATCCGCCCCTGATTCATAAAAATGCAGTTCCACATCCCATTTCGCAGGGGTCCGAGTCGTAAAATTGAATTATCAAGGCATATGCAGTCAGCTCCCTTTAAAGAGTACACATACAGAGTGAGGGCCTTACCCCCCATTTACCAGGGTGCAAATAAATATTAGTTCTGTTATTCTTTTCCATTATATATAATTAATGAAAACATTATAATTATTGACTTACAGAGTAAGAACTTTTGTTGTTGTTTTTTTTGTGCAAAGTATTTTGTCTTTATCTTTAGCATTCAATATGCAAAAACCAAAACCATAATTGATTCAATGAGTTAAAAAAAAAAAAAAAAAAAGCAAAAAAAAAAAAAAAAAAAAAAAAACGCATATATATATCAGGATATCGGAATCGGTTTTGTTTAATGTCCTCGCGGATATTCTAGGCAGGGTCTTCCCGGCTAGAAACCAATAATAAGTTATGTGGATAAAGTGTCTCAAGGACATGACACTTGGTGTTAGCGGGTATCGAATCCGCTACTTCTCGATTTCGAGTCCGATACCTTACTACTGCACCACAGCGCTCCACAAACCTACAAGCATCAAAGTATTTACAGCCAGCGGAAACCTAGACAAACACGTTATACCGTACATTGTATGTGAGCAACGATCTTTAGTGTTCAGTGAAATCTTTTAAAATGCTAACCTGGCCATAAGCAACCTTTTCTTTATTGTCATTTTTCTCAGAAAAGAGGGGGTCACATACACAGATACTTGAGGTCAGTAGGACAGTGCAGGCCCAAAAAAATATCTTGTAAATATTTTTTCTCTAGTTATTTTAGGACAACAGAAACACTGCTGATAAAATATAATCATATTCTGTGACTTCTGAAAAGGTTCTAAAAAACATCATATTTCTCGGTAATATATGGTTCTAAAAAACATCATATTTCTCGCAAAGGTAATATATTACCATTTGCGAGAAATATGATGTTTATTTAGAACCTTTTCAGAAGTCACAGAATATGATTATATTTTATTAGGAGTGTTTCTGTTGTACTAAAATACAAAAATAACTAGAGAAAAAATATTTACAAGATACTATTTTTGGGCTTGCACTGCCCTACTGACCCCAAGTATCTGTGGTCACATATGGTAGATTAGCCATAGAGCCTTTAACTAAATGTACTTACCCTCTTCATATTAATAAATAAATAAAAATACAAGAAAGCAGTCTGCCCATCAAAACGGCTACTCATGTTTCTAAATACTGTGAAATGTATTTAGTCATCCCTCTGTAGATGCTCATGGGTCTGCCCAGACACGCCACCGGGCGACGACACGCAATTCCGGGACGTTCGCATTTCCAGTACATTATAAGTGAAGTTACCCAGAAAATGTAAGTCACAAAGTAACATTTCCCTAGCCCTGCATGAAGAAACCACGTGTTCGTAACGGCGGGAAATCGCCTGGAGAGAAAAAAGAAAAACCAAACTTATGTTCGTTAAATTATAGCGCCTTTTCTCGTCAGAAATGCATACGAAACTGACACGTTACAAAAAAATAGAACCTAACTATTGGGACAGATAGGCCTACGCAAACAGTGTAGACCCAGATCAGACGCTGCTACGAACAAGGGAATGAAACTTGGGAGAACAGCGAACAACTTGGGGGAAATTTGGAAAATACTTTTAGAACAAAAGTACCTGTGCGACCGGTGAAGACTTAAGATTAGTCTCGCTGTTCGCTTGGGCTTTTAGGCCCTATGGGCTTTTCAAGATCATCCTCCAAGTGTATACGTTTACTCGGATTAACTGGGAGAGTTTTTTGGAGAGTCTGCGAAACGCCGAGATTCGGAGTAAAAAGGTTTTTTTTTTTTTTTTTTTTTGTTCTTTTACCTGAGCCGTACAGTATCTACCCAAATTAGGACGGTACAAAAATGTTGTTCATAAAGTATAACCTGGGAGAACATACGCGTTTGGTCCATATGCAGACAAATGAACATGTAGTTACAATATACCTTCACCTGTACCGTGGATATCATGGAGACCAGCCAGTAGTTCTGGATATTCTTGTTCCGTTCCGTTCCGTTGAATATAATTATCTGTGTGGATAATTATATTTTGCGGAAAGGAACGGAACAAAGTTAATAAATGCCAAGACATATCCATTTTTACTTAAAAAAAAAAAAAAAAAAAAAAAAATCTAAATGACATGTACCTGTTCAAGAGGATAAACATACATACATACATATGTGTAGTCACAAAGGAAGACAGATAGACACACACAGAGATAAACATACCTTCGGAGAAGCGGAGCCATACATACATACATACATACATCAGGGGACGTTTGACTCCCTTACACTTTGTTTTTTAACTTGCTTCTGGAAGCTGAAAGCAGTTCTAGATATTCTTGTTCCGTTCCGTTCCGTTCCGTTAAATATAATTATTAGTGTGGATAATTATACTTTGTGGAACGGAACAAAGTTTAGTAATGACAAAACTAGCCCCCGCCATTGGCATGTTTCATATAGTGCTCGGGTCGTACATAAGTACGTACTTCCGTCCCTCCGTCTGTCTGTCCGTACGCGATTCTATTACACTCAGTTTCACATTTTTGTAACAAGGGTTCTGCATATTTTTCCTTCCATACATTCCTGTAGTGCAATAAAATCTTTAAATTTTGATCTTTTGAGTACCGTTGTCTCGCCTTTTTTTACTTTGTTTGGTTGCTTAGGATGGCTGTGGTCTTTTTTTTTTTTTTTTTTTTTTTTTTTTTTTTTTTTTTTTTGGTTTGGATATTTCCTGAGCAACTCTTTCTTTCATGTACAGTCTTAAGTAAATCTGCATGCTGCAAGAATTTTTTTTTTTCTGACTTGTTGGAAGCTGAAAGCAGGTCTGGATATTCTTGTTCCGTTCCGTTAAATGTAATTACCGGTGTGGATAATTATACTTTGCGGAACGGAACGGAACAAAGTTTAGTAATGGCAAAACAAACCCCCACCATTTGCATGATACTTGTTTCATATAGTGCTCCGGTCGTACGTAAGTATGTACTTCCGTCTCTTCGTCCGTCCCTCCGTCTGTCTGTCCTTACGCGATTATATTACTCAGTCGAACTAGACAGTGTCGAATTCGACAAGAATTGACCATGCTGATAATGTGACATTCAAGTCACGTGCAACACGTAGCAAACTATCGAAGCAATGTTTTTCATCTATTCAGTTTGGATGAAATGTCCTACAACCTGTCCATACGATCAATCCTGTCCCATTGAAAACGTAAAGGAAAAAATACACCCCGAACACCGCAAAAAAAAAAAACAAAAACAAAAAAAAAAACGATTTTTACAAGATTGTGAGTTTGCATATATGTCCTGAATATGCCTATATATGATTCTAATGTGAAATGGAAAAAAAAAAAAAAAAAAAAAAACATCCACGGAAAAATATAATTTAAAACTGGATGAAGAAACACTGGGAAAAAAATCGTCTTTTTTTTTTATATATTTTAGCAACCGGATCCATCTTGGAATTTGCATACTAACCATCAAAAATGTCAAAATGAATAAAACACGTTCCTATAAAAAAAAAAAAAAAAAAAAAGAAATGAAAATAAAACAAAAGAGGAATGCGTCTTTGTATATCTCGCCATTGTATATATACACTGGCCAAGTTACGAGGTGCTGATATAAAACCTGGTAAATTTTAACCGAAATATGAGGCATATATATTATATATATAAAGCCTCACAATATCATTTATAGACGGCGCCCAACGACATTACAATAACACACCCACCCTTTCCAATCTCCAAAATGGTTATATTTCTCATAAAAATGTGTGATACTTTTCTTATTCATACTCCAAACATGTTGTGGATGCTCGCTTGAACAGTCTCAATGAGGCTGTTCTAAAGAGTATCCACAACCTATGTCTTGGAGCAGAAATAAGAATAATATACCTGTAAACCCAAGTTTTCTATATATAATGTGGTGTTTAGAGGGGTGCTCATCACACGGACTTGTTAATATGATGATCGAGCTTTTGGTTCATGAAAATACAATTTCTTTGTTTTCTATGTGCTCAGTTCCATACAAATGCTATACTAATTTAGTTAAGACCTATGTCGCCGAACTTACATCTGCTGAAGGCTGTGTGGAATTGTGACCGACAACGTATGCAATATATATATATATACATATACTTCTTCTTTTTTCATTAATGTATTACTTTCTGACACAAATTTCAAGAATAACGATAACAGAATCGCCGCCCAGAGGTAGAACTAAAATTCGTCTGTCCTTGCGTACAGGCTAACTAAATTGACATTTTGTGGTGAAAAACATTGGCTTTTCTCTCGTCTGTCTCAAACATAGTTTGCTTGTTTTTCTTTTGTTCGTTCAAAATATAGATTACTGGCATATTATTCCAATTTATTCCAATTTATTACGTCTATCTCAGGTTTACAAAAGTAAACAGCAAGGGAATCTTAACTAAACATATAAACATTACATGGCGGTTGGACTTCAATCTGAAATAGTTTTGAAACTATTCTGCTTAGCAAACAGCACTTTACAGAGAAAGGCATATCCATCATCAAACATCAGAACACAATGAACATAATGAACATTTGGGAGATCAGCATGTATGTATGTATGTATGTATGTCTGTATGTATGTATGTATGTATGTATGTATATATGTATGCATGCATGTATGTATGTATGTATGTATGTATGTATGTATGTATGTATGTATGTATGTATGTATGTATGTATGTAAACATTTATGTATGCTGACGAAATTATCCAACTGACAGAATTTTATCATCACATTATGATAAGTATCGTGTAGAGAAAAAAGTAAGAAATGAGAGACAGAGAGACAAAAAAAAGAGAGAAGAAATCCTAATACATTTCTATTACACCAAGACGGCAGAGACGGAGGACATGTGGCGAACCAACGTCCAAACATCATGCCCCGTCTCCCGGTGTTGGCAAGAGGACTCCAAAGACACGAGAAAATACATTAATACATTAATACATTAAAACATTAAAGGGCAAATACAAAGAAAAAACCTTCGTATTTGCCCTTTAAATCATATTAACTAACACATAATATCCAGTCTTTAACGCTATGCATGTGCTATTTTTAAGACAATAATATCAGTAAGGCCAAGTCAGGGGAGACAGAGGACATGTGGCGGACCAATGTCCAAACATCAAGCCTCGTTCCCCGTCGTTGGCAATCAAAATTGGAAACTACAGCAAGATATGTACAGCTATTAACACCTAGCATGCAGTCATATGTGCTGAGCTTAAATAAAGCTGTAAGAAAGAGTGTGTCATTACGTTAACACGCCCATGCAAAATATGACCTTCTTTCATAGTCCTTAAATCGCACTTTTTCTGATGAAAAATTACGATATTCCTCTCATTCATGCCCCAAACACAGACCTCTGGGGCTCATCAGAACCGCCTCAATGAGGCGGTTCTAACGAGCACCCAAAATCCATGTCACAAAAATAAGAAAAATAACCCATACCTCTGCATACCCCACTTTTCACTATATAAAGTGGGGCCTGCAGGGGTTTAAACTGCACGGGCATGTTAACGCAATGATTTCAGCGAAGTAAATTGAGCTTACTGAACAAAACACAGGGTAAATTATTGCTCTTCCTTACACTAGTCACTTTTGAGATAAGTATATACATATACACACACGCACGCACGAACGTACTCCCGTCCGCCCGCATGCACACTCACGCACCCACATATGAACATACACACGCATGCACGTGCGCATGCATACACGCGCATAGGAGCACACGCGCTCGTACGTGCTTTAGAAACGCTTGTTAGGCAAAATTAATGAAAAACCGTAAACAACACTTTTGTGCAGAAATAGGAAGGAAAGATAATGGTATAATGGAAGGTATTTTATCTGTCACTTAATTCCGAGTAGTATACGTTCAATAGAAGTAACATAGGGCGAACAAAAATAATAAATGCTCAGGTGAGCTAATTACCAATGCAATATTCAGCTTTCATGTATAGCTTTGTACTAGCCCAGTCGCAAAACAAGGTGTGTCAGGTATATTCTTTTCATGGTAAATTTTAAAGGAATTCCTGTACTTAAACCAAACTGGTAGACGTTGATCAGACGCTAAACTCGGAGTCTTCGCTATTTGCAAATGACTCTGTTTGGGACCCTACGCATTCAGAGAATCTTGGATGCCTCGAACACCGATGGCTCGTTTGCAATGACTAATTCGAACTATTATTAGAGAATTCTTCCAACAGCTCAAGATATTAAACAGTGAAGTATAATTGGGGAGATATTACTAACATGGCTAAAATGACTTAAACAATTAGTTTCATTCACCAATGAAACACTGATTTTTTTATTCTTTATTTCTGCTGCAGAAAAAGATTGTGGGTGCTATTTAGAACTGCTTTTATTAAGCCCTCTTCACAAGATCAGTCTTTCCAATTCAAAGCTCTTGAACAAAACAAATTTGCAAGGCACACTCGTATGACATAGTGAATACTTCATACCTCGAAAAACTTGAAAGGTGTTTTAAATTATGAAAACGTGATATTTGCACCATTCCTGCTATTAAGGCGGTTCCCAAGAATATCCACAATCCATGTATTGAATAAAAAAAAAAGGAAGTGAATGCAATGAGCAGGAATCTATACTATAACCTTATACCTACCATCCAAGACACCAAAGGGAAAGAAAACTAACACTACATTTTTCTCTGTATAAAGTGATGTTAACAAAGGCGTTCGTTGCACGGACATGTTTTCGTGCTTAATTGTTCAAATGAGATTGTTTCGAGCAATATCGTACTTTTCTATCTGTTCAATTTCGGCAAAATTTGTCTTCCTGTATCTCAGGCTTTTATTAATCTCTCGGATTATGGGGCAATTCTCGGATCCTTGGACCACTATTTACACTGGTCGAACAAACACGTCCTCAAGATCAATCTTCTTGATCTAGACAGTGTCGAATTCGGCAAGAACTGACCATGCCTAAACTGTGAAATTCAACACATATCAAACTATCGAATCCAAGTTTTTCATCTATCGAATATGGACAAAACGTCCGAGAACCTGTCCATACGATCAGTCCTGTCCAAATGGAAATATAAAGAAAAAAATAATCTCCGAAAATAAAAAAATAAATAAATAATAATAATGAAAAAAAAAAAAAAAAACACGATTTTTTCCAAGATTGTGAGTTTGCATTTATGACCTGAGCATCATGAAAACATGCCTATATAATTTTGACCCCCTTAAACGCCATTTTTATATAGTAAAATTGGGGCTTATAGGGGTATACATTTTTTTTTATTTCTGCCCAAAACATAGATTATGGGTACTCATTAGAATCGCCTAACTATACAGTACCCAAAATCTACGTTTTTAGCAGAAATATGAAAATTTTCATTTTTTTTTTTTTTTTTTATCTGAAAATTTTCGTTTTTTGGTGATAAAATTTTCAGTATATTTGAATAGGCATGTCTTCGTAATGATATGCCTATATATGATTCTAATATTTATTTTAAAAAAAAATCCACGGAAAAGTATACATTAAAGTAAATGAAGACACACTGGAATAAAATTCGTATTTTTTGTATTAAGAAGCGGGTTCCATCTTGGAACTTGCAAGCTCACCGTCAAAAATGCCAAAATGAATTAAACCCGTCCCTATAAAATGATAACAGGGGAATGCGTCATTGTTTATATATATAACCTGGGCAAGTTATGAGGTGCTGATATAAAACCTAGTTAAGTGGTGGTAAATTTTAACCGAGATATGATGCATATATATATATTATATATATAAAGCCCCACAATATCATTTATACATTCGTATACGGCACCCAACGTCATTACGACAACACATCCATTTGATAGAGTACATTATTTCCAATCTCCAAAGTGGTTATATTTCTCATGAAAATTTGTGATATTTTTATTATTCATACTCCAAACATATGTTGTGGGTGCTCATTTGAACCGCCTCAATGAGAATTCCTCCAATATATGATATTTGCACCATTATTGCTATTAAGGCAGTTCTCAAGAATATCCACTATCCATACTTTGAATAAAAAAAAAAAAAAGAAAAAGAAAAAGAAAGTGAAGGCAATGAGCAGGAATCTATACAATTACCTTATACCTCCCATCCAAGACACCAAAGGGAAAGAACACTAACACTACATTTTTTTCTCTGTATAAAGTGGAATTTAACAAAGGCATTCGTTGCACGGGCATGGTATCGTGCTGAATTGTTCAAAATGAGACTGTTTCGAGCTATTGAACTTTTCAATCTGTTCAATTTCGGCTAATCACAGGCTTTTAATAATCTCTGGGATTATGGGACATATCTCGGATACTTGGACCATTATTTACACTTGTCGAACAAACATGTCCCCTTGTCGAACTAGACAGTGTCGAATTCGATAAGAATTGACCATGCCGAAACTGTGAAATTCAAGTCACGTGTCAACACGTATCAAACTATCGAATCCAAGTTTTTCATCTATCACGTCCGACAGCCTGTTTATACGATCAGTCCTGTCCAATTAGAAACATAAAGAAAAAATTACACTCCTAAGAAAAAAAATAATAATAAAAACAACACGATTTTTTTTCAAGATTGTGAGTTTGCATTTATGACCTGAATATGCCTATATATGATTCTAATATTTATTGAAAAATAAAAAAAATCCACAAAAAAGTATACTTTAAAGTGAATGAAGACTCACTGGAATAAAATTCGCCTTTTTATTATTTTGGAACGGGTTCCATACTGGAATTTGCAAGCTTACCGTAAAAAATGCCAAAGTGAACTAAACCGGTCCCTATAAAATAAATTAAAAGAAAAGAAAAATGATAAAAGAGGAATGTATGGAACGCCATTGCTGTCTTATGCGTCATTGTTTATATATAAATATATATATATATATACTGGCCAAGTTACGAGGTGCTGATATAAAACCTAGTTATTAACCAAGATATGATGCATATATATATAATATGAATTTAATAGGTGCTACCTATATCCGTGCGTCCAAATTATTATCACTTCCTTCAGAGGTGAGGTAGCCAAGCTCAATCACAAACAAAAGTTCCTTTTTTTCAATAGCCAAAAATCTACGTTATTCTCGTATGCATCCCCTCCAATCTCCAAATGAATGCTGTCCTCTCAAACTTTTCAAACTTTGTGTCAAAATGATAATTAACTTACAATGATTAGAGAAACTATAGACATTCTAAAAAATCTGCTGTTTGATACACAAACATGACATTATGACATTGCCTTTTACTAATACCGCATTCTAAAAAAAAAACTAGAAATTATTTTTTAGAAAAAACAAAACAAAAACAAAAGTGCCCCGAATCCTACCAGAATTGTCATTCTTGTACACAACACATCATCTCGTCCTGTTCTACATTTGTACGAAGCAACATCAAAATATTCCACAGGGTATTCGTGTTACAGAGCAGAGACAAGAAATCAAATTCAAAGACAAGAAGAGGAGATAACTCCTAAAGTAAAAAAAGCTGAAGTTGTCATTCTTGTATGTGACATGTCATCTGGTCCTGTTCTTCAATACAACCAAGTATCATCAAAATATTCCAAAGAGTGTTTGACTTACATAGCGGACACTAAATCAATGCATAATCAGTGTCAAATATAACAAAGGGAGAAAACAGTAAAATAAGGAAGGCAGAGTTGTCATTCTTGTAAGAGACACTTTGTCTTGTTCTATTCTACAGTTCTACCAGGTACCATCGAAATATCCTGAAGGGTATTCCAGTTACAGAGCAGACGAGAAATCTATTTCAAACAAAACAAAGGGAGATAACTCCAAAAGTAAGAAAGGCAGAGGTGCCATTCTTGGAACGCGACATGTCATCTGATCCTGTTCTACATTTCTACCAAGTATCATAAAAATATTCCAAAGGGTCTTTGACTTATAGAGCGGACATGAAATCAGTGGATAACCACTGTCAGACATAACAAAGTAAGATAACGCCAAAAGTAAGAAAGGCTGAGTTGTCATTCTTGTACGCGACACACCGTCTGGTCCTGTTCTACATTTCTACCAAGAATCATAAAAATATTCCAAAGGGTCTTTGACTTACAGAGTAGACATGAAATCAATGGATAACCACTGTCAGACATAACATAACTGCAAGCCAATGCACCATGCCCTGCCACACAGGGACATATTCCCTATGCACTTCTGTAGTATAAGGGCTGAAAACAAACTAAGTTAAACATGAAGAGAAGCAATAAACAGTTATTTCATAACTCAAAAAAAAAAAAAAAAAAAAACATAAAAAAACCACCAAAAAGTCTAAGTTAAAAATGCAATAAAAAGTGATAAAAAATAATTTCAGGATTCTGAAAAAAAAACAATATGCATATCTTCAGACCATCCTAAAAGCATGTGTGAAGTTTCAAAAGGATCAGCCTGAAAATGTAGGAGGAGTTGCGCCTACAAGGTACATACTCCCTATACATTTTTGTAGTATTAGGGCACGAAAAAAGTCTAAGTTAAAAATGCAAAAAATGTAATAAAAAATAGTTTCAGGATTCTGAAAAAAATAATATGCATATCTTCAGACCATCCTAAAAGCGCCTGAAAAGTTTGAAAAGGATTGGCCTAAAACTGTAGGAGGAGTTGCAGGCAAAAGGTACATACTCCCTATACATTTCTGTAGTATTAGGGCTCGAAAAATGTCTTAGTTAAAAATAAAAAAAATGTGATAAAAAATAATTTCATATTCTGAAAAAAAAATATGCATATCTTCAGACCATCCTAAAAGCGCCTGTAAAGTTTGAAAAGGATTGGCCTAAACCTGCAGGAGGAGTTGGGGGCAGAAGGTACATACTCCCTATACATTTCTGTAGTATTAGGGCTCAAAAAAAGTCTAAGTTAAAAATGGAAAAAAAGTGATAAAAAATAATTTCAGGATTCTGAAAAAACAATGTATATATCTTCAGACCATCCTAAAAGTGCCTGTAAAGTTTCAAAAGAATTGGCCTAAAACTGCAGGAGGAGTTGGGGGCAGAAGGTACATACTCCTTATACATTTCTGTAGTATTAGGGCTCGAAAAAAGTCTAAGTTAAAAATGAAAAAAAAAAATGTGATAAAAAAAATAATTTCAGGATTCTGAAAAAACAATATGCATATCTTCAGACCATCCTAAAAGCACCTGTAAAGTTTGAAAAGGATTGGCCTAAACTGTAGGAGGAGTTGCGGGCAGACGAATGGTGGGGGCGCTGACGGATGGACAGACGGACGGATGGACACTAAAAATTTCAGAGGGTATAACATAATAACCCTGCCACTTTTTTGGTGGCGGGGCATAACAAAGGGAGATAACGCCAAAAGTAAGAAAGGCAGAGTTGTCATTCTTGTACTCGACACGTTGTCTGGTCCTGTTCTACATTTCTACCAAGTATCATGAAAATATTCCAAAGGGTCTTCGACTTACAGAGCAGACACAAAATCAATTAATTATCACTTTCAAATATAAACATACGAGGGTCGTGCAAAAAGTTCTGTCACTAATAGGCTTCCTTGTTTTATCCCAGGTATATTTTAAAATGCTTCACTGCACTTGACTGGTATGTTGAATAGCTAACGATACCCATTTATTTCGTGCAAATTGCTTTCCAACTGACCGAGTTATTTCAAATTGAAATAGATGCAGTCATATACCCTGACCAATTTACTTGTTACATTGGAACATGAAGACTGAAATTCGTAGCTATATTAAATGCCGCATTAGGCTTAATATAGATTCAAAGCAGATATTTAATCAGAAGGCAGTGTGCAAACAATTCTGAAAAAGCATTTGGACCAGAGAAACGTTTGCACTAGGTGGGTACCTCATTTGCTCACTGAGGAGCAAAAGACACAACCCCTTAAATGTGCCCGGGAACTTTTGAAAACATACAAAGGCTGTAATAGTCGGGTTAATTCTAACTAGCTAACAAGTGATGAAACCTGGGTGCACATGTTTGAGCCACAAAGAAAGGCTGATAATAAGCAATGGAAGCGAAAAGATCAAAAACGCCCATGTATTGCCAAGAGAACCATATGTTCGAAAAAGATGTTGTACGCAATTTTCTTTAATTCAAGTGTGCCAGTCGTTCTGTCCATCTGGTCATACAGTCATTGGCCGATTCTACAAGAATTCTGTACTGAAGAAAGTGGAAGTTTTACTATAAGAAACGACCAAGCAAATGATGGTCAGGAGTCCACCTTTTACAGGACAACGCCTCCTCTCATAAGTGTGAGGTTTTAAGTCTTTTTTGGCTTCTGAAAAGGTGAAAGTTGTAAACCATCCACCTTATTCACCTGACCTGAGTCCCTGTGACTTCTTTTTATTTCCAAGGCTTAAGGAAATGCTTTCTGAAAATAAGTATACGTCTAGAAGTTCTCTTGGCAGCGCTATTTATCAGTGTCTCCAACAGATACCAAAAGAAGGCTATTTATCTGCTTTTCGCGACTGGGTAAAAAGGTTACAAAAATATGTTTCAGTAAAGGGGGAATACTTTGAATGTTTGTAATAAAGATATGTTTGATAAAATGTAGCACTGAAGTAATCCGAATCCAGTGACAAAACATTTGGCAGGACCCTCGTAGCCATCAGAAGAGATGGCAAATCCCCCGACCAAACCGCAATTTCTAAATTTAGTGTCTTTCAATCAATATTATGTATATATTGAACAAGAGCAAAGTAAAAAGATGCAAAGATAGTATGAAATGTGACCAAAATAATAAGTGAAAACAAAACTAGGTGTACTGTGAATGATTTAATTTTTGAGTGTTCTTTTATTTTTTTTTATTTTTGTCAAAATCATCTAATAACTACTTCTGATGTGATAACAGAATACACAGTATTTGTAAATACTTTGAATTTGTGAGTGTACATATTCAGAAATAATAGTAAAAAAAAATATGCCTTGTAAAGGTAAAGGAACTTGCTGTATGTTTATTGGGATAAAAACTCAACAAAGTAAAAGTTGTCCTTCTTGCATGCTACACACCTTCTTGACCTGGTATATGCCCCTACCAAAAATTATCAAGTTAACTCAAATAGTGTGGGAGCCTGCACAAGATTTTTGCAACAGAGGAGACAATAATGGAGAAAGTGAGAGTACTCTTGAACACGACATACCTACTAATCCTTATCTATGCCTCTACCAAATATTATCAAAATATTTCAAACCACATACTCAAGGATTTAGCTTAGAAATT
The DNA here is from genome assembly GCA_964016985.1 of Anodontia alba. Taxonomy (NCBI): domain Eukaryota; kingdom Metazoa; phylum Mollusca; class Bivalvia; order Lucinida; family Lucinidae; genus Anodontia; species Anodontia alba. The sequence goes on along the minus strand of OZ024833.1, from coordinate 16,286,649 downwards.
CATTTTTGCCAAGTACCATCGAAATATTCCAAAGGTTATAACAGTTACAGAGCAGACGAGAAACGAGCAGACAAGAAATCTATTTCAAACAAAACAAAGGAAGATCTCCAAAAGTAAAAAAGCCAGAGTTGTCATTCTTGTATGCCACACGTTGTCTGGTCTTGTTCTACATTTCTACCAAGTATCATAAAAATATTCCAAAAGGTCTTTGACTTACAGAGCTGACACATTATCAATGGATAATCACTGTCCAATATAACAAAGGGAGATAATGCCAAAAGTAAGAAAGGCAGAGTTGTCATTCTTGTACGTTACATGTCACCTGGTCCTGTTCTACATTTCTACCAAGTATCATAAAAATTTTCCAAAGGGTCTTTGACTTACAGAGCGGACATGAAATCAATGGGTAATCACTGTCAGACATAACAAAGGGAGATAAAGTCAAAAGCAAGAAAGGCAGACTTGTCATTCTTGTACGCGACATGTTGTCTGGTCCTGTATTACATTTCTACAAAGTATCATAAAAATGTTCCAATGGGTCTTTGACTTACAGAGCGGACACAAAATCAATTGATTATCACTGTCAAATATAACAAAGGGAGATAATGCCAAAAGTAAGAAAGGCAGAGTTGCCATTCTTATACGCGACACATCTGGTCCTGTTCTACATTTCTGCCAAGTACCATCGAAATAGTCCAAAGGGTATTTGAGTTACAGAGCGGACACAAAATCTTTTTCAAATAAAACAAAGGGTGATAGCTCCAAAAGTAAGAAAGCCAGAGCTGTCTTGTATGTGACGTGTCATCTTGTCCTTATCTACATTTCATCAAAATATTCCAAAGGGTTTTCAAGTTACAGAGCGGACAAGAAGTTTTATAGACTGGTGGTTAAAATTTTAAATTTTGACCCAGGTAGGTCAGAATGTTAATAAAAGGCACAACTGTTAGTATTGATCAGTGACCCCTACCCATCAACTTCAGGGTCTGTGCCACCTAATATGACCTTCCATTGTGTCTGTACAAGGTCAAAGGTCACAAAGTGCATTTTCCCTCAAAATGACAAAAGGTAGCCCAGTCTGAAGCTATTTAAAATGTCTTTTAACTCAACGAAAACACCTACATCATATAGTACAGTCATAAAATTTAGTGTCAGCCCAATAAGATTTTCAAAACTTCAAGATGGCTGCCTAGATGGAGGCTAAAATTGTCAAAATAGCCATAATTAAAAATAATGCTATAAAGTATCATGCATGTTTAGTGATCCCCTACATAAATCTTGCCAATCAAGCCCCTGGGGTTCAAACTAGTCACACCCCAGGCATCAAATGTTTATATAGAACTATATAGTTGAAGAACCTTCAAAAAGCTTCTTCACTGAAACCATAAGACCCAGAGCTAACAGTATGTAGCAATGTTAAGTGGTTTCTTACATAAATCCTGCCAGCAATGCTGTCCAGCACTTTTTGAAAGAAAATTAGGGCTAATTTTAGAGACAAAAATAAGAATTTTTAGGGCTAATTTAGTGCTAAAATTAGGAATTTTGTAACTAAAATAGGGCATGTGATGACATTCAAATTTCTTACCTTTGCATACACTCAGCAAATATCAGATACAATTATCTATTTCCTCAGAGGTCATAAAGCTCATATTTCCCATTTTATGTATGTATTCATATAGTCTAGATACCATGTTGCATTAGAAATCAAGTAGATTGTGGTCTGCCATAAAATTATGACATTGAGCTTTTAGGTTCAAAGATGCATTTCAGAGAATAAAACAAAAATTTGTCTTTCAAATTGGTAACCTTTTATGATTTCAAGCACCTCAAACATGTTAAAATGTCTTTATTTGTTAAAGGGCATATCACAGCCAAACTTTTGGTACCAGAAAATGAGTATTTTTGTAAGTTTTATGGCTAAAATATGATAGAATTCCTTGTGATTTAAAGGAAGGACCTCCTGTCACTTGCGATTAGTCTGTTTTGAGGAAAACACATTGTTAAAAAAAAAGGTACCTTGTGGAAAACGGTGGGATCTAAAAAATTCAATATGACCTTAAACACAATTATTTGTTTTCTGGTAGTATATGTATGAAGTTTTAAAAACCAATTCACAATTTGGCCAAAATATCTACAGACAAGACAAACTGATAAATGTAAATAAACCTATTAAAGCATACATACCCTGTATTGATTAAGAACATTCAGTTCCCTGCTTATCTTTCTTGTAAGTTTGTCATGATTAGGTAGATATTTTACTGCATGTTCTACCAATAATTTTGAGAAACGTTAGTGCACGGTGCGGTAATTAGATCGAATACGGTACCTGTGTTGCAACACTTCTATACATGTACTTGCTAAAATATTGTATCTTTGAATTCTGCAAGCTTTTTTGAATAAAAGCCCCTAAAATAAAAAAAATCAGGTGGCACCACCCTAAGTTCATCAAAATAATGTCTAAAGAAGCTCTTCAGCATCGGTGCCTTTCATTAACACGAATGTCTACCTATAGTGATTTCTGGTCCTGGTTTTTGATCACCAATTGCCTCTTTGGTAGGGGGAGGAGAGGGACATAATCATGAAAAACAAGCAATCAACCTTGTTTTTCTGAATCCCTTTTAACTGCATAATTGTGGCTCTCATAGCTCCTGAGTAATGCATATATGATTGATCTAGTACTAATGTTATTTATTCCAGGCTTTGTATTTTAATCTACATGTATCTGCCACCTAAATAACAAGATTTATTCCTATTTTGGAAATAGTTAATCCTTTAAAACAATGCCCATCCAAGTCTTATCAAGGACTCCTTAACTTCACTGCAGTGAGTCCTTGGAGCCCTTATTTTCAAACTCTGAGAGAAAATCCTGATTATTTATTATCAGTTGGTAAAAGGTAGATTGTGATTTTCTTCAACCTGTCATAACTAATAAACAATTGAAACATAAGAATCTTGATTGTTTTATCACTAATCTGGTATGCGAAAAAGTATTTTATCTCTCAAATCAGGAGCCCTTAGAACCTCTATTGTTTTTTTCTGTCTTATCTGGAGCCTAAAAACTTTTTTTTAGCTGTCTTAATTATTTGGAGCCATCAGAACCTGTGTAGCTTTATTCCTCTTTTCTGGAGTCCTAAGAAACTCTATTGTTTTATCTCTTATCTGGAGCCAAAAGCACCTTTACTGCTTGTTCTCTATTGGAGCCCCATGAACCTCTTATCTCTTATTTGGAGCCCAAAAGAAAATTGTTTATCTCTCTTATCTGGAGCCCAAGAAATGCTAAAATCTGTTTTATTTCTCTCTGGAGCACTTAGAACCTCTGTGTGAACTTATATTGGTTAAGCTTTCTTATGAGGAGCTTTAAGAAGCTATTTTGTTTAATCTCTTTTCTTGAACCCTAAGAATCTTTACTGTCTTATCACTCTTATCTGGAGCTTTAAGAATCTTTGTTGTTTTAACCCTTTAATTTGGAGCCCCAAGTACTACCATTTGGTATTTTTCTTCTTGGAGCCCTAACAACTGTCTTATCACTCTTACCTGGAGCTTTAAGAATCTTTGTTGTTTTAACCGTTTAATTGGATCCCCAAGTACTACCATTTGGTATTTCTCTTCTTGGAGCCCTAACAACCTTTCTTGTTAATTCCCTCTTATCTGGAGCCCAAATAACTTCTATTGGCTTTAGCTCTTATCTGGGGTCAAAAGAAAAATTTTTTATCTCTTATAAACTGGAGCTCAAAGATTTTTTTGCCACTTCTGGAACCCTAAGAAAATTATTCTCTTAACTTTGTTTTTTCATCTCTCTTATCTGAAGCCCTAAGAACCTTTCTTGGTTATTCTATCTTATCAGGAACCCTAAGAACCTTTACTGTCTTATCTCTTTTACCAGGACCCCCCCCCCTCACCCCCCCCTCACCCCCCACCATAGAAACTTTATTGTTAAATACCCTATTGTGGAAAACCTCTATTTTTGTAGCTCTCTTATCTGGAGCTCTAAAGACCTGTATTTTATCCCTTATCAGGAGCCCTTTGATCTTTATTTTCATCTTAGCTTGAGCCCTAAAGAAACTATTGTTTAATGTCTCTTATCTGGGGCCCTACAAACCTTTACTGTTTAATCTCTTATCTGGAGCCCAGAGAAGCCCTAATGTATGGCTCTTATCTGGAACATTGATTGTGATGGGGTTTAGCCAAACATCAACCCTTGTGGGTCATTTTGTACTGTCTCCCAGAGCAAGGGAGAAAAGGGATAGAAGAGATAGTAGAGGCAGTGAAAGAGAGGGACAGGGAAGGAACAGGAATGAAACTGAAGAAACAGAAGAAACCAGAAATGTGTCATTACGAAAACACCCCTATTCAAATATATAGAAAATTTCACCTCAAAAAAACTGAAAATTTTCAGATAAAAAACTCTGATATTTTTCACATTTTTGCTCAAAAACATAGATTGTGGGTACTCGTTAGAACCGCGTCGGTGAGGCAGTTCTAACGAGTACACACAATCTATGTTTTTTGTGCAGAAATAAGAAAAATAATGTATACCCCTGTAAACCCCAGTTTTACTATATAAAAGTGGGGTTTTAAAGGGGGTCAAAATTATATAGGCAGGTTTTCATGACACAATATGACACAGATGCCCAAGGGCCATCATAACCCACACACAGGCATTTTGCAAAAAATGAAGTTGAAAACATTTAGCCATAACTCTCATACTAATTGATGGTTTTTACCCTAAATTGAATTTGACCTATATTTTATGATTATATTCCTGTGTATAAAATATGAATCCACACTAATCTTTTAAAAAAAATATCGAACGAGAAACATTTTTCAAAAATGAAAAAGGGCCATAACTCCGATAATAAGGGGCGGATTTTACCCTAAATGGAACATGACCTCTATTTTAAGATTATATACCTGTGTATTAAATATGAATCCAGTACACTAATGTTTTAAAAGATATCAAACGGAAACTATTTTTCAACATTGAAAAAGGGTCATTACTCTCAAAACAACTGATGGATTTTGCCCTAAATTTATGGATCAGTGTATTCCTTGGACCAAATCACTTGGACCATTGGACTTTTGACTGGTCCAAGTAATTATCAGTTGGACAAAATGGGGTGTATTCCTTGGACTATTTCCAGTTGGACCAAGTATAAATACCTGTTGGACCATATAAAACGATGTTTTTACAACTGAAGTAATATGCATCTAAGTAAATTGTATTCATTTTATTTATTTACTTTTTTATATTATATTTTTTTTTATTTATTTATTTATTTTCTTTTACTTTTGATAAAACAGTTTTGAGATAATTTGATATTTTCAATTTTTGAAAGCATTAATATATTTTGTGAAGGTTAATATTTTCACACTATAATCCACTTGTTTTGACAATCAAATGTTTTAAGGCTTAGTACTCTGTATAAAATTTTCAGCAAGTAACATTTTGAAGAAGTTTTTTCTTTTTTCTTCTTCTTTTTTTTTTTTTTTTTTTTTATTCATTTTTCCCTGAAAACAAGTTTTGACATTCCATGCAAGTTGTCTTCAGTGGAGACAATTTCATGAAATGTCAAAACCTGTTTTATGGCAAAAAATACAACAACATGTCATCAATTTGTCATCTGCTGAATTAGCCACGAGAGTAGTAAAGGTTCAATTGGATCCCAAATTGGACCAAGTACATGTATTAAGTATACATTAATCTGAACTTTGTTGGGCTTTCAATAACAAATTGCCTTTACCAAGAAAATATTTTCATATTATTATTATTATATAAATGGCTGGGATTTACCATTTTATTTGGTAGATCATTCTCACTTATAATTTTATTTTAACTTTCCTTTTAAAAATGCATTTTGCAGTGCATAGAGTTAAAGCCCTATATTCCTTTGACCAAATCACTTGGACCTTTGGATTGCAGGTCCAAGTGATTATCAGTTGGACCAAAATGGGGTGTATCAATCCTTGGACCAATTCCAGTTGGACCAGGTATATACCTGTTGGACCATATTAAACTGTGTTTTTATAACTAAATAAAAAGATATGGTTTATTAACGTCTCACCAATTTTACAATTGTATAAAAAACATTTTATATATCATATAAGAATGTAAAATTGCCGTTCAGAAATGAACTATGAGAGACGATTAAAACATAAAGTAAGTGACTTACATACCTTAAGTATACTAATAAATATAAACAGAATATAAGCTAACTCTGCACCGGCCGCGCTTCCCCACACCGGGACCAAAGCGAAACCCGGCAAACGACAGAGCATGTGCCGGAATCCAATGTCCAAACTGCACGTCCTTCACGCCAGGACTCACCATGGTGACTTATCAGGCACAACCGATACAGAGCCAGCATTTAAACACGTTTTACCATCAAAATCTACCGGTATTCATATATTGTATTAAAACATATATCTCAGATTTTTAAGAAGATGTAAGCAAAATCTGCGCCGGCCGTACCATTTGCAAAGGCACCACATTGAGTCCTGGTGAACGAAAGAGCATGCGGCAGAAACCAGTGTCCAAACAGCATGCTCCTCGCACCCGGTGTCATGGTGACACATTAGGTATAACCGATTCAGACTGTGTCTAAAATACATTATTGTATCGCCACAGAATAAGGTAGTAGAAGCCAAATCAAAATTTGTACTACGATGCAACTAAACATGTCGCTTTGATTTTTTGATTGTAATATATGTACAATATATAAATAAAACATATAGACAAACTAAATCAAGCCGTTTTTAAAAACATTATAAGAGCCTATCACAGTTATCCTTGTCACATGTTAAGATAAGATTAAAATTAGCATTCACCTTACAAAACGAGAAAGAATGCCGTCTGATCTGAAATGTTTAATATATACTTGGGCATGCATATTATTATACATGCCAGTTGCATTAAATAAATTGGTTTAAGATTTATACCATAAAAGTCCAAACATGACAAAAATGTGGATAAAATTTTAACAATCTATTTATACAATAACATTGAACGGCATTGTAAAATTAGATAGCAGGCTTTGGCACAGGCTCGAATCATTTGAGCGTTGGAAAATAAAAATATCATTTTTTCCTCATCTGATAAAATATTAAAATCTGGATAAACTGTAACTGCTTTTTCAAAAAGAATTTTTTTGTATAGGATAATACTTGTCGCAGTTAAGAAGGACATGTGTCTCATCCTCTACATGCACTCGACAAAATGGACATATTCGGTCACTTACTGATAAACCTTCGTACCTGCCCGTCTCAAGACGTAAAGGTGCCACCCCACAGCGAAATTTTGCAAGTGCTGAACGGTGAAGGGGTGACATTATAATTTTACAGTATTGTTCCGTTCCTTTTATATAATCATTTAAATCCGCACATCTACTATTAAAATCACCAAACAAACATACTGGACCCATATCTTGAAATTCATATATACCAGTTAATAAATTGTCATAAAACCCAAATACATCTGCCTGTCTAGATGAGTTTTCTGGAAGTAAATAGCATACACATAAAATTAAACATGTTCTATTGAATTTATGTTTTAGTCTTAGCCACAAAGTACCCTCATATGAGTTATCTACAACTTTGCATTCGAATTCTCTTAAAAGAGCGTTTTTAATGAGAATACCAACTCCACCTGAGCCACATCTGGCGTTGACATGCAGATGTTTCCTGTTCTGTCCAAACCACTCATACCCAGCTACCTCAAGTGTCTCATCATTTTTTAGATGTGTTTCCACCACACCAACTATATTCAGATTTAAGGACGATAAACAGGACGCTCTAACCACATAATTATCACTAAAATTGTCTGAATTCCAACCCCTCACATTCCAACAGCCTGCTCTTATCTAATTTCTCTACTATCTACATATCGACCACCCTCACGCTCACTATAATGGTCAGAATGTCTATCCGAATGCCAATCTGACTGGTGACCATCCAGCCGGTCAGGCAGACGAGCATCCGGACGCTGTGAATGACGTACTTGATTCGAGGAGCTCCCATTATTGCCATTTCTAGTGCGCCTGCTATCAGGCGGTCGATGTCTCTGCCCACTCTGGCTATCATAACCCTCTGTTGTATGTTCATATCTGCTACTTTCTTGATCTCCTTTTACAAGACGTTCTCCCTTCAAAATAATGTTTCTATCTCCTCTCCGTATTTCTCCATAAAACATGTTACGGGTATTCATTAGAACTGCCTAGGAGAGACAATTCTAAAGTATATCAACTAGCTATATTTTATTGAATAAACAGAAAAAAAATCATCAAATTATCACCAAATTACCCACCTTATCTGTTTCTCTGTCTTCTTCAGAAACTTTGCTGGTATCAAATCTAATTTCCCCTTATCAGGCCCCTACCTGTAAGGGTGGCCAAAGTCACCAAGATTTCTTATCTTAATCTCCTTATGGTCATGGGCTTGTTATGCAATCCAAAATGTGTCAGAATACCTTAAATCTGCTGGCCAGTAAGTCCATAGCTAAAAAGCATAGCATTCCACAGAAAAATCAAAGCAAACCAATCAAGTATCCCTATTAGATTTTAAAGAATTTTGTTCAGTTTTAAACTTTCACTTTTAAACTCTCACTTTCTTTGTAAAAATTAAAAAAAATAAATAAAATAAATAAATAACCTTGATGCTATGTGAGTTACTGGAAGAACCAAAGATTGAAAGAAATGAACAAAATCTTAAAAGGTTTGGGACATTTAGACAACACAAAACATATTTTTATGAACATACAAGTGAATAGCAACTATACCAAAATAAATACAGTCAATTAAATACAGTTAATTTAGGGTACAAAAATAAAAACTGCTTTATTAAGACAAAATCACTTCCTTTCAGCTAAATACAACAAATAAGCAAATAAACAAGTAAATAATTAGTAAAATCACTGGAAGAAACAAAAATGGAAAGAAATAAAAATCAGATAAGATTTGTGACATGTAAACACTTACGCAAAATTATGCTTTTACGAACATACAAGAGAAGTTACTGACCATAATACACAAAATAAATAAATTAATAAATAAGTTGATGTACTCTCTCTCTCTCTCTCTCACACACACACACACACACACACACAAAACAACAAAAAAACATAGTGTTAGTTGAATAGTTTTTAAGAATTAAGTGTTCATGATGTACATGTAAAAGTAAATTAAATCAGAATAAATAAATTAATTGGTAGAAACAAAGACTGAAAGAATGAAAATATATGAAACTTTTGTGACATATAAATATTATAAACAACAACACAATTATTGATAAACATACAACAAGCCTGAATGTATGAATTATACATCCCTTTCAACTCTTCATTATAGTGTGAAAATACAGGGTTTTGCAAAATATAATAATCCTTTCGAGAAATATCAAATTATCTCAGTTAAAACTGTTTTGCCAAATATAGAAATATATAAAATAAATAAATAAAAACAATATCTGTAGATATATATTATTTAGTTGTTAAAAAGTGATCTAATATGGTCTTTGCCCTCCATCAGTTAGACAAAAAAAAAAAAAAAAAAAATAAGCCTTAATTTTAAGAAATTGTTTGTTCAGTTTTGCAACTTTCACTGTAAATTTAACTATTAAAGAACAAAACAAAACAGAACTTGACATTGATTTACTGGAAGGAAAAAAGATTGAAAGAAATAGAAAAAGGTTTAAAGATTTTTTATTTATTATAAACAACACAAGTATAATTTTGTATGATACAGAAAACAATATCACTAAGTGCTATTTATGATTTATGAAAAAAAAAAAAACATATATCAAAGGAAACTTACTTAAAAACTGCGAAGCCAATTTATAAAAGGAAAAATAAATAAAAATAAAAAAATAAAAAAAAAGTATTTCAATTCTATCCTTCATCTTTGATACAAATTCATTGTCATCTTAAACTATCAAATAGATGCATGTACAAAGTAACTTTAACAATAAAAAGGAATAAATGAATGAAAAATAATATCACAAATTAAAGATCACTTCTAAAACATGTCTTTTCCATTAAGGACAGTGTTACCAACGCAATTTTGGGTGGGTAAATGTCCGGGTGGGTAAATGTCAAAACCTGTTTTTTGGTGGAAAATAAGACAAAATGTCATCAATTTGTCATCTGCTGAATTAGCCCCGAGAGTAGCTAAGATTCAATTGGACCCCGAATTGGACCAAGTACATGTACAAGGGTCCTGTAAAAAGTTTTGTCACTGGGTTTAGATTACTTCAGTGCTATGTTTTATCAAACATACTTTTATTACAAACCTACAAAGTATTCCCCCTTTACTGAAACACATTTTTGTAACCTTTTTACCCAGTCGTGAAAAGCAGATAAATTGTCTTCTTTTGGTATCTGTTGGAGACACTGATAAATAGTGCTACCAAGAGAACTTCTAGACATATACTTATTTCCAGAAAGCATTTTCTTAAGCCTTGGAAATAAAACGAAGTCACAGGGACTCAGGTCAGGTGAATAAGGTGGATGGTTTAAAACTTTCATTTTTTCAGAAGCCAAAAAAGACTTCACAACGTCACACTTATTAGAGGAGGCGTTGTCATGTCAAAGGTGGACTCCTGACCATCCTTTGCTTGGTCGTTTCTTATTGTAAAACTCTTTCACTTTCTTCAGTACAGAAATCATGTAGAATCGACCAGTGACTGTATAACCAGATAGACAAGGCACTTGAATGACTGGCCCACTTGAATTAAAGAAAACTGCGTACAACATCTTTTTCGAACTTAATTATGGTTCTCTTGGCAATACATGGGCGTTTTTGATCTTTTCCCTTCCATTGCTTTTTATCAGCCCTTTTTTGTGGCTCAAACATGTGCACCCAGGTTTCATCACCTGTTAGCAAGTTAGAAATGACCCAACAATTTCTTCAAAAGTTCCTGGTCATATTTAAGGTGTTGTGTCTTATGCTCCTCAGTGAGCAAATGAGGTATTCACCTAACGCAAACCTCTCTCAGGTCCAAACGCTTTTTTCAAAACTGTCTTCTGATATGCCAGTACAACTAGCTATATCTTTGACAGACAATCGCAGCATCTTGTTCGACCACAATCTTTACTGAAGCGATGTTAGCCTTGGTAACAGAGGTTTTAGGCCTTCCAGGATGGGTATCATCTTCAACAGAAAATTTCCAAGCCTTAAAAGCTTTAACCCACCTAAAATCTGTGCGCATTGAAAAGGTCTGAGGTCCATATATACCACTAATTCATTAAATATCTGCTTTGAATCTATATTAAGCCTAATGCGGCATTTAATATAGCTACGAATTTCAGTCTTCTGGTCCATGTACCAATGTAACAAGTAAATTGGTCAATGTTTATGACTGCATCTATTTCAATTTGAAATAACTCGGTCAGTTTGGAAAGCAATTTGCACGAAATAAACAGGTATCATTAGCTATTCAACACACCATTCAAGTGCAGTGAAGCATTTTAAAATATACCTGGGATATAACAAAGGAAGCCTGTTAGTGATAGAAAACTTTTTGCATGACCCTCGTATTAAGTTTACATTAATCTGAACTTTGTTTGGCTTTCAATAACAAATTGCCTTTACCAAGAAAATATTTTCATATTATTATTATTTGCTGACTGACCACATAACATAGTGCATCTTATTTGAAAAGTAACTGTCCCAACAAGTAAAAATGAACCTATTCATATCTAATGAATCTGATCTGTCTGTGCATTAGCTGGATACTGTGTGATTATATGAAATTTCAAAACCCTAGCATCCACAGTTCAAAACTTATGCTATGCATCAAAAAGAGTGCAATTGTAAAAATGCACAAAGTTATAAAGGGCCATAACTCATGAAGTAATTTTTATAATTTATTCAAAAGTTAATCAGATCATTTACTCATCAATACCAATCTATTCACCAGGTTTCAAGGCTCTAGCTTCAATAGCTTTGGAGATATTTTGCTGACAAGATTTCATCTATATTTTTTCAAAGGGCCATAACTCAGTAAAGGGGCATAATCCTGATGGGAAAAAAAATATGGGTCAGCTATTTTTTCATGAAGAATCCATACATGAAATTTCAAAACCCTAGCATGCATGGCTCAGAAGTTATGCCATGCATCAAAAAGTGTAACGGATGTATGCACAGATGGACGGACAGATGCACGCACACACGCACACACAAACGTCCCAGATGCAATTTGCCCCTCCAACTTCTTCGAAGTTGGGGGCATAAAAAATAATGATACTATAAAAATATTTTCTTTGTAAACTAAAGGCAATTTGTTACTGAAAGTCTAACACCGTTCAGATTATTGTAAACTTAATGCATGTATGCATATACTTGGTCCAATTCGGGGTCCTATTGAACCTTTACTACTCTCTGGGCTAGTTCAGCAGATGACAAATTGCTGACATTTTTTCTTATTTTTTTTTCCATACAACAGGTTTGACATTTCATGCAAATTGTCTCTGCTGAAGACAACTTGCATGGAATGTCAAATCATGTGGAAATAATTTGTTTGAAATTTATGTCAAAACCTGTTTTCAGGGAAAAATGTAAAAAAAACAAAACAAAAAAAAACTTCAAAATGTTGTCTGCTGAAAATTTTATACAGTGTACTAAGACTTAAAACATTTACTTAATTGTCAAAACAAGTTAATTATAGTGTGAAAATATTAAACCTTCACAAAATATAATAATGCTTTCAAAAATATCTCAATTAAAACTGTTTTATGAAAAGAAAAAAAAAAGAAAAAATGAATAAATAAATAAATAAAATGAATACACATACTTTAGTTGTAAAAACAGTGTTTAATATGGTCTTGGACCCAATATACTTTACGTATTAAGTCCTCTAACAGGTATTTACAAGAAAACTGATGCAAAGCATCAGTATGCTGGGAAACTAATCTGTCATGCATTACTTAGCTCCCTATAGATCATAGTATAGTGAAAAAATGTTATAATTTATGAACGGTTGTAATTATATAAATCATCGCAATACTCAATGATAAAAACATTATAGACGTTATCAGAGCTATGTAAAAAAAAAATCAACTATGATCGTCTGTTTTCTAGCCAGCATACTTAATTACATGTCGCCATCCATAGCCTAGGCTGAATATACTATATCTGAAATCATCTATGTAGCAGTGTTTCGTTCTTTTCTCCACTCATAATGTTTGCTTTCAGCCCAAATCTTTCCATGCTTGAATATTAAATTAAACTGTATTATTAAACCAGCTTATAATCTGTTTGATTTGAGAATGCATATTTCCAATCGTAAACAAAGAAAAATAGCTTTTGTTTCTTCTTCGTAGTAAGACGGAAAAAGACAAAATGAAAAATTCAAACGTGTACAAATATTGACAGCAACAAGGTCATTTCAGGTCGAATGGTCAAATTGGGGCTCCTATGGGAAAATTGCTTATTTCTCTTTTAAATGAGCAAACCCCACATTACTACATTCATTCTACACAGTACTCCCATTTTTTAAATGACAGATTCATCTGTCATTCCTTGCTGGCATACGCATTTTCAAGTTGCATCCGGCTTTCACTACCACTGAAATATGTGTCCGCTCAAAATGTAGTCCGATTTATATGAATATAAAGCTATAAATATCTTTATAGCGCCGTGCAATTTTTAAAGCAGGCGACATTCAGATTCTCCGCTGTTTTGCAGAGAAAACCAGACTAAGAATTTCATATGACTTTTTTGCCAGCGGATGAATTGCATAAATTTCTCTGATTAAATAAGAGAAAAAAATGAAATTGATATCTGCTACAGTCATAGTAATTAAGCTATGCAGTTTAAGGGTTATTGTTTGTGTTGAGATTTTACGGCCCAGTCAACCCAATGTGGTCATGTCAAGCGCGGTCAGTTTACCAAACCACACGTTTACTGGGCAGGCTTAGTCCTCTTAGTGGTTAACCAGTATTGTGCACATTCTTTTGCCAGAAACTGACAATTGCCCTTCTTGAATCAGCGGTAGGGATAGAATGACCGTAGAAAATATTTCATGATCAATCTCCACGAAAGAATGTTGCTGACCTCAGCGGGGGTTGAACCCGTGACCTCCTGGTCTCCAGTCGGACGGCGCATTCAACTGGTTAACATAATCAACATACTTGTGTATCAATAGGCCTGTGCTTGATAATAAAAGAAAAAAAAAAAGCTGTGCTTATAATCATGCTGCAAAGTGTTTTCTTCGATATTAGCTCAATGCGTTAGATAGGTTGTAAGGTTGATCTGCGCAATTTTTTGTTAGCTATTAACAGAACAGGTGCCACTTCATGACCCGCTATCAAAAATTAACCAGATATTTTTACCTTAAAACATAATTTGACATTTCTTGCAAATTGTCTCAAAAGAGGAATCAATTTGCATGAAATGTCAAATCCATCTCCTTGGGGAAAAAAAATCAAAATATGGCAACATGAAACTTTTATACAGAGCACTTGCCCATTTGTTTGAGGTGTGTAAAAAAATCAATACTGTCGGATTAAAGGGACAGGGCTTTAAGTCAAACATTACAATGTTGTTGATTTGCTTTACATTAAATATTTTCGCTGCAGCATTTTAATACATAGGATGCTTGGATTTAAAGTGTAACTATTTGTCAAAAAAAACGGAAAGTGTTGAAAATCTATATTGCTATCTGCAGCGCAATGTTAACTACTCAAGGTATTCGGTTATTTCCTTTTATTGAATGTTGGATTGTGAAAGTGAAAGTAGACAACAAGTTGGCTTCTTTAAAAAGAACCCAAATGAATCTAGGTCCGCATCTTGTTTTGAATTTGCAGATTTGCACAGCAAATTTAACGACTCCATTTGCAACCAATTTTAAGTACAAGTATTAAGTTATTGAAGAAAATTTACCACAATTTCGGCTCTATATTGCATGTGAGAACTGGCTTTTTGCAACATTTTGAGATAAATTTTTTCTTTTGAAACTTCAAAACATCAAATGGAACTTCATAGCACTATATAGCACTATATAGCACTATATAACAAAATTGGACGGTTTTCAAAAATCCGTGCTTTAATAAAGCAAAGTCCGGGCAGACGTCGTCTGGCAGATTTATCTTTTGGTTAATTTTTCTGATAAACCCATCCATAATGCCGTTAGGTGTTCTTCCTGTATAGGTTTTATACAAATTAAGATTTTTTTTTTTGATGAATTTCTGATAGAATCTGTCATTTCAGTGCCTTTGGCGCTTTGATTTATTTCACTATGTTACCAACAGCACAGTTCTCTGCTGCAAAATAAAAAAAAAATGTGGGGGTGAATAGTTATATAGTCCCACTAAGAACCCCATAAAACTGGAAGAAAACCGAGGTTCTTCAAATGCATACACATTTTACAAAAACAACCTTAAACAGATACGCCGGCCTGGAGCCCGGAGTAAATGACTTGGTCCAACTGGAATTGGTCCAAGGAATACACCCCATTTGGTCCAACAGATAATCACTTGGACTAGTCCAAGGTCCAATGGTCCAAGTGTTTGGTCCAAGGAATACTCTGACCCCTAAATTGAACTCAACCTGTATTTTATAACTATATACCGGTGTATAAAATATGAAACCAATACACTAATCTTTTCAGAAGATATCAAACGGTACCATTTTTCAAAGTTGAAAAAGGACCATAACTCCCATAATTGATGGATTTTACCCTAAACTGAACTTGACCTACATTTTATGATTATATACCTTTGTATAAAATTTGAATCTAATACACTTATCTTTTCAGAAAATATTGAAACAGGACAGATGGGACAGGACAGACCTGACATATATATGTACAGACCTCGGTGATACTATATGCCACCAAAAATATTGAAACAGGACAGACGGGACAGGACAGACAGACCTGACATATATACATACAGACAGCGGTGATACTATATGCCCCCCTCCCTCCACCTCCCCCCACCCAATCAAATATGGTGGGGCATAATAAAACATTCCCCCAACCCAATGTACCCTTACCTGCTACAAGGATAGCAGGCCTTGCCTAACTGTAAGCCAGTATTAGTTGGATGCTTAGGTAACATAAGATACATGACACCTTCCCCACACCCGCTTAAATGGCCTAAGTTATCTGGAGCACAAAGGAAATTGTTTTATCTCTCTTAATTTGAGCCCTAAGATTCTTTATTGTGTTATGGCTTACCACTCCTACCTTCCATAATCTGCCTTAGCAGATCACCAATACCTTGTGGATATATACTGAAAGGAAAAAGAAACGCAGGGTAGAGTTTTTTCCTTCTTATTTTAACCATTTTTTACGGTGTTTACTATAGCCATACACTTTTACAGATTGTCCTGTGAATGTGAACCGCGGGTATACGAGTCTTTGGTCGATGTGCTATCTACCCAGTGTGTGAAATCATTCAACCGTGCACTACACAGTGCATTGCACGGACAATACGGAAAGCCAAAATTTCGTGCAAAACAAGCATGTTTAAATCTTCAGCACAAGATTTCCTCACACCATTTGGTACACTTCAACGATACACAACGCTCTTCGATTCTTTTACCGATTTTTCTTTTCATTTTTACGCTACTTTGAACTTTGTTTCAATCATGGTACGATTGACTGATGTTCAGAGGGGTAGGGCAATTGCGTTGTTGATGCAGGGTCAGAGGCAACAGCAAGTTGCCCATCATTTTGGGGTTAACGTCTCAACAATTGAAAGTCTTGTTAGACGTTTAAGGGAGACAGGGCATTTAGCAGACCGATCGTGGTCTGGGCGTTCACGCGTGACGTCGCAACGTCAAGACAGGACAATCCGTCTGGCACATTTGTGGAATCGTCATCTCACTGCTACCGAAACTGCCCTTAATACAGTAGGTATGCATAATCGACAAATTTCTCCGAAGACTGTTGGAAGTCGATTGCGTGAGATTGGTCTTCGAGCTCGTCGTCCATACGTTGGTCTGCCTCTGACCCAGGCACGTAGGTTGCGTCGTATGGCGTGGTTGACGGCGCATGCGCCCAGGCTATTTCCGATGAGGCAGTGGAGACGAGTTCTTTTTACGGACGAGTCTAGGTTCACTCTCTATCGCGCAGATGGTCGACGTCGTGTGTACCGACGTCGCGGAGAACGCTTTGCCGATGCCTGTGTTGTCGAACGGGATCAGTTTGGGGGTGGCTCCGTTATGGGTCTGGGGAGGCATTGCTCACGGGATAAAATCACAGTTGATTATTGTTGCGGGCAATATGACTGCAGTAAGGTATAGGGATGAGATCTTGCGTCCTGTTGCAGTCCCGCTTGTGCAACAACGTAATCTGATTCTGCAGCAGGATAATGCCCGACCACATGTTGCCCGGGTTTGTCAGGATTTCCTGGCAAACAATAACATCGCACCACTAGCATGGCCACCGTACAGTCCAGATTTGACCCCAATAGAGCACATGTGGGATGAGCTGGACAGAAGGGTTAGGAAGCGCCAAAATCCATCCCCCCGCAACTCTCGCACAACTAAGGAATGCGTTGATCGATGAATGGAATAACATCCCTTGCGAACTGTCAATGCTTTGGTTAACTCTATCCAAAGGAGAATTAGGGCAGCAATGACAGCAAGAGGGGGGGCACACCCGATATTGATTTTCAGTTTGATTTTGTATCAAGATTTTGGGGGGTAGCTACCAATGAACTTCAATAACTCGAGACTTGTTCATCACAAACCAATGAAATTTGGAACTTTTGTTCCATACATGTACCGTTTTGTAATCATAGTAAAAGATTTAAGAAACTTTTTCAAACTTGAATGAAATGTAGGAATAAAATTTACCCTGCGTTTCTTTTTCCTTTCAGTATATATTCCTTACAATTGCTTCAGGGAGTTGATTCTTTGGCTCAGAGGTTACAGCATTGGATTTTTATATCGGCAGACTAGGTTCGAATCCCACGAAGGCGGGGAAATTTATTTAGCTGTGCTTCATTCCTTTGTTACGACTTTCATGTCCGTGATTGGACTTTACTTTGCTGAAAATGGCTTTGTGTCATCATAAATGATGACTTTCTTGAAGAGGGGGGTGATTGGGGGGTGTGGGGTGGTAGGGGTATTACGGCCTATCACTACTACCTTCGATAATCTGCCTTGGCAGATTATGCACAGCTTGTAGATATATATTCAATCTCTTACAACTGCGTCAGGGAGTTGACTCTTTGGCTCAGTAGTTAGAACACTGGATTTTAATTCGGGGAGAGTGGGTTCAAATCCCTTGATAGGCGGGAAGTTTATTCAGCTATGCTTCATTCCTTTGTTACGATTTTCATGTCATAAGAATTGTTTTATCTCTCTCACCTGGTGCCATGAGAACCTTTACTGTTTTATTCCTACTGAATGTATCTGCCTGCCATTAATTATCATAATATTCCAAGCAGTTTAAAAGGTTATAGCAATTTTCACAAATTGATTACAGACGGACATGCCTTGGTACGGCTGTTTATAAAGAAATCTGGCATTTGACAATTTCATTCGTTAGAATTTGTCAATGTATCTGCATGCCAAAAATTATCAGACTATTCCAAGTGGTTAAAAACTAAGAATCTTTAATATTAATCTCTTATCTGGAGCCCTCAAACCTTTGTTGTTTATGTGGAGTGCACATTTATTATATCAGCTTGCATTTGACAATTTTATTGGGTTTGGGCTTGTCAATATGTATCTGCAGGCCATAAATTATTAATATATTCCAAGCAGTTTAGAAGTTATAGCAATGTGCAAAACTGATTATGGCTGGACGGACATGCCTTGGGTTAAGGCTATTACCATTTTCATCCTTATTACTGCATTGTGCTCTTAAGTTTTGTTTTTCAAAATCGCTACAGAAACTTCTAGTAAAATATTCTCCTAATTCAGGTATACTTTCAAGTAAGATCAGCAGAGAACTTCATGAGGGCATTTTAATGATACTTGCAAAATATTGTTCTTTCTTTATAAATGCGTACATTGTTGGTACCCATTTGAATTACCTCGACATGTCAAGGCAATTCAAATGAGCACCAACAACACAAATTGACTATTCTGCGGGCTGCGGGTTGTGGGCCATATACAACTGTTGTCTTGTAATGAGGTTATTGCACAACAAAACTGAAATGATTAAATTTATACTTTTTTTGTTTTGTGTATACATCAACAGAAAATCATCATTGAATACATGCATATGTATGTCTATATGAAACTGATAGATAGCAAGATAGCAATGCCATAATTCTTTAGAATAGGTTATTATCAGGACATGTGGCTTAATTTTATTGGCCGCTTCATGAGAAAGTGTCCCCTTGGAAACATGTGACATGCACATGCACTTAAGGAAATACTGATCAGTCTTACTTGTATGCTCTGTGGATAGTCCAGGACAAGTACCTACTGTATGCTATCATCAAAGACTCTGCTCTGATCAGCCTGCACAGATGAACAGTCTGATATGACTTGACTTATTGCTAATCATCTTAAAGGTATATTTTGTCAAAATGCTGCCCAGAAAAAGCTGAATGAATAATGCAAGCACTGATTTTACAACATTTATCATTCTATGAAAAAACTTTCAGACAAATTAAACCTATGAGTTTACTAACAAGACCTGTCAGCAGACAGCATAGCTCACCTGGATGTAAGGACTAAATGCCTCTTTGGCCTATCGGGGAGGAAGGGGGCATTAAATAATCATAATTGTCATAGGGGAGAGTGTGCTGCTGAATAAAACTTTGGACCCATATCTATCATCAAACTGAACACGAACCAAATCCATCATATGGTTTTGAAATTTGAGCTTTTAAGAAGTTTAACGTAAAACTTTAGCGTAAAATTTGTCTGTGACCTTGACCTTTCAGCAATAGTCATAGGTGGGAGTATAGCTGAATAAAACTCTGGACCTATATCCATCATCATACCGAATATAAACCAAATCAATCATACAGTTTTGAAATTATGAGCTCTGAAAAATCTTAAACATGAAATTTCAGTCTGTGACCTTTACCTTAAATGCATGGGCATAGGCAGGGTATTGCTCAATAAAACTTTGGACCTCTATCTGTCATCATGCAAAATCTGAATCACATCCATCATTTGGTTTGGAAAATATGAGCTCTTTAAAAACTTTAACATAATACTTTAATTGTAAAATTTCAAAGTCTGTAACCTTGACCTTAAGATCATGGGCATGGGCTGGGGTATTGCTGAAAGAAACTTTGGACCTACATCTAACATCACATGAAATATGAACCAAATCCATCGTACAGTTTGGAAAATACGAGATCTTAAAAAACTTTAACATAAATGTGGACGCTGATGCCATTGCCAACGCCAACGCCGGAAGTAGTGCAATAGCTCTTCCTGGACTTCGTCCAGGCGAGCTAAAAAACTTGTTAGGCCAAACAAAAAAAAAATCTTTTGATTCTCAGGCTTTCTGTTTTTTACTTTTAAAAAAAGAGCATGAAGGTAGCTTTTTACTTTCATTTTGGCTTCAAATATATTTATTTAACTATATATTTATTTATTATACCTTCTTGTTAATTGGTGCCTAATGCAATCATGCTGAATATGTTTGTAATTTAAATGTGCTCAAAAGCAATGTCTAATTGAGCGCTATTAAGGTCAATCATTTTTCTAATTGCCTAATTAATGGTCACAGTTAACTCAATTATCTTTGTAATCTTTCCGTACTTAAATGGTTGCCAATGCTGTTAGACACAAACAATTATTTAGAGAACAATGTTTGTTTGTTTGCTTGATTAAAATGTTGATAAATACTTTCCATTATAATTGTAAAAATTGAGCCCATGCATAACATTTCCTACTATTTCACATGTATGCCAAGCAAAGACTCAGATTTGACTGCACATCCAAAAGTTTCATGAAAAGCATCACTGTTTACTGTTTAAGGTCCCAAGAATTTTGGCTGTGCAGTTTTATCGGAAAATGCTAAAATAGTAGCCAAGTATTCAGGTAAGACTCTGATCAGCTTGGAGAGATGTAGGGGATTTCAGCCGGAAGGGGTTTTGTCCTAGTTGGAAAATTCACAGAAGGGATTTTGTCCACCTTGTAAAAAAGAGCAGGGGGGATTATATCCACATTGCAAAAAACACGGAAGGAATTATGTCCACCTATACAAAAATAAGCAGAAGGGATTATGTCCGGGAGGGATTTTGTCCTACACTCCCGAAGTACATTTAATGATTTTAATCTCTTCTCTGGAGCCCTTAAACCTCTGTTGTTTAATGATGAGTACTCTTTATTAGAGCTCGATGAATGTTTACTGTCGTGTCAAAGATTGGATGAGTTCATGAATCCAAAGTCTGTTTTCAGGTTAGCAAAACTAAAAATAGCATATCAGGTATTTTCGTGAAGTGTTTGGAAATAGTGCCATGAGAATAGCAAACATATTCGCAATACTCTGTAACAGTGGACAAAGTGGTGTAGCAGATACATCGATCACTGGGATCTGATTGTCTTGAGAAGAGTAAATTGTTGTATTGTCACCATGCAATCTCTCTGTTTTTTTTGTTTTGTTTTTTGTTTGTTTTTTTTTTTTGTTTCTTTTTTTTCAGTATTTTACTTTGGATCTTTTATATCAATTGTGGCTTAAAAATTATTCATTTTTTTAATGTTTTTATTCATACCCCACTGAAAAAAGAAAACAAACAAAAAAAAAAAAAAAAAAAACATCAAAAAACTGGCTAAATGGGCATTATTGCATCTGCTGTTCATACACCATTAGACAGGAACCTGGCTAATTGGCACTTACTGTATTTACCCTTAGTCTGAACAAACCGTGTGGACCCAGAGCAGAACGCAGAGTGCATGATTAGAGTCGTTACTGAATGTCTCTCATTTGGCAGTTTTTAGATAAATAAACAGGTAGTTGAATGGCCTTGTCAAACTCTTGAGGCAAGTATGGTAAGGTGTCAGAATGTTTAGGGTAAACATGGTATTTTTCTCTCTTCTTTCTTTGTTTTTTTAGCAATAAACAACGTCATTATCTCAACACTTTATCATCATTCAGTCTGATCAGGACTTTTGTCTGCTTACAAAATTAATGGATACTATAGAATATATGAATGGACAGAATTAATCCAGAAAAGATCCAGATGACACTGCGCAGATGCACAGGTTGATCTTGACCTTTGCTATTCAAATGCAATAAGAGCTCATCATTACACACCTTAAAGACTTTTTTTGACATTTAGCATGTTTGGTAAATATTCCAACAGAAAACATTTTGAAATATTTTCCTCATTTTTTCCCCCAAAAAACAGAATTTGACATTTCATGCAAACTGTCTGTTTGAATTTCTGTCGGAAAGGAGCACATCAATTTGTTGACTGCTGAATCTGCCTATAGCGTGGTTAGTGTTAAAACAGCATAAGAATTTTCACATCACGGAGATTTAGATGAAAAAAGAAAGGATAAAAAAAAAAAAACCCATAGAGATAAGATATTATTATGAGTAAACAAAAGACTGTTAAAGGGATCAAATCTCCGACCATCGATTTAGTTTTTTTCTTTATGGACAACAAACTTACTGTTTGAGCTATGATCCGATACACATGCAAGAAACCCTATGCAGTCAGTAAACCAGAAAAAACCTAGTGGCATTATTTAAACCCCTAACAACCCTGGATTATTCCAGTCTTAAAAGTACAAAGACACAACAGTAAACATTCATCCAGTAATATACCAGGTTGCATTTGTCAATTTCATTGGTTAGGTCTTGTCAATATCAATCTACATGCCATAAATAATGAATATGGTTCAAGCCATTTAAAAGGTACAGTAATTTTCACAAACTGAATTGGGAGGGACAGATATGCCTCGGCAGTCAACTCTTTATAAAGAAATCTCTTTTTACAATATCATTGATTAGATCTTGTAAATATGTATACAAAAAATTATCAAAATATTTCAAGCAGTTTAAAACTTAAGAACCTTTAATGTTTTTTCTCTCTTAACTGAGCCCTTAAACCTCTATTATTTTATAAGGTGTACACATTAACTATGTATAGAGAGCTAACTATATATAGAGAGCTGGTGCTTGTAAAACACTATGCATCCAAATGCCTGAATCTATCACTGCTTGACTCCAACACTGCTTGCCCATGATTGGTAACAACAGTACAAATATACGAGATTTCAATGTTATTTTCTTAAAAGGGAAATAACTAAAATGGGAGATAATTTGGATAAGAAAAAAATATGGGTTACCTATTTGGACACCTATTTTTCCATGAAGAATCCATATATGAAATTTCAAAACCCTAGCATGCACAGTTCAAAACTTATGCTGTGCATCTAAAAGTGTGCAATGTAAAAATGCCCAATATGACAAAGGGCCAAAAATCAAGAAGTACTTTTCAGAATTTATTCAAAAATCGATCAGGTCATCTACTCATCAATACCAATCTATTCACCAGGTTTCAAGGCTCTAGCTTCAATAGCCTTGAGATATTTTGCTGACAAGATTTCATCCATATTTTTTCAAAAGGCCATAACTCTGGAAAGGGGCATAATCCTGATGGAGTAAAAAAATATGTGTCAGCTATTTTCTCATGAAGAATCTATATATGAAATTACAAAACCCTAGCATGCATATAGTTCAGAAATTATGCTTTGTATCAAAAAGCGTAATGGACTGCCGCATGCACGGACGGACACATGCATGCACAAACATCCCAGAAGCAATATGCCCCTCCAACTTCTTTGAAGTTGGGGGCATAATTACACTAGGTGGCATTTGACATTTTCAATAAGATTATCACAAACTAATTATGGATGGACAAGCTTCTCAAGGCTAATAAATGCTGATGACAACGCCAATGCCTGGAGTAGTGCAAAAGCTCTTACTGTACTTTTGTACAGACCTGTAAGCTAAAAATGACCCAGGGTTTTCAGAGAAGGTCCTTCAAAGTTGTGGATTGATGGATCATAATATCTCCTCCTTTCACTCAGGTGAGCAAAAAAATAGTGGACCAAGTTATAATGCTCCAGACTTCAAAGAAGGTGGAGGGGCATAAAACTTGGTGGTTGTTTGACTGTTCCTTTGTCCAGTCTTAGCATATAGTCAAAAAAAGTTACAGATAGGATCTTGAAATTTTTAAATAATATTCCAGGATTAAGGGGACTGGTATCTTTTTTCTTTTTCAGTTTAACTGGTATAGTAATGTAGTCATACTACAAAGAAAATAGTAATTTGGGCTTATACACAACCAACTATTCTACTTGTTAAATACCGTCATAGAAAATGAATGTTATTGTTACAGGAGAAACAACTCTATCGCCAGTGCCGCTGCCAGGGATCAAACGC
The DNA here is from genome assembly GCA_964016985.1 of Anodontia alba. NCBI lineage: Eukaryota > Metazoa > Mollusca > Bivalvia > Lucinida > Lucinidae > Anodontia > Anodontia alba. Next base: position 16,262,343 of record OZ024833.1, on the reverse strand, counting down.
AAGCAACTGGCATGAAAGGCCACCATTTTACTACGTCACTATTATGCTGACGGTTTGGTGTTTTAAAACCCTTTCAACATTATTTAAGTCATATTGAGACAGTGGAAAGATGACAATGAAAAGTTCTGTGCAATAAAGCGCCCTAGGGCCTACAGTCAAGAGCTGAATTCTGGGTTTTAAAATGGGACCTTGTGACAGTGAGCTATCCAGCTGTCCAATCTCTAAAAGAGCTGGCTTGTATTGCAAGGCAGTACAATTTTGTCATATACATGGACATTTCACTACTACAATAAATGAAATAAAATATGTGTATTTTGGGTAACCCTATCCTATCTAACTTTCTTGGTAAAATAGAAGTCTATCATTTTTTCATGTTTTCTCAAAAAAAAAAAGGGGGTAGGTGGTACTATGATAAAATATTTATACTAAATCACTCTTACATTTAGGGTACAATCTTGGTCCAGATCTGGACTCTGAGGCCTAATCAAGTTTATTTAGCCATGTAATAGTTTCAATTACCAGCCACCCTGTCCCCCCAGCATGGTGCCACCAATAACACCTACTGACCTTGTCATAAAAAATAATTAGTGGAAGCCAGATTCTGAGGTAGGAAATGTGATAAGGTTGCAGGGTTATCTATCTATATGGCCTCAGTATCCCCGAAATTGGTCATTCAGAGATTTGCTGAGCTATTACATTTACAAATTTTGTATATGGAATCAGCTGGAAAACATGAAGCAATTCTTCCAAATTTCTTGCAAAGCAATTGTTTGCAAAAGAACCTTTCAAGTGAAATTGAGTATGATTTGGGATCTGAAAGCCAGTTTCAAAATTCTGAAGAGTTGCCAACACTGGTCCAAGGAGAAACTGTCGCAAGAAAACGACATGAGCGTATTGCATCCACAGAAGGGCTTAAGAAGAAAGTGACATCAAACATCCACACCAAAGCCAACTTATAAGGGTCCAACTAAGTAAGATGTACAGAAATTTATAGATTTCTGTTCATACTATGTGGTCATTTTTGGGCAATAAATGCTTATTTAAAATTTTGTCTGTAGACTCTCTATTCAGTGATGTCTGAGAGCCAGAAACTCCAAACAGTGTAATCCCTGAACAATAAGTAATCTTCATGTGTCTGTTTGTAACAACGGTCTCCTTTAGATTCTAAAATTCTGTCATTCTCACATATAAACTTTACCATTCGTGTAAAACATTCTAAGTTTCTGTCTTGTATTAAGTCTCTGTTGTTTACAGCTATGTTTAAGTTTAAGTTCTGCATTTAATCTTTAATAAAAGATTGTTTTCTTATCGGATCAGCCCTTTCCAGCAAGCTGCATTGTCTTCTGACAACTCTTGTTTGTTTTCTGTTGTGGTTGAATTGGCAACTGTGTAAAGTTCGTACATTGTACCATACATGTATTTACCCTAATTATTGTGTACAAGGTTTTTCTTTGTTTTGTGTCATTTCCTAATATACTTTATTTACCCTAAGTATTGGGACACCTTATCTACCTAAAATACTTGTCCTAAAATTTTTTTTTTTTTTTTTGTGTTAAAGTTTTACGGCCCAGTCAACCCAATGGGGTCATGTCGAGCGCGGTCAGTTTACCTAACCACACATTTACTGGGCAGGCTTAGTCCTCTAAGCGGTTAACCAGTATTGTGCACATTCGAAATAGCCCATTTTGCTACCCCTTGATCCATCTAAAATAATGCTGTGTGTATGGCAAACAGTGTAGACCCTGATCAGATGCCACATTTTGCGGTGTCTGATCTGGGTCTTCACTCTTTGCAAAGGCCTGTCTCTCCCTATACTTAGGGTTATCACGGTGTATATAATTTATTAAATCCATATAATTAATACATTGTGTTAAATTAAAAGCAGACATTTGTACATTGAAATACAAGTGTCATTTTGAGATATACTAGTGTCATTTTGAGCATTTTGATCTGAAATAAAAGTGCATGTTTATTTTTGACTGAAATATATGTTCATATTACAGCGCATAATAATTTGAGCCCCGGCATGGGAAAACCAACAATATGGTCTGTGTGCCCAGCAAAGACTCCGACCAGCCTGGACATCCACCCAGTCTGATCTGAGTCTTTGCTGTGTGCTATCTGGGTAGCTAAGGACCCATGAATTCTTCTTGCGGACAGCAAAGGCTCTGATATGATTGTGCAGAAGTCCTCTGTGTTTACAGGCCAAATATTGTTGGTTTTCTTGTCGCATGACTATAGTTTTTAACTGAATGAATTTTTATCTGTATTGAATATTATGTATATTGAATATTCTATTCAAATTCTAATCAAATTTGTACTATTGTTATCGAATAATGTATGTTTGTCTTGTATCCACTGAATGAAATTAATTTGCTTTGCTGTTTTACATTATTTTATCTCTACATCACACATGTTCATAGACAAGATTTTCTCTCTGCTGTCCACCACAACTGCAGACAGCTGCTATTAATTACACCCTGTGGGGCAAATTCATATGATGCTGATAATAATAACCCTAATTAACTAATTATATCTCAGAGTCCAGATCTGGACTGAGATCATCACGAAAACATGCCTATATAATACTGACCCCCTTAAACCCCACTTTTATATAGTAAAACTGGGGTTTACAGGGGTATACATTATTTTTCTTACTTCTGCTCAAAACATAGATTGTGGGTACTCGTTAGAACTGCCTCGGTGAGGCGGTTCTAATGAGTACCCACAATCTATGTTTTGAGCAGAAATATGAACAATATCAGAGTTTTTTATCTGAAAAATTACAGTTTTTAGAGGTGAAATTTTCTATATATTTGAATACATGTGTTTTCGTAATGTTGTACCATATATGTAAGACTGAAATATTCTGTCAAGAAGGTCTGAGCAAACATTGTAGGCCCAGATCAAACTGCTCCTGTAGGTAAACTGTTGGCCATTCTGTCAGTATTTTTGGACACATCTTACTTCTAAGGATAGGCAAACCAGTTTGGTAAAATTTTATGTGAAAACAGGCTTTCAAGTGCCCTCCAGTGAAAAAGTAGAGATATTAAGTATGGCTTAAAGTAGGGCAAAAGTAGGCATTTCAATCATGCAAAGTAGGGATAGTAAGGATGTTCTGAGTATTTTCAGCTCAGTGTGCGTGTGTGTGTGTGTGTGTGTGTAGGGGGGGGTGGGGGTGGGGGGGCAGGGAGGTTAACTTCCTGTATATGACATAGTATTGATGTGTGTCTTGAATGGCCCCCATTTTCAGTGATGCTAGGTATATGATTAGCCCCCTATTCAACAAAAAGTATATGATTGACCCGATTTTTCTTGAATCTTATGTGAAAGGCCCCACTTTTCTGTTTTTTTCACATCCCGGTAAATGCATATATTTTTTCACTCAGAGATTTGTCAAGACTGCTTGTTCTCTTGGTATTCAATGAACTGACTGCTATATTTGTCTAACTACCAACAATAAATGGGTATAAAAACAAAGGGCAGTATATGAATAGGTCAACATTTCAGATGATCAAATAAATGAATGGGTCCATTTTTTCAAAGGTCAGGTATATGAATGGCGTAGGTTTCGAAATACTGGCTTGCACACCCTTACCACATTCACCCCTTCCCACCATCCACAGAGGTTTTCAGACATAGAAAATGACACAATAATTAACAGTGTCTTCTCTGAACAAAAACACTGCATTACCATGGAAAGCAAATGCCAAATTAAATCTTCAAAAAAAGGAGTACAACTGAAGTAAAAATATTTTATACACTTTTTCATCGAGATGGCTCAGATTATGTTGATCTGATATTTACAATTTCCAAGCAAGCGAGGAAAAAAAAAAAAAAAAAAAAAAAAAAATACAATTTTTGGTCACATCAAACATTTTTGGACAAAAAATTAGAGTATCAAAAGGGCATTTCAGACAAAAGTAGGGAAAAGTTGGAGCACAAAAAAGTAGAGAAAAGTAGGGCCTGCTTGAAAGCCTATGTAGTCCAAATATATTTGGTATAATTGTTATGGTATAATTATAATTAAAATAAAATGTTTAAAAAATCCCTACCTATCCTACTCTAAATACCCTAAACACATTCTTTAGTTTGGCCTTATCACCCACAAATTCAGTATTGTCAGTTCAGATTCTAATAATGCAGAGATCTAACTGAATTTGATTTCAGATCACGACTTCTGAATTCACTACATGAATTGCGATATGTAACGTCTCAAGTCAACAATATTTCAATAGTTTAGAGACATTGCCTCCAAATTTGTGGGACTTTTACCCGACCCGATCACATGAATTCGGGTCCTGCATAATTTCTAGCAGCTCTGTCATGGAGGCTTTAGGCAGCCCATTTATTTCGCGGGCCCCGATGGGGGCGGGGACCGTGCTTTCCAGTGTATGCCGGTAGCCTATATATCGTTCGCTTACCTGAAATCCATTTTACTGCTTCAGGATTTTTCCTAAAGATATTTGACCGTTTGTGCGTTTTTTGTCTTTGTTTCTTTTTGGTCTTTTTTTTTTTTTTTTTTTTTTTGCGAGTCTACACCTTACGAAAAGCAAAAACAAACATAACAATGTTCAGTTTACAAACCGATCGAACACACATTAATGTGTCGAAGTTTTTTTCAGTTTATCACGTAAACAAAAAAGCATAAAGTGTATGTTTTAGATGAAATTCTACATCAATGTGTACCTTATGCACAAAACCAATCGTGCTTAGCTTGTAAGTAGACGGAGAATGGAGAGAAATAAAGTTCGAAGTGGAGAAAAATTCAAAATGGCCGCGACTGCAAATTTTGTAGGCTGACGTCACAAGTCTCGTGATTTACCATCTTGCATTTGGAATACTTGGCGTTATTGGCTGTTTTGTTGTTATTATCGGCACGGCGCTATGTCAATAGCCTGTGCCAACTCACCCTTGTTTTTCAGGATAAGCACCGAACCACCCAAGCGTTTGTTGGACCAGTACATTTTTGGTCACACACATCACTGGTCACATAGTCTATAGTAGGCCTAGTGCATCTAGACGCCGAACTGCTTCGCGGTTCGGGTTGGACTCATAATCTAGTCTATACGTAGACCCTGTTTTACATTCCAAGAAACACAGAGGTGAAGAGATAATCTATCTGAACTGCGTGTCTTTCGATGGTGCTCTGTTCCGAAACAAATATCGAAGTTAACGATTTTAAACACTACGTATTTCCATCATTTTTCTGCATTTTTTTTTTTTTTTTTTTTTTTTTTTTTTTGGAACTCTTGCTAATATAAGTCCGAAGTACAATAGACACAAAACATGATAATCTTTAAGAATTTAAGTTATGTCTGCAAAAATGACTACGCAGCATGCCAAAAATCGATTTTGTTTTTCTGACTACATACTTTGGTGTTAGACAATGTGCAAATCACTCATTTTCGATGCCGATTATTAAAAGTAATAATACTTCAACGTATATAACCCTCAATTGTTTTAGCAACTAACAAAGGAACAGAACAACACATTATTTTCTTAAACCCTGACCTGATCCTGGGTCGCAGTTTGGTTACATACGTGTAAAGGAGGCCAACATGAATAGACAGGATCCTACCTATTTATACTCGTAAAAATACCATTAACTATTTAAGAAAAAAATAATAAAAATAAAAAATAACACCGGATGCATTCCCATTGTCATTTTCGGCTAATAAGCGATATTTTAGCCCTAACATATACAATCGATGAAATCTATGTTTGCGACTAAAACGTAAAATAATCTACTTAAACCCAGATAGAATATAAAAAAATCAAACCAATTTCCAATATTCGGTGCCAAAAAGTGAACTCAGGAACCAAACACCATGACTTAGGAACAGAACACCAAAATTTTAGGAACAGTGTACAATTCAGGAAGAGAACACTGTATCTAGAGACAGACCATCATTATTGTCACAGCCCTAAAGGTCCAGGTAATTCATATGCTGTAAACGTTCCGAACGACGATGTCCCCATAACCGATAAAACACTTCACAAACACTGCAGAGATTACTGATGATAATTGTCAGCATAAACTATCCGAAGCTTTTGCATTTCTCTTTGTCATATTGTTTCAAGAATCACCTAGTATACCATATTTAAGGTATTAACAAATCATAAACTCTTTAAGTGTTAGGTTTACGACTTATTTAAAATACGGGGTGTCTATATGTAACACCCATTAGTCTGTATAGTGTGTGATGCAAAATATGAGGTAAAAGTACTTGACATTTCATATAATCTGGTAAATTGGCTTAAAAAAAACAACAGTTAACAACTTTTGCTAGTTTATCACTCTAAAACTGTGGATTCACAATTTATATAACTACGGAGTGTATATGTAACTGAGATATGTAATACCATATTAGTCTGTCTTATATAAGATGTATATATTTTAAATGTGAGGTGAGAAGGTTTTGAGATTTTTTTATTTATTTTTTTTTTCTTCATTTATGGGTAAAGCAGCTTAAAACAGACAGCAACTTTGCTAGTTTATCACTCTAAAACTGTAAATCTACAATTGTATAAAATACGGGATGACTATATAACACCCTTAATCTGCCTAATATATGATGTGCATATAAAAATGTGGTGTGAGAAAGTATTTATTCCAAGGCGGTTCTTCTTGTGGTTTGATATTGTTATAGTTCGTTATAGCATGTATGTATTGCTGATATCATTTTTATTTTGAATAGCCGTTCGGCCAATTTGCGGGAAAGTAACTATCCTTTTGGCTTTCCACTTGTGACATTTCCTTTACGGTGAAGTTGTTTTATGTTTGTGTTTCTTTCCCTTTGGTGTCTTGGATGGAAGGTGTGAGGTAATTGCATCGATTCCTGACCATTGCCTTCACTTCTATTTTGATATTTGATTGAACCTCATGTGTGTTACGCTCTGGGCGGCTAAGACGCACCGAGGGTGACTTCTAACTTTTCGGAGCAATTCTAGGAAAATCTAACTTTTCGGAGCAATTCAGAAAACTTATTAACCATTATATAAGAATTGGCTATAGCTGGATATTATGCGACAGACTGCATGCCTAGTTGTCAATCATTGTTGATGGCTATGCTTCACTCTTTAATTGCACAACGGCGGTTCGGGCCTCAGACTCAATGATGGCCTCTTCGTAAAACTTTAACCAGTGGGTTGGGGCTTGGCGATATGTCTTTGGCTTGGCCCGCCGTGGTTCAACTTTTGGTTTTCATTTACTCTGGCATACAGTAGAATTAGCCATGAGTATTCGTCTTTGTTTATTATAGTGATTAATTTGACTATGTTTTTGCTTTCAAAACATTAAAGGCTGTATATCAGTTCCTATATCAGTCATTTCTAAGCCAGATGTAGAAGTTTTTTAAATTCCCGGGTTCCGGCGCCAAATAATGTGGCGAATCACATTTAAAACAAATCTACCAAATTAATGTTATTTAAGTTTTATGCCACATTAGAAATAAATACAAACAATTACAACACAGAACAAACTATTTAAATGACACAGAATATTAAAGAAAATAATTTAATGTATAACTGATACAGTTGTATATAGTTTTGATTTATTTAGAACTCAATCATATAACACTTTCCTTCAATGATCCATTTACATTTTCCACTGTTTGTGTTCTCCTGATTATCCTTTTACTGTTTATGTTTATCCTGAACTCTTTACTGTTCCTAAAACTCCCTTTTGTTTCCACCAATCTGAATTATTCCCTTTTCCCTGTGTAACTTGGTCCCTTTCTTTTTGTTGCTAACCTTTGTTCTTAACTACGGCGTCATTAACGTCAAAACGTGACGTAAACGCCAGTAAAGCTCCTATTGCTTATGTTTTATCAAAGATTACAAGAAAATCCCGTTAAAGTATGTAAAAGGCAAGGAAACTGAAAGAACATTGAACAGACATTAATTAATTCGTGGGATTTCCACGACATGCTTCACTCTTTAATTGCACAACGGCGGTTCGGGCCTCAGACTCAATGATGGCCTCTTCGTAAAACTTAACCAGTGGGTTGGGGCTTGGCGATATGTCTTTGGCTTGGCCCGCCGTGGTTCAACTTTTGGTTATCATTTACTCTGGCATACAGTAGAATTAGCCATGAGTATTCGTCTTTGTTTATTATAGTGATTAATTTGACTTTATGTTTTTGCTTTGATGCATTGACTGAGTTGGGAGCATTTAAGCGAACCGATTTTTTTTAAGTATTTCTGTATTAAGAGAAGCATCGGGACCCAGGGTGAAGTTGGCTAGCTGTAAAAGTGCTTTAAACTCCGCCCCCGGTGGTTTACTCTACTGACCGTTCTAAGGCGATGGTCCCGGTGTTAGTCTTACTCTTTGTTGCTTTGTGGTTTATTCTACGAGGCGATTTGTTTTATGTCTTACCTTGTGTCATTTTGTTCTTGTGGTTTTTTTTTTGTTGTTGTTTTTTTTCAGTCCTTTTAGCATTGCGATTACCTCGCTTGTGGAAGAGAGAGCTAAACTTAGTGCTTTTCGTACGTTTGTTCGATTTCTACCTGTTTGGATTTGTCGGTTTCCTCTTCCTCTTAGTGTCTGGGAAGAGCTGCGGTTTGTGATTGTGACACTCCTTGGACTTTTCTCGTACCTTTTTTTTTCCAATTTGATCAAGCTCCGGGTTTGCCCAACTGTACAATTTCACAGAAGCCTCTAACAACGGTAGATTTTTTTTTTTTTTACATATACAACTCATATAATAACAGACATTAAAATAATACAACACTTCATACACAATTTTGACGCAAATCTCCTCACGTTGGCACGGCTGGAGAATTATACTGGTATATTACTTGATTAGCCTGCTTGATTAATCAATTTAATACACTCAGTATATATACCCAACCAAATGAGGAGAACTATGTGCCAGTGTGAAGAAATTGCCTCCCTTTCCAATAATATCTATACGGCGCCCTTTTTTTTTTTTTTTTTTTTTTTTTTTTAAAGTTTTATTACACTTTCTTAATTATTGATCGATCTCATTATTATTATTATTATTTATTAAGCTCATTTTAATTTTATCATTTCTCTGTTTAGTCAAGGCCTTAATAACATTTTTGTATGTTGGCAATCCCTTGAACCTTTTGTTCACTGTTCCCAGTTCTGGCTGTTTATACCATTGTATTAGACCCTTATTTGGCGGCCCCGGCCCGTCCAAGACTCGATGGAGTCTAAGTACTGCACCTCACATTGAGGTCAACTGTCTTTGGAAGGACATGGAAGGACACAACAAAAAATAAACAAAAACAGACTAAGGACATGTTCTATAATTACATAAGATGAAGCCTGCTAAGATTCTACCCTTTATTCTACAATCACGCACGTCACCTTATAGAGTGACGTCATTAACGTCGCAGCTGTATATCCGACGCCATGATAGACCCATCACTGACGTTGACGTATCACTCGCGACTTCTATCCCTATTAATGACATCGACGCGGTCGATGGTGAGCGCCTGCCAACTGGCGGCAACGTCGTCCGCGTAACGTCATATCATATGCAAGCCCCATTTCCATACATGCACAAACGATTATAATGTATGGATGACAATCAGGGACATGACGTTCCAAATGTCGCAATCCTAAATGTCACTGACATTACTAATGAAAAACACCTCCGACTTCCGGATAATGATCAGAGGGAGAGTAACTGGATCAACTCCGACTATTTTAAACTCGGTGCCCTGATCAGACGAAATCGGAACACTAAACGAAATCGGAACACTTAAAATATAACAGTGATTATGCAGGCGGAATAATACAATTTTCAACAATTTCTTAGACTCATTAAATTATCCATTAAACTTAGAAAGAGAAAAAAAAAAACTGCTATATAGGTGCCTGTATGTTCGTGCGTATGTTTGCGTATTGCATATGCGTATGCAAACCTAAATTTCTAGCCTACGCGATTCTTATGGTACTGCACATTTTACATTGGCTATTCCGATCCTGCACTGTTTTCTTATTTTGTATAAACTAAATCACACCTTGCGACTGCTGCCTCAAAACGACTGGTCAGTCCGCACATGCCAGTGCGGCCTGCTCAGTGTCCCCGATAGCAGTTACAATTCTCGCAACCCGAGAAGTTCCGACCAGACTGCATAACCTAGCGCAGCCTGCTCAGCATTCCTGAAATAAGCCAGGTAACATATGCAGTATCGGACAAGCGCGCGCTGCAATATATAGTTTATAGGTTTACTATTCAGATACGGACATTTTCCTGCTTTTGATATTTGAACAGAAAAAAGACTACAAACATAATATTAATATAAATTAACGACGCGCCGAACTGTCTAATCATAATTTAAACGGATCTTTTGCGTTGTCTAGTTGTCCTTCGAATTGGACTGTATCGGTGAGTTTATATATAGTAAGGTTATACTCTTGCCACGCATCAATTGCACGATATGTGCGGGATTTTGCAAACATTATGCGATTATCTCGCTTTTTGCGTTTCGCAACCAGTTTAGCATTATTAAATTTGCGTAACTTATATATCACGCTACTATTAATAACTATAACAAATGGCCCGACTGTGGAAAATGGACCCTACCTCTAATAGGTATTAAACTTAGTCAGCTGGCACTGCAGTATGCTCTGGGTCATAACAATGTGACTTTCCCATACAAATATCCCGTAGGCCTGAGGGCGATACTTTTTACTATTTCACTGCCAGTGTGATAGTAACAAAATGTCATCCTCCGGGTAAAAGTGAAAAAGATAGCACATGCACGGAATACCAGGGTGATAGTAAAATGTATGACATAGGAGGTACTACTTCAGCGTACGGGTCAGTAGTCTTGTTAGGTATCACATTCCTGAGAGAGTGATACTGAAAAAATGCCCGCCCGAGGAATATGAATATCATCAACCGAGGTGACATATAACCACCCCGTATTTTATATAAATTGTAGAGCCACCGTTGCAGAGTGAAAAAAAAATCTAATCAAAACTAGCAAAAGTAGTTGACTGTTTCCCACCTGATCCACTAGATCAGTTTTAAAACAACCAGAAAATCTATAAAAAATATTGTTTTTGTTAAATGCTTTGTGCTTTTTTACATTATAAAATAGTAAAATATTAAAGTACCACATAAAAAATTCTATACCATCGAACATTGTTGAGTTGTTTTGTTTTCCTATTGAAAGATTTGTCTAACAATTAAATAAAATGTATTCTCCAGAATCACTAACATTGTAACCCCTGATTATACAAAAAATGCAATACAAATGTTGATTTATTAGCAAATGTTGCCGTCGACCGTTTTATCTACTTTTTCACGTTTTTATTTAGAAGTTGTTCGTACTGAAAAGCTGATTTTGGATATAAAAACTTTCAGGTTACCGAAAATTTCATATAAAACAAGTCAACCATGTTTTCGCTTTTCGATGTTTACCAAACACATTTTGCCAGTATTTTTTTTTTTTTTTTTTTTTTTTTTGCCAAATTAGAGTCTTCTGATCATATGGGCCTTTTAGCCTTTAACAACATAATCTTTTTGTAAAAAAAGAACAAAATTATCATTTACTTATGCATTCAGTATAGTAAGTGGTGTTATGCTTTTTGTTTCATTACATGAATTAAACAATTTGTTTTTCAAAAAAATTATAACATTGTGTGAAAAAAAATAAAGTGTTTTGATACATCTGACATTTAAAATGTTTGCTCTGAAATGTCTTTTCAATCTTAATAATGTACATTTTCAGAGACATTATAATATAGCGTTGATTACTGACATAAATTGTGACGATATCTACTACATTTCTTTTTTGGAGCAGCCTACAAATATAAAAATGGGAATCCATTATATATATATAAACATGCGAATCCATTTTGTTTGTTTAGCTGCATCAGCATTTAATGTATGCATAGCTTGTCCCCGTCATAGGTATTATGGAATCATATGCAGAGGTATTCATGTTTTCTTCTTTTGTTGACTTGAGCATCCTACCATTTTTCAGCAATTCACTTTTGTTGATGTAACTGATTCTACTGCTGCAATTCCTTTTATGCTTTATCTGGGGTTGATTACTTATTTTCCGCTCTCCCGCCTCCCCCACTCCGCCGCCCCCCCCCCCCCCCCCCCCCCCCCCCCCCACTACTTTTGGAGTAGATGTAAAAATATCACAAAGTTTCATCACAAAATATTTGTTTTGTTAAAAGAACTCTTTTGTGTGTGTTTTCAAGTTTTAACTTCATACAAAATGTCGAGGAAGTATGATAGAATCTACATATATATTCTACAACGGAATATGCATGAATAGTCTACAGCCCGGAATGGTCTTATGACAGTCCTGTGTAAACACAATAATTTTGTTCGTGATTTTGTTTTCTAAGCTCTGTTTAGTTCGAATTATAGATAAAACGCAGAAAAAAAAGTGATTGGAAAAAATGTCAGTTTACGGTAAAAAAAAAAAAACAACAAAAAAACAAGCCAGAAGTCATAGCCATAAAGTTTAATTCTAATATTCATAAACCTTGTTACAATCTAAAGGCATTAGATGTTGGTTTTAAACCTGTCTTCCGTTCGGTTCTTTCACTTTTTTTTTTTTTTTTTTTTATAATCTTTCATATGCGTGGAAAACTGGATTTTATACATAGGAATTTAGCGTTGTCTTACAAGTACAATGTAACGTAAGATCACATAACCCGACTCTAATCTTATCGATTAAAACGTCATATAATGTTTCAGAGCAGACTTCAGTTTTATTTTATTATTATTATTATAAAAAGTGGGGTTTAAGTGGGTCAAAATTATATAGGCATGTTTTCCTGATGCAAATGCAGATACCTGTATTTGAAATGCAGATATCTTTATTTCTAAATTAAATACATATATAATCTGCATTTCAAGTACAGGTATCTGCAATTCATTATAGATATCATTATTTATGGTTGAAATAGATATCCTTATTTACTCCTACGCGTATTTTCCCTATTGGTTTTTTGGGCGGTAGGGCTTGTGATGTCATTTCATCTCAGTGTCGGGTAAAAGTCCCACAAAACTGGAAGCAACATCTCCGAAATGACCTTAATAGTGTTGACGGGGACGTAAATACACAACACACATTGTTTGTTGTTGTTGTTGTTGTTTTTTTCAAGCAGCAAACAGTTATACACAACAAACTGAGACAACAGTAATAAATTTGTGAGTGTTCGTGAGAAGTACCCACATTCTATATTTTAGACCAAAAATAAGGAAAATGATGTATTCCTATGTAAATTCACACGGACTTATTTGATTACATGCTCTCATAGGAACGCTCCACTGAGGCGATTCATTCGAATACCTTCAGTCATAATGTATGGAATAGTGGGGATTAGAAGATGAACAGTATTGTTCATATTTTTGTTCAAAGACATACATGTAGATTGTGGTAAACCCCACTTTATGTAGAAAAGTTTGGTTTACCAGGGTTTTATCATTTCCTTATTTCTACTCAAAATATAGACTGTGAGTGCTCGTAAGTTAAATCTCAGACACTGTCACAAAGTTTCGCCAGATAAATGCCCTTTTTCAGAGGCTTAAAGGACAGCAGTATCTCAAATGGGGATAGGCTGGTAACCCTAACGAGCACCCACAATAATATGTTTGGACTAGAAAAGGAAACATCACAAATTTTCGCCAGAAAAATGTCATTGTAGAGATAAAATTTTAAAGCTAACTATTCTTTCTTGATGAAGACAAAAGCTCTCGTAATAAACACTCTTGTAAATCTCACTTTATATAGGGAAAACTTAGGTTTATATGGGTATGCAATACTTTCCGTTTTGTTCTAAAAAATAGATTGTGGATACTCGTTAGAATCGCCTCAGTGAGACGGTAGAAACGCGCACCTATATGTCTAGAATAGAAAAATAAAGTTAAAACAAATCATTTGAACAATGCTTATTATAGAGATATGAAACACACATGTGTCATATGATTAACATCGGTGCTCAGAACACAATACTTCATTTTGGAATGTACAGATAGATGAAGGTGTGCGTTAGAGATTCACGAATGAGTTGTCAAACTTTCGTTTCGAATATGTTTGAGTAGTTTCAGGTTTTTATAACACATCATGTATTGGTTGGCTATGCAGTTTACACGGACTATTCTCACCTAATGATCTCGTGCAGTGATAACGTCTCCCAAATGGCAATTAAGCAGCTGTTACTTAATCAATTACTGACCACATCCAATCTGCAAATTTGTTTAACAGTAATAATTTGAGACTAGGAAACTGAACTAGGTCCATCATACAGGGAAATCCAAGAAGTCTGTGTGTGTGTGTGTGTGTGCGTGCGTGCGTGCGCGCGCGCGTGCATGTGTGTGTGTGAGGCTACAAAATTGAAATAAAAATGAACAGACTGTACCATGCTTCAACTGACATTTTTTGTTCAGTCCACATGCTCCACGTTCATAAGCATTAAGCACAAACATATTTTTTATTGAGAATGAAATGTATTTTTTTTTCTTCTTCTTCTTCTTTTTCTATCCCCGCTTTTGAAGTCAAAGCACTACTGGTGGGTCGATTGAACTTGCGTTTAGGCCCGAAACGGGATCCTAAACCTGAACCTGTTTCGTTAAGCTGTCTCGCGAAGAGAGAGAGAGAGAGAGAGAGAGAGAGAGTGAGAGAGAGAGATCACGTTAAAAATTCCTTACAAATGCCCTTGTAATCTGGGGTGTACAAGGGAATACATTTTTTCTATCAACCGTAAATTGTGAGTAGTCAATGAGGCAGTTCTAATGAGCATCCACATACTATGCTTGGAGCATCAATAAGATAAAAAGGTTACAAAATGTCAACGGGAACAAATGTCTCAAAGGAAAGTGTTATTTTACACGAGTGTGTTATCCAAATGAGAGAGAGAGAGTGGTTGCGTTATATCGCTTAGTCATGTGTATGGAATATCCTTTTACAGGTCACACAAGCCCGGTGTATTTTGGGTCGATTGTTTGTCAGTCGACCCAAAGTTACTAAGCTCAGAAGCTCTTCAGTGCTGATGTCCACGCGACTATCAGTGAATTGGGGGAAATCCAGGAAAAGGTTATTTATAGAAAATAGTCGCGTTATTCTTGTCGTTGTGACGTCAGAGTGCTGTGTAAAAGAAATCTTTTTGTGAAACAATGACTGGGCACATGTGCTGGGACATTGGCAAACATTTTAGCCCAGATCAGACGGAGTCTGATCAGGGTCTACATTGTTTGCTTAAAATACTGGAAGTTTTAGCGTTAAACGAAACAGTCTATGTCTCAGTTCAAGACTATGTTCCCAGTCTGCACTAAAATACAATCGATTCTTCGGTGCTGTCAGTACTTTGATTTCTATAAATGTCAAAATTATGTACAATATTCACCAAAGGCATAAATATGGTACAAAGAACTCTTGACACTCGCATTATCAGGGATAGTCCTTTAATTTTTTTGTTTCCAGGTTTTACGTCCCCGTCAGGCTTAGACCTTCTAAGCGGTTCACCAGTACTCAAATTCGGTCGGTTTCAGCTCTGTGCGGAAGCACCATGCAGCCCTATCTATTTCTCCAAGCCCAGATGGGCGGGGGAGATGTATGTATGTATGTATGTATGTATGTATGTATGTATATATAGGCGTCAATTCATGCTCGCGTTCATCGGAAGGACGAATTGACGGAATGAGGGATCGATTTGGGTGTGCGTGTGAGAGAGTGAACATGCATTTGCAATGACGTCATTGTTTGCGAACGGATGGAGGGGAGGGAAGAACGGACATATATTTCTTAATTTATAACTTCTAACTTCTAATACCCCGTTTATATGCATACGTTTGCCCCTAGGGGTAAATTTACCCTAGGGGTAAACTCGTCATGTAAACGCATTTGCCCCTAGGGGTAAAATTTACCCACATGGGTAAAATACCCCTACTCAAGGGTAGAGGCAAATATAGGGGTATTTAACCCCTAGGGGTATATTTAGTCATGTAAACTTAATATTTAATTTACACATAGGGGTAAATTTTATAAATATATTTGGAATGTCTTAAAAAACATGTATACAATTTTTATTTTGAATATTTTATTTGTTTATTTTACTTGATTTCTGCAGGTATACCTGTACCTTCTCTATCACAAATAAACTTTGCAAGTTGTGGTCAGAAGTGATTTATTTGACATGAATACTATTATGTTAGCAGTTAGGATACTGATTCAAGGCAAATATAATTAATATTATTTCATGAAAATGGTCTCATCCCTTATTTTCTAAGAAAAGCAGGGACAATTTTTTTTCTGCCAATTTGTCGTCTGTTAATTTTGCCCACAGAGCGCCGAAGGTTAAGGACAGAGCAAACATACGAAATGTCAGATATAAATAGAGGTGCCAGTTCAGACTATATATCTATTCAACAAACTCCGCACAGTCTGGTACTCACACACGTTGTATTTCAATAGTTCAATATGTGATAAACACTTGAGTACAAACGCACAAAATACTAGTACCGCAAGTGGATTGTAATGATCATGGACAATTATTACCGATGAATTATTTCATCTTTATATGTAGAATCTAATCTGTAAATAGGAAATACCTTGACCAGACTGTGCAGATCTAAAGGCTGGCAATGACCAAGTCTGCCAGGCATACTTTAAGATCACCAGAATTGAGTTTCCCGGTAGACTTGGTTTCAGATCGTATGCCAACATTCAACAATATCATAGTCAGTCTGACCTAAATTAAAAAAAAAAAAAAAAAAAAAAAAAAAAAGCAATGTCAAATAGTTTATCTAGCTTATTAGCAGCTAGTTCTGTTAATCAGTGCTTGTTTCATGTCTGTAGCACACAGCTGATGAGTGGAAACTGTAAAAAGAAACTGACTTTATTACATATATGACCAGCGTAAACGCAGATGGGCCTGCACATCTGCATGGGCAGTATAATAGGGGTCTATACCGTTTGCAAACAGAATCTTTGTAGTATAGTGACAAGTGTAGACCCATGAATGCACAAGCTGATCTGAGTGTAACCTGTTAATATATGTCACAAGGTCAGTTTCTATTTGGAGAGCCTCAATTGATTTTGGGACCAGCCTGGATTCTGATGAACATATCTATGTACAGTATGGTGAGTAGAATGTTATAAACCCTGCAGAAACTTTGATGGGGCTATACTGTCTTGCTGTTGGGGAATGTTAGCACAACATTTTGGGATACAACAGTAAAATAGGAAACAATGGAACATATATTACTGACCACTAAATAATACTCTTTTCTTCCAAATCTTCCACAGCAAATTGCCTCGTAAACTTTCTCAAACAATTCATTTTTGATAATGACAATTAACGCTGAGTACTCTCGGTAAAATTTTCAGCAGACGACATGAAATAGTTTTCTTATTCTTTTTCTCACGATACAGGCTTTGATATCCCATACAAATTGTCTCTAATGATAACAATTTCCATGAAATGCCAAATCCAATTCTCTGGGAAAAATAAATATTATCAATTTGTCATCTGCTTTTTTTTTTTCTCAGAGAGTGGTGAAGGTAAAAGAAACAATGTAATTATAGATAGGCTTTTAAATAAAAGAGAAAACTATCATTTGCCCCTTCTTCCTATAACACATATAAACGAACCCGTTTATCCACGAGGGTATCTAACAAGGAGGGGTAAATATTTACCCCTAGGGGTAAATATACCCCAAGAGGTAACATTAATGCATGTAAAAGGGGCTTAAGTTCTTATTTCTAACTTTTAACTTCTTACTTCTAACTTCTAACTTTTAACCTCTGACTTAACTTCTTACTTCTAACTTTTTACTTCTAACTTCCACTATGTATGTATGTATGTATGTATGTATGTATGTATGTATGTATGTATGTATGTATGTATTAGTAGGCGTCAGTACATACATACATGCATACATACACACATACAACGTAGAAGTTAGAAGTAAGAGGTTAAAAGTAAGAAGTCAGAAGTTAGAAGTTAGAAATAAGAAATGTCCCTACAAGGCTTTCGTACTTTTCAACTTGAGGCGTGTTCCTTTTTGTCGTTAGTGTTATTACATGTACAGAGTATTACTGTACGTTGCATTCGATTGATCTGAGATTTCAAAAGGATGTTGGGTACCTTTTTTTTTTTTTTTTTTGTCGATTGTTTGTCAGTCGACACAAAGTTATTAAGCACAGCAGCATTTCGTTTCTTGATGTCCACGTGACCATCACTTATGATTTGTATGAAAGCCAGGTAACAGTTATTTACAGAAAATAGCCGCGTTGTTCTTATCGCTGTGAGGTCAGCTTGTTGTGTAAGAGGGTTATCTAAAATCTTCTGCTGGGTTTAGCAAACAGTGTTGAGCCAGATCAGACGCCGCAGTACACGGCGTCTGATCGGGGTCTACACTGTTGGCTTTCAGTAGATGAATTAAAGGGGTAAGCGAAACAAGTCTTAAGTCCCCGTCCAGGACCATTTTCCCATCCTACACTCAATCGACCCACCAGTGCTTTCAGTGCTTTGATTGTCACCACTGCGAACTGTGCTCGGCATGTACCAGGGTTGTGGTCTCCCATCCAAGGTTGCTGGTTTTCTCTGCCACGTATAGTCACATTACGCCAGTAGTCTAGTCTATGAGTCTAAAATAAGTTTGGTGTCGAAGTAAACTAAGTAAGCTACAGTTGAACATAGCGAATGTTAACGTTATAATCTCCGACTGTCAACATTTTTATTTGCATTTGTAAATGAACCAGCTCATGAGAAAAGAGATCGCAGTCGACCAAGGAAGGCTCAGGTGAGCCTGATCATAAGTGCAGCCTCGCCAGGGCCTAGCATTTCGATAAAAGTACACGCAGCATTTTTAGATTATTCATTATATATTTTCCTTATTTCTGTTCCAATCATAAATGGCAGGTCCTCGTTAGAACCGCCTCAATGAGGCTTTATAACGTGTATCCACAATTTATATTCAGAGCACAAATAAGGAGACTAATGTGCATCTAAGGTCTCAAATGTTGTATAAAGTTTTAATTAGTGTTGGAATTAAGCAAAAAAAAAAAAAATAAAAAAAAATAAAAAAATAAAAATAAAAATAAATAAATTAATTAATTAATAAAAATAAAAAAAAAATGAATAGAATTGACATCCAACTTAAATGCACGATAGGGCCTTCATGTAATTATTTTCAATGAATCCAAATATTTCAAGTAAATCAGTATTATATTGTGCTAATGGTCGTTGTTGATGTTCTTGTTCTTTTTCGGAGAGAGCGAAATATATTGTAGAGACACGGTCACATATGAGGCGACAAGTTCTGCAACGGAAGATCAGGTGTTTTTTCTCCAGGTTCTACGCTTTTCGCCCACATCTAATTAACGATCGGCTCAAACTGAGTGAAATAATCTTGAAAACGCTGCGAATCCAAAATATAAAATAAATGTAGAGACACACTGCATATTTTTATTTCGAAGGTTTAACATCACCGAAAAAATCTTTCCAAACTTGTTTTGCTGCGCATTGCGGCCGTCAGAACTAGAAACAAAAATCGATAATACCGCTAACAGAGTTTTGTTGTGTGGTGTTATATATTACAGGTAAATTTTGTGAGGTGATATATTTTCTCAGCGGGAATTTAATATCGGTCTTGCGCTAGCCGACGCAAGGGAGACTACTGTGAAACTACATATATATATAACCCTTATAAAACCGAGATGCTGGAAAACAACCTAGGGAGGGTAAAATGGATGCCCTGAGTCTACTGTAGTGCTTAAAAAAATGCGGGGTGGTATAAACACCCCACAATTTTTTCACACCCCACAAGAAAGGTTTCATATATAGAAACGCCCCATATCTGGCAACTTTCTTTCTATATATATATATATATATATATATATATATATATATATATATATATATATATATATATATATATATATATATATATATATATAAGAAACTTGCAAAATGTGATTGCTTTAAAGTATGTCTTCAATACTTTAGTATACATGTAAAGAAGTAAAAAAGTGTAGATCAAAATAAAAAACCGAAGGCATTTGACATACATTGTATATTCTATATAGTGTGTAATGCTTCCGCCTTTGATTTGTACCCGTGAGAGTTGCCCATATGTGGAGGGATGAATCAATGTCATGCCATCTTTCTCGATAATCCCATTAAAAGATACATGCCAAATTGCAGGTAGTGTGGTGGATTTTAGCTTCTTGAGCCTGCAATCAATTGTGTTCACTGATAAAGTATTTTTAACGAACTACATAGTATAGAACTCATTTTAATCTGGAAAACACAAACAAAGCTTGAACATGGAAAATCATTGATTTCAGTCTTACATATACACCACAACCTCTTTATAACACTATTGTTGGGGTCCAAAGCATAAACCGTGTTAGTTAAAAAACAGTGTTATATCCAAACAAAAATATATAGAGTATATAGAAAAATGACCATTTATGGTCATTTTTCTATATAATCTATACATTTTTGGGATCCATCTTTGAACCGTGTTTTATCCTAAACCGTGTTATAATGAACCGTGTTATAAAGAGGTTAATGTGTATTAAAGAGCTTTCTTTTTGCTCCATTGATTTTTTTCTATTTTTCAGGTACTAAAGAGCTTTCCAGAATGTTTACAGGCTGATATATGTTTCCATTTAAATAGAACGCTTCTTAGTAGTTGTTCAGCTTTTAGAGGTATGTCTGACTTAAATTGCATAATGATAAAAATGTCATGCATACTGTACCATCTTTGGTCTATGCCATGATCATTTTATGTTCTTAAAAGTGGATTGGAGGAAGGATATTTAGTTTCATTCAACTTATTATAAAATAGCAGTCTAATCACTAAAAATTAATCAATGCAGGGATACACATAGAACAACAAAAACAACAGCAAAAAACAACAACAGTAGAGTGTCATCATGATTCGATTGCTATTGAACTCACCTTGAGCTCTAGCTAGGGTTATGATAAAAATACAAATGTATCATGTGGTAATGTATATCTCTAGCATAGGAAAGGGAATAAATTAAGATGCCATGCCTACTTCTCATTTTTAGCCAATCAGATTACTTGATCCAAATTGTTGCTATAAATTCACATACTTAATGGCAAGCAGTGTAGATCCAGATCAGTTGGCTTCTTAGAAGCCAACTGATCACGATCTACACTGTTTGCAAAGGCAGGGTATATCCGGGTTCAGCAGGACAAGGGTTAAAATCCATAAAATCTTGTAGTCAGAGGCTTATTGGTTTGTCTTGAGCTCTGCATGTATTTCAGGCTTGAGAGCGGGCTGTTGATAAACAGACAAGTCACATTATCAGTTTTCTGTTTCTTATTAATCATTTATGCCTAGCATCCCATAAACAGGACACTGACAAACAGTGTAGACCCAGATTAGACACTGCATTCTTCAGTGTCTGATCAGAGTCTACACTGTTTGCATTTAACAGGCAATCTATAAAAGATTCTAATATTAAACACTAACTGGACACCCCTTCTACTAGAAATGGACCTGTCCACAGAGTTGAGGTGGAAGAGTTCACTTGGCATAAATGGGTTGAACAGTAGAGCTTCTCTAATACAACCACCACAGGATGGCATAAAATAGGCATGAAATTAGCTGTTATTGAGTAGGCAGGACTGATGACACTTCCGTTAACATGAACAAATATCAGAGGTAAAGAACATGCATGTTCCACTACTGTACCTTGCCTTTTTCTGATCAAAATAGCTTCACAAAAACAGGCAATAAAACAAAAATCCTTTTGAGGACCTATGGTTTATTAGTCCTAGTCTTGCTGAACCCAGATATGCCCTGCCTTTGCAAACAGTGTAGATCCAGATCAGTTGACTTCTGAAGAAGCAAAATGATCTAGATCTGCACTGTTTGTCATTAAGTATACTAACTTGTATCAAAAACCTGGATCAAGTTATGTAATTGGATGAAAATAAGAAGTTGGTATGGCATCTGAATTTATTTAGCATGGCAAGGGCTTTAGTTTAACTCTAAATCTCTGAAATATTTGTACATATATTTTTGCAAATAATGAAGTTATGACAGACCAAGCTTGTACAGTTGCCTACAGTATACCGAAACTATCACCACCACATCCAGGCTCTGAATGGTGATTTGTATGATCGTTCATTTTTCAAAAGACTAAAGAATTCATTACAAACCTAACCAATATTATTGCATAAAAAGCAGTGCTGCATGTTATTAACAGCCGTGCATTAACCGGTGAAAAGCCGTGTATTAACAAGACAGTTCACCTGCTGTTAATGCACATCTACGCAACTTTCAATATGCTCGTACCGGGGCCACAGAATTGCTGCCGTCACGAGATGTGTACTGCCCGGCCCTAGAACCAGCATAGTCCGTGGAAATTGCGTCCACGTGACAGCTGTGAAAAGGCGAAACAAATAGTTAAAAAAATAAAGCAAAATGTAGCAAATGTTTTCAGTTTTTATGCAATAATAGTGATCGAACATGGTTTTTCAATGCATTAACATTCGCCAGGTCCCTTGGGAGGTGTTGAAAACCTCGGCCTTCGGCCACGGTTTTCAACAACTCCCACGGGACCTGACAAATGTTAATGCATGAAAAATGATGTTTGATACCTATAGTAAGGTGGTTGTAGCAGAGAGTTAAATATAAATTGTTCTTCCCATTTGCTTTCCTAGACACCAGATCCCTCCTGAAAAATGGTCTACTCTAAAAGGAAAGAATTCTGCTCCTCTTGGCAAAATGATTTTGACAAAGTTGCCACCCTGACAAATATATCTATTCCTCTCACCGTAATAACCCTAAATATTGCGACAGCTAAGCATTTGCAAACATTGTACACTCAGATCGGATGCCCACGAATGAGGCATCTGGTCAGGGTCTACACTGTTTGCCATACACACTGCAGTATTTTAGGCACATCAAGAGGTAGTAGAATGGACTTTTTAGCTAACCTGAGCAAGAAGTGCTCATGGTGAGCTATTGTGATCGGTCAATGTCCGTCGTCTGTCGTGCATCGTTCGTGGTGCGGCGTCAGCAATAGCTTTAAAAGCCTACACCTCCTACACCCCGGGGCCAATGGACTTGAAACTGGTAGGAAGCATCGGGGTGACTTTTAGATCAAAAATAGCTAAAATCGATCGTTCCAATCGGAAATCCAAGATGGCCACCATGGCCGCCATCTTGAAAATCTATTTTTCGCTTCTTTACCTGAACCCAAAATCCAATTGACTTGAAACTTGGTAGGAAGCATCGAGGTGACTTGTAGATAAAAAATAATTAAAATCTTTCCGATCGGAAATCCAAGATGGCCACCATGGCGGCCATCTTGAAAATCTATTTTTTGCTTCTTCTCCTGAACCGAAAGGCCAATTGACTCGAAACTTGGTAGGAAGCATTGGGGGGACTTGTAGAACAAAAATAGCTAAAATCGTTCCAATCAGAAATCCAAGATGCTGCCATGCAGGCCATCTTGAAAATCTAATTATCACTTCTTCTCTTGAACCGACAGGCCAGTTGACTCGAAACTTGGTAAGAAACATCTGGGTGACTTGTAGATCAAAAATAGCTAAAATCATTCCAATCAGAAATCCAAGCTAGCCATCATGGCTGCCATCTTGAAAATCTGTTTTTCCCTTCTTCTCCTGAACCGAAAGGCCAGTTGACTCAACACTTGGTAGGAAGCATTGAGTAGCTAAAATCAGTCCGATCGGAAATCCAAGGTGGCTGTGTCGGCCATCTTGAAAATCTATTTTTCGCTTCTTCTCCTGAACCGAAAGGCCAATTGACTCGAAATTTGGTAGGAAGCATCCGGTTGTCTTGTAGATCAAAAAATAGCTTAAACAGTTAGGATTGGAAATCCAAGATGGCTGCGATGGTGGCTATCTTGAAAATCAATTTTTCGCTTCTTCTCCTGAACTGAAAGACCAACTGACTCGAAACTTGGTAGGAAGCATCAGGGTGACTTGTAGAAAAAAAAGTAAAATCATTCCGATCGGTAATCCTAGATGGCCGCCATGGGGCCATCGTGAAAATCTATTTTTCACTCCTCCTGAACCAAAAGGCCAATTGACTCGAACCTTCATAGGAAGCTTTGGAGTGACTTGTAGATCAAAAATAGCTAAAATTGTTCCGATCCAAAATCCATGATGGCGGCCATCTTGAAATCTATTTTTTGCTTCTTCTCCTTAACAGAAAGGCCAATTGACTCGAAACTTGCTAGGAAGCATAAGGGTGACTGGTAGATTAAAAATAGCTAAAATCATTGCGATCAGAAATCCAAGATGGCCGCCATGGCATCCATCTTGAAAATCTATTTTTTGCTTCTTCTTCTGAACGGAATGGCCAGTTGACTTGAAACTTTGTAAGAGTCATTGGGGTGACTTGTAGATGAAAAAAATATTGTTCCGATTGGAAATACAAGATGGCTGTCACAGTTGCCATCTTGAAAATCTCTATTTTGGATTTCTCTTGAAAAGAAAGGCCCATTGACTCGAAATTTGATAAGAAATATCGGGGTGACTTGTAGATCAAAAAATAGCTAAAATCATTCTGATCAGAAATCCAAGATGGTCACCCTAGCAGCCATGTTGAAAATTTATTTTGAACTTTTTCTCCTGAACCAAAAGGGCAACTGACTCAAACTTGTTTGGAAGTATCGAGGTGACTTGTAGATCAAAAGTAGCTAAAATCATTCTGATTGGAAATTCAGGCTGGCCGCCATCTTGAAAATCAATATTGAACTTCTTCTCATGAACTGGAAGGCCAATTGACAAACTTGTCTGGTAATAAGGTGAGCGATACAGGGCCATCTTGGCCCTCTTGTTTAAATTTTAGGGCAAGTATGGTAGGTAGCTAGATATGGTGTCCCAATATTTAGGGTTACATGTATTACGGTAATATGGTTCGTGTGTCATTTTATGTTTGTTCAAGAAAACGCTGTACAGGGCTCAGACTATATGGGCCAAGTGTAATGAAAAAGTGCCTTTCGAACATGTGCAAAATGCACAGATTCAGACCATCCTGCACATTCCCAAAGTATCGTCTGAGCCTTTGCTCTCATTCATACATTTTGTAGTATCTAATGATTCTGTTTGTGGACAGTGAAGGCCCTGATCAGTTACGCAGTCTGATCAGGGCCTTCGCTGTCTGCATATGCTAGAAGACATGTTTTCGCATGGGGTGGCCCATTATGTTAATTTTTGACATAAAATACAGTTTGTGTGTATCTTTTTTTTTTGTGTATTTCTGTGTCTCTAAACAGTTGGAGACTATAAATGGCTCTGCAGTACTTTTTTCTTGTTATTTCAGGTGCAAGTCCAGGTTGTTTACGAGCATTATCAATGAAGTTTAAAACCACACATGTCCCCCCTGGGGATACGCTGGTCCACAGGGGGGATGTCCTAACAGCACTTTACTTTGTATCTAGAGGCTCAATAGAGATACTGAAAGATGATATTGTTGTTGCCATTCTTGGTAAGTAGTGCCAAATTATGAATTTCAGGACACACAAGTCCAGACAGAGTGATAAATGAGGTCATAATTTGAGAGTTTTTTTTTTTTTTTTTTTGTTAGTTTTGCCCCAAATCCAGTCAACCCTCTTTACACCCACCCTTGATACAATGACAAAATACGTTATTATGACAATTTGACTTGCAAGAAACCTTTGCTCAAGACAGTTATTCAGAAATTATGGAAGAGGATTGTATTTAATACTGCAAGAAACATATGCTTTGCCTCACTGAGGTAATTCTAACAAATATCCAAAATAAATATTCTATGAGAAATTAAGAGTAAAACATGGCCTTTCTAACATATCATTCTGCTCATTAAGTACTAACCCTTGTCCTGCTGAACCCGGATATATCCTGTTTTGCAAACAGTGTAGATCCAGATCAGTTGGCTTCTGAAGAAGCCAACTGATCTGGATCTGCACTGTTTGCCATCAAGTATGCAAATTTATAGCAACAATCTGGATCAAGTAATCTGATTGGCTGAAAATTAGAAATGGGCATGGCATCTAAATTTATTCAGCAGGACAAGGGTTAATTACAAACAACAAATTCATGATAATGGGAACATTTGTGGGAACAAATGCTGTTGTTGTAACAAGGGTTCACTGTGTACCTTGTGCATAGCTTTAGATAAGAAGGAATATCCACTTGTTATTTTTCTTATTTCTGCGCAAAAACATATGTTGTGGGTACTCATTACAAATGCCTTGCTGTGGCACTTCTAATGAGTACCCGCCTCGCATGCCCTATGCAGAATCATCATCATCATCATCATCATCATTGTCATCATCAGATTTTTGATTAACATGCAGGTACAGGGGCAACATCCACATCAGTGGGCCCCCTTCCAGGTAGCTGGCTTGCTGCATGCATGGCAGATCTCACACCAGACCTCCAGGTATGTCTATCATGAAAGTTGATAGCTGAGAGCTTCCACTCTCTGCAATCCCTCTCTGCAGTCCATCTCTGTCAGCTGCTTCCATGTCATCTTGGGCCTCCCAAGTGCATGCTTTCCATCAACCTGTATGTCAAAGGCAGTCTTGACTGCACCA
Organism: Anodontia alba; assembly: GCA_964016985.1. Lineage (NCBI taxonomy): Eukaryota > Metazoa > Mollusca > Bivalvia > Lucinida > Lucinidae > Anodontia > Anodontia alba. The sequence goes on along the minus strand of OZ024833.1, from coordinate 16,235,802 downwards.
TTGGAGTGTTCTACATGTCCATACCAGCGTAGTCTTCTCTCCTTCAGAATGAGGTCCAGCTCCTCAATGCCAAGCTGCGCAAGTAGCTCATTGGATCTGGTAGTGTCTTGCGGCTTGACATTGCAGATCTGTCTGATCATTGCCCTGTCATTTGGCTGCAGACGTTGGAGGTTTGGCTTTGTCAATGGCCAATTCTCACTGGCATGGAGCATTGCGTTCTGCACACAAGAGCTGTACATGCAGCCACGTGTCTTGAAAGAGAGGTGGCGGGAAGAGAGAAGTGGTAGCAGCTCCTTGAACTTCTTCCAGGCGGTTTTCTCACATGTTGTGGTTGAAAGGTCACAGCCACTGGCTGCTGAGAGCATGTCTCATAGGTAGAAAAAGGAAGCTACCATCTCCAGCTTGTCGGGTCCTACTGGGACTTCCCTCTGTGGTCTGCCGTCTAAGTGGCATGCAGTTCCCTGGCATCGTGTACATCTGTAATCAGGTTCCTTTGCCAAGTGCTTGATCCCACTGTATTTCTTGTGCATCCAGTGCTTGCAGCCATTGCAGAAGATGATGTTGCTGCCCACTCCAGTGCAACAGACGGCACATGGAAACTTGCCTGAACTCCGCATGAGGTCCAGGCCCATATCACAGATCATGATCCTCATCTTTCCTGCATTTAACTCTCAGTCCTTTCTCCTCCATTGCTTCTTTCCAAGTCAAGCAGAAGTAAGAAAAATATCGGTATTTTTTTGATGAAAAAAGCCATGGAAAGGCTATCCCAGTGTGCACCCACAAGATATATTTTGGTGCAAAATTAACAAAAAAATCTTCTGAAAACTGCTTTTATCTGGACTTACTTGACCAGCTTCTAATATCTACTGTCTTTTGAAATTGGGTTGTTGATAAGGTTCTTGTTATTGTTTTTTTTTCTTATGGGTAATCTTACAATCACCACAACCTATAATTTGTAGAAGAAATAAGAAAAAAGAACTATTAATATTCATCCCAAAAAGTTTGGCTTATCTATACATTTGTATTACTTTTGAAATAGTTGAAGGCAATTTTTTGTTACTGTTGATGGAAATTGTTCCTCATGTAGTCATGTATAGTTGTGGATTTTACAAGTTCATGCACTTGAAAGTTTGTGTGTTTCATTGGCCACTAAATTTGCAATGTTTTATTTGACTAGTGAATGTTGAAAACTTTTACTTCATCTGTGATTGTTGCAATGCTTTACTTGACCAGTGAATGCTGCAGATGTTTACTGCATCTGTGACTGGTACAATGTGCTATTTGACCAGTGAATGCTGCAGTTAACTTGATCTGTGGCTGTTGCGATGTGGTATTTGACCATTGAATCTTGCAAAAGTTCATTTGATCTGTGGTGGTTTCAATGCTGTATTTAACCGGTGAATGCTGTAGAAGATTACTTGATCTGTGACTGTTGTAGTGCTTTACTTGACCAGTTAATATTGCAAAATTTAATTGATCTGTGGCAGTTACATTGCTGTACTTGACCAGTGAATGAATGCTACAGAAATTTACTTGATCTGTGATTTACTTGATCTGTGATTGTTGCAGTGCTTTACTTGACCAGTTAATACTGCAAAATTTAATTGATCTGTGGCAGTTGCAATGCTGCACTTGACCAGTGAATGAATGCTACAGAAATTTACTTGATCTGTGACTGTTGCAATGCTGTATTTGATCAGTGAATGCTGCAGTTATTTGATCTGTGACTGTTGCAATGTGGTATTTGACCATTGAATATTGCAAAAAGTGCAATGCTGTGTTAAACTAGTGAATGCGACAAAAGTTATCTTGATCTGTGACTGTTGCAGTGCTGTACTTGACCAGTGAATACTGTAAAATTTTTATTGATCTATGGTAGTAGCAATGCTGTACTTGACCATTGAATAAATGCAGCAGTTTTATTTGATCTGATACTGTTGCAATGCTGAACTTGACCACTAAATACTGCAGAATTTTACTTGATCTTTGGCTGTTGCAATGGTGTATTTGACCATTGAATCCTTGCAAAAGTTTATTTGATCTGTGACTGTTTCAATGCTGTATTTGACCAGTAAATGCTGCAGAACTTTACTTTAACTGTGGCTATTCATTTATGTATTTGACAATTGAATGTTGCAAAATTTTACTTGATCAGTCACTGTTTCATTGCTGTATTTGACCGTTGAATGCTACAGAATTTTACTTGATCTGTGACAAATTGCAATGCTGTATTTAACCACTGAATGTGGCAAAATTTTACTTGCTCAGTAACTGTTGCATTGCTGTATTTGACCATTGAATGTTGCAAAATTTTACTTGATCTGTAAATGTTGCAATGCTGTATTTGACCACTGATAGTGGCAAAAATTTTCTTGATAAGTAAATGTTGCAATGCTGTATTTGATCAATGAATGTTACAAACTTTTACTTGATCTGTAAATGTTGCAATGCTATATTTAACCACTGAATATGGCAAAATTTTACTTGATCAGTAACTGTTGCAATGCTGTATTTGCCCAGTGAATGTTACAAAATTTTGCTTGATCTGTGACTGTTGCAATGCTGTATTTGACCACTGAATGTTGCAAAAAATTTGCTTGAGCTTTGACTGTTGCAATGCTGTATTTTACCAGTGAATACAGCAAAAGTTTATTTGATCAGTGACTGTTGCAATGCTGTACTTGACTTATAAATGATGTCACAGTTTACTTACCCAGTAACTGCTGCAGTGATGACCCAGTGAATGCTGCATCAATTTACTTGATTTTAAAAGCTCCCAGTACGAACTGTTGCAGTGACTTTGTATTTATATTTTGCTTAGTCAGTTATTATACATGTAGGCCTATTTTGCTGCCAAGTAAACATTGCAATATTTTAATTGTTCAAAAGGAATCAAATCAAACATTGTAAAATAGAGAAAAATCATGTTACTTTCAGAGTTCCATAACCTATCCACTGAATGTTCAAGTTTAATTGTTCACAAACTATGCAATGTTTTACAAGTCCAGTTATACTGTTTTACAATCACAGTATTAGTTACAATGTTATGTATTTTATGAGAATGTTGCAATATTTTACTATTGTAAATGTTGTTTTGTTCCTTTTTTTTCCCAGTCAAACATAATATTGCCATCTATTTTCATTAACTATTGATTTATTCTCTATGCAATATTTTTGTTCATTTAACCCTGGTCCTGCTGAAACCAGATATACCATGCTTTTGCAAACAATGAAGATCCAGATCAGTTCTTCAGAAGCTAACTGATCTGGATCTGCACTTTTTGTCACTAAATATGTGAATTTATATCAGTAACCTTAATCAAGTAATTTTATTGGCTGAAAATTAGAAGTGGGCATGGTATCTTAATTTATTCCGCATGACAAGGGTTTATGTTGCAATATGCTTGTTGTCCAGGAAAAGTATATGTAGCAGTATCTTTCTCCTATCCATTGACAATTGCATCATGTGACTTTCTTCATATTTTCTAACCCCTGATTCCCCTTTTTTATTTACTATTAAAAGTGGTGCATTGTCATGGGGTGTGAATGAGGTTTTACTTGAATTGTGAATAAATGAAGCATTTTTTTATGGCCAAGTTTAAAACCTCAGAAGTAATTTATGAAACAGTTTTTGTTTATTAAGCTGCCTGTAACCTTACTTAGTGCAAGCAAATTAGAGAGGCTCAGAAGTTAAAGTCTTAAACTTTAATCTGCTGATTATAAATAAAGAGACATTTAAAAATAGTTTGTTTTTTGTTGTTTTTTTCACAGAAAATTTGACAGGACAATTAAAATGATATGTTCTCTTATTTCTGTGAACTATAATGAATTTTAATTTGATGATTTACCCTGCAAAGTGCTAAAGCTTAACCCTTGTCATGCTGAATAAATTAAGATACCATGCCCACTTCTAATTGTCAGCCAATCAGATTACTTGATCTAGATTGTTGAGAAAAATTCACATACTTAATGACAAACAATGCAGATCCAGATCAGTTGGCTTCTTCAGAAGCCAACTGATCTGGATCTACACTGTTTGCAAAAGCAGGTATATCCGGGTTCAGCAGGACTAGGGTTAATTATATATGAGATGGAACATGTAATGTCTTGTTTATTTGTCAAGTGAATGTTTTGGAGGTTTACTTGTCCAATAAATATTGCACTATGGATTCAGTTATGGAAACATTTAGTAAATAAATAAAAAATGTTTTCAGTAACAACTTTCATGTCTTACTTCATTTCTGCATAGCTCCAGACAAGAGGGCATATCTGATAAACATTTTTCTTATTAAACTTGAAAACATATGTTGTGGGTACTCCTTAGTCTTGGCAAGGCACTTCTTATGAGTACCCACAACATAATATGGTACAAAAAAGATATGCTGTGGGTACTCATTAGAAGTGAGGTGCTTCTAATGAGTAACATAAGTTTTCATGGAGATACAAGAAAAATATCAATACTTTTTGGTATCTTGTAATTATTTTCCTCATTTCTCCATGAAAACATGGTTTAGGTCTTCATTATCAGCACCTTGGTGGGGCACTTCTAATGAGTACCCACAACATAGTGGTAAGTTTTCATGGAGATATAAGCAAAATATCAGTATTTGTGGTACTCGTATCTTGTAAATGTTTTTTCCATTTCACCATGAAAACATATGTTTTGGGTACTCATTAGAAGTGTCCTGCCAAGCCATTTATGAGTACCAACAAGATATGTTTTCCTTTATGAGTAAAATGTTGATACCGTATTTACCCTAAGTATTGGGACACCTTATATCATTACGAAAAATGCCTATTCAAATATACTGAAAATTTTACCAGCAAAATAATTAAAAATTTGAGAAAAAAAATCTATATTTTTCATATTTATGCACAAAACATAGATTGTGTGTACTCATTAGAACCGCGACGAGGCAGTTCTAACAAGTACCCACAATCTATGTTTTTGAGCAGAAATAAGAAAAATAATGTATACCCCTGTAAACCCCAGTTTAACTATATAAAAGTGGGGTTTAAGGGGGTCAAAATTATATAGGCATGTTTTCGTGATGTTGACCTAAAATTTGAAAAAGACCATTCTACTACATTGCTATATGTCTTCAATATTGCTGTATGTATGGCAAACAGTGTAGACCCTGATCAAATGCTGCATTCTGCAGCATTTGATCTGGGGCTACACTGTTTGCAAAGGCCTATCTGTCTCAATACTTAGGGTTATTATGTTATTCTTTGGTTGGAAAAAGTGCCTCATCTGGAGCTATGTAATTTCTTTGTGTAAATGATTTGAATTTGTTGTTTAGTTTTGAATAAAAAGATAATAGAATGGATAGAAAATACTAATGTTTGTTTCAGTAGCAAGACATGATGTTGATGATGAGAATGGTACGTAGTTTGCCCAGAACCCTCACTACACTCTCAAAGTTTGTTCTACAGTTTGTCATAGCTACAGATAAGCAGGGGTATCCATTTAAAATCTTTCTTATTTGTGGATGAAAACATATGTTGTGGGTACTCATTAGAAGCACCTTGCTGAGGCGCTTCTAATGAGTACCCACAATATATGCGTTCGTCCACAAATAAGAAAACTATCAATACCTTATCTGGAGCTGTGATTTGGTTATAACTTCAAAATGACTCTAACAGCAGTGGTCCATTTCCAAATAGTGAAGATCTAGACCAATCATAGTCCTCTTTGTTGTCTATGTTTAGTTTTTCCCAAGGGGAAAGAAAGCTGGCAGAGTGCATGACAGAAGGGATGCAGAACACAATTAGATTGGCAGGACACTTGAGGGAATGGATACACATCCAGGGGAGGCAACTTTGTCTAAATTGGATTTATTCTTTACACGATTAAAAAACTGTTTTTACAGAAGATTCCTTTTCAGAAGGGCTGTGTTGTATAGAAAAACAAAGAGGAAGTCACAAAAGTTGTCTCCCTTGTAAAACATGGTGGAAATTCAATCGAGTGTATTCACTCCCCTTTTGTTTACACTTGCAAAAGGCAGAATGAGGAGAAAGAAGAACAGGAGGGTGCTCCTCAAAAGGGTCACCTCTATAACTAATTAAATTCTTTCCTTTTATGGTAAGGAAACCAAAACAATTTTGTCAAGAGTTGCCTCCCTAAAAGTATTCATTCTCCTTAAAGTGGTATTATCCAATGAGCTAACTCACATTGTGTGTAAAGATTCTTCCTACATTCATAACTGAACCCATTTTAGACTGAATAAACCCCCCCTCCCTACCTCCCCCCCCCCCCCCACCCCGTATATATGAGGGATGGTTCGAAAATATCCACAATTTTCATCCTCCTGTCTTTCCATGTGCAACTACCTAGGAATACAGTATAACCTCAATGGCTCAAACATGGACAGCTCGTTTACCATGGATGATACAAACTCTTTTTTCAGTCCCTACAAAATTCTTCCAATAGCTACAGAAAACAAATTTTTAGGGATTTTTTTCTTATTTTATCATGGAATCGTATGTTGAATGTACTCATTAGAATTGCCTCATCAAGATTCTAATGAGTACACTCAACATACAATCATTGTGTTGAAAATTGAAAATATTTCCCTAAATTATCGCTATTTGTTTCCTGAATTGGTGCCATGATTAGCCCTCAGTGACTCGAACTACCCATGTCTCGAACGAACTTCCATGGTCCCAAAGATGTTCGAGCCATTGAGGTTTGACTGTATTATACATCAGCAAACACTACATTTTAGTGCCTATAAATCGGTCAGTTTATTTTTAATGAGAAGTTTGAATGCACAAAATTTTGAGCATTTAAACAAGGTAGGTGTTAGGGCTATCATGGACTCAAGCTGGAGGAACTGAGATCTGTAATAAAATTCCTGCTTTTAGAGGGTGAAAAGCCTTGCCACATTTTTCAAAGAAATGTTTTTCTAAAGCCTGCATATCTGTTCAACCTTTTATAGCTGGGTTTTACAGTTTAGGGAGGGCAGGGCAAGTGTGAGGGATACCGAAGCTAGGGAATCCTGAGGCAGGGAATCCTGAGGCAGGGACTCCTAAAATGGTGGCAAATGTTGAGGTTCAACAAAGATTGCAGAGTGACATTGCTGGAGGTAGCTAATTTGTTTAGCTTCAGTAAAGCGTTGGCACATCAGATTTTACACAAAAAAATAGGTTATGAGCAAGATAAGTGCTAGGTGGCTGCCAAAACAGCTGACAGAAAACCAAATGGCATCCAGGGTGGCCTTAGTAAAAGAGCATTTTGGTCATTTTAACCCTTAAAGGCCAAGAAAAACTGCGTCTTAAAATGTCGTCTGTTTATGTCATCTGCTGAATATTCTTGCAAACTTTTCAAACCTATTTTTGCATACAGGCAAACAGTGTGGACCCAGATCAGACTGCTCCTAAAGGAGCAGTCTGATCTGGGTCCACACTGTTTGCAAAAATGACTTTTAAAATCACAAACAGATGACAAAGCAGATGACAATAGTTGTGATTGGCGCTTTAAGGGTTAACAATGATGAAAACAAGTTATTGAACTGTATTGTCACTGGGGATGAAATGTGGGTTCATTATGCTGAACCTGAAACCAATGCATTGGAAACAAGCTGGTTCCCCACCTCTCAAGAAGTTTAAGCTGTCTCCATCTGCTGGCAAGGTTATGCTGGTTGCTTTTTGCGATTCACATGGAATAATACTAGCTCTTTTCATGCAAAAAGGTCAAACTCTGACTGCTAGATACTATTCAGAAGTACATGTAGTTTTGAAAAAACTTGAAGAAAAACTGAATAAGATGCATCCCAGGCTAGCCCAGAAAATGTTCTTCTTTTGCATGAAAATACACCCTCTCATACTATCTCCTCTACAGAACTTATCAGCTCCTTCAAGTGGCCATTGTTGTTTCACACTCAGCTTCAGCTCAGACTTTTTCACCTTTTATTTGTTTCCAGAACTGAAATAAGGCTTACTGGAAACAAATCGAGGGTTGAGTGCAAGACTGTTGTAACTCAAACATATTTTTGAAACCCCTGTTTAGGGGCAACTTTGTCCCCTTTGTAAACAATGCAAATTTAGGTGCCATTGCTCATACGAGCAATGGCACCTAAATTTACCTTATTTACAGAAAGAAATGTAATCTTCATAACGCCTTCATGGTGAGGAAATTAAGTATTGGGAAAAACAACCATCTGACTTGCTAAAGTCTTGCAATCAACCCTCGAAATGTGAGAGCAGGGTAGCCATCACGAAAACACACCTATATAGTTTTGACCCCCTTAAACCCCACTTTTATATAGTAAAACTGGGGTTTACAGGGGTATACATTATTTTCCTTATTTCTGCTCAAAAACATAAATTGTGGGTACTCATTAGAACCGCCTCGCCGAGGCAGTTCTAACGAGTACCCACAATCTATATTTTGATCAGAAATATGAAAAATATCAGTGTTTTTTTTATCTGAAAATGTTCAGTTTTTGGAGGTGAAAATTTCTATATATTTGAATAGGCGTGTTTTCGTAATGTCTGATTTCATCTGTAAATCAGTACCTCAGCATAAGTCTACTTCATGGTTTACAGAGGGAATACAAAATGCCTTGAGTACCATATTTCCCCTAACTCTCCCACGAAGATGGCAAAAGTGGATAGACATAGGTGGGGAATACTTTGAAAAAGAATAAAAAGAATTTTTGAGAAATATTTAACTGTTTTTGAGAAAGAGCAAAAAGTTTGGATATTTTCCGACCACCTGTCATATTGGAAGAGTCTAGTTTCAATTTTAGATACATCAGTCTATGTGATTTAGATATTCCTAGAGAAAAAAATTGCTAAACTATTTGCAAACAGTGGAGACTCTGATGCGGCATCTGATCTGGGTCTGCACTTTTTGCCAATTACTCTTTTGGGGGTCTCCAAACTAAAATGGATTAACATATGAACTTTTGTAAAGAAAACAAATGGAAATCTGTTATACATAATTATCCTGAACATGCCTTAAGTACCATATATTTTTCACTAAATATTGGGACACCTTAACTCCTTACCATACTTGTCCTAAAATTTGGACTAGTCTATTTTACTGCCTGTCGATGAGTCAGAAAAATTTCTGGATTAGTAATAAACAGTGTAGACCCTGACAAGATGTTTGCTCAGGCCTGTCTGGTTCAGATGCTGCATTCTATGGCATCTGATTTGGTCTGCAGGATTTGTTTGGGCTTGTCTATCCGAATACTTGGGTGAATACATTAGTTGAATATTCAGCCTTGCACAGTGAGTGGAAAAATCCTATTTTGCTTTTATTTTTTTTTTTTTTTTCAGTCCTACACCCCAATCAACAGTAACAAAACAAAAACAATTATGCCTCTCTTATTAACCCTTGTCATGCTGGATAAAATAATAAATTTAGATGCCACACCCACTTCCAGTTTTCAGCCAATCAGATAACTTGATCCAGTTTGTTGATACAAATTCACATATTTGATGACAAACAGTGCAGATCCAGATCAATTGATCTTGATCTGCACTGTTTGCAAAGGCAGGGTATATCCGGGTTCAGCAGGACAAGGGTTAATTAATATCTTCTTTATTCACCTGCTATTTAAAGAATGGTGGAAAGTTATATAGTGTTACCTCTGTCTGTCTGTCCATCCCTCCATCTGTCTCCATCGGCATCTGGGGTTTGCTCTTTGCATTTGTTTTCGGGCAGGGGCATCCGTGCCCTTTGGACACATTTCTAGTCTGAGCACCACATGCATGTTAACATTATTTTGAAGCAGCATGATAAAAAGCCTTATTTATAAATTCTCTAGGAGAGTACATGTTTTTCTTCCTTTTCTTTTTGTTGTCTAATAGCATATTATATTTTGTGATCACAGGGGTAGATGAGTTTGCCAGTATAATTTCTTTTTTTCTTTGCCGCTATTACTGAGCCTCTCTCCTAGAATGAAACATTATAAAAATGTATATTATATGAAATCTAAACTACAATACTTCTTTTTATTTCTTGACCAGTTTTGATCAGATTTGGACCAAGATGCTTGTCTTCTAAAGCCAAATATTTTAAGGCAAGCATTGTCTTTAGCGTGCCTTTTCCTTTAAGGAAAGAAATCAGTGAGAAGGGACTCACACTTTTGAGTCAAAGTGATCTCTATTAAAAGTGTTACCATACACCTTAACCCTTAAAGCGCCCATCACAACAATTGTCATCTGCTTTGTCATCTGCTTGTGATTTTAAAAGTCATTTTTGCAAACAGTGTGGACCCAGATCTAGGAGCAGTCTGATCTGGGTCCACACTGTTTGCCTGTATGCAAAATTAAGTTTGAAAAGTTTGCAAGAATATTCAGCAGACGACATAAACAGATGACATTTTCAGATGCAGTTTTTCTTGGCGCTTTAAGGGTTAATTTTTACAATGTATTAGTAAAAATGTGTTAATGTGTCTCTACCAAAATCATCCCCAAAGGTCAGTCATCTCCAAAGGTGAATCATCTCCACAAAGTTCAATGGAATCATCTCCAAAGGTGTATCACTTCCATAAAGGTGATAAACTTCCAAAGGTGAATCATCTTCAAAGGTGAACCATCTCCACAAAGTTGAATCATTTCCAAAGATGAACCATCTCATTAAGAGATTTTGCATAATGATTTTAAGCTCTTGCTTTTGTAAGATGAGAAAAGAGATCATTCGTATGTTGTCTGCTTTATTGGTTGTTATTGTATTAATAGTATGGTTAAAGTCTTATGAAATTATGAAAATATTTAGGTCTTCATGAGTAGATTTTCTCCAAACTTTAGGGTATGAATTTAAAGAAGCATTTACAGCATCAAATTGTAACAAATTATAATCAGTTGTCTTTCACTTCTTAGATTCTTAACCCTTCTCTTGCTAAACACAACATGCCCTGTCTTAGCAAACAGTGTAGATCCAGATTAGTTGGCTTCTGAAGAAGCCAACTGATCTGGATCTGCACTGTTTGTCATTCAGTATGTGAATTTATATCAATAATCTGGATCAAGGAATCTGATTGGCTGACAGTTAGAACTGGGGGTGGCATCTTGATTTATCCAGCATTACAAGGGTTAAATTGATCCTCTGTTAGACATGCCCTCTTGGTTTGCAGTTTGGATAAAAAATAAACATACTAGTTGTCCGTAGCTGATAGTGTTCGGAAAATAAGTTTTGTTTTCTGTTATTTCTTGTCTGTCCATTTATGTGTCAGTCATATTGGGGCGGATCCAGGATGATTTTGGAGGATAGTTTTATTTGATCAATTTACCATACTTACTGTACTTATTCAGAAAGGCAGGCCTGAGCAAACAGTGTACACCCTGATCAGATGCCACAAAACACAGCATCTGATCAGGGTCTACACTGTTTGCCACTCATCCAGCAATTTTTCAAACAGTCAAAGGTAGTAAAATGGACTTGTTGAAGAAAAGTATAAGGTAACAAGTTAAGGGGTGTGAATATTTAGGGTAAAGATGGTATCTCAAATTTATCAACTGTATTGAAAATTTCCCATGAGAATTAAATTTTGAGTCAAACGGGAGTTCAACTAAAACCTAATGCCCACAACCTCTTCTGAAACTGCCCCTGGTCATATATCCTTAAAATATAGAGGATTATTAACCCTTGTCCTGCCGAACCCAGATATACTCTCAGCATGACAAGGGTAAATTTTTTTTGCTGCTGGTCAGAATTAAGGGAACTGAATACACTTGGTAATTTGTCTATATTTGTTTGAGAAGGGAGACAATTTTTGTTATTTCTTGTTTGCTTTCCTGCTATGGATCCCCTTTTTAAAAGGGGTCAACTCCAAAAGAAAGAGTTTGCAACCCGTCACTTTCCCTTGGGAGCAGACCCCTTTTCTGAAGGAAGCAAAACAATTTTGACAGATTTGCTCCCCAGCACCTCTCTGAAAGTGTATTCATTTGCCTTAAATAACAATAAAATGAACTACCATATTTGCCCAAAGTATTAGGACACCTTATCTACTTACCATACTTGTCCTAAAATTTAAAATAGTCCATACTACTACCTGTTGATGTCTCTAAAATATTGCTTTATGTATGTATGGTAAACAGTGTAGACCCTGATCAGATGCCGCATTCTGCGGCATCTGATCTGGGTCTACACTTTTTGAGGCCTATCTGTCCCAGTACTTAGGGTTATTACGGTATGTTTTCTTTGTTTTTCTAAGAAAGTATGACTGATTGAAAGAACTGCAAAAAATAATTTTTTACTTGTAAAGAACTAGCTCCATTTTTGGATGAATTAAATAAAAAATTGCTGCCATTTGATAACAATCTGGGCCCAGTTGTTCAAAACTAACGATGTCGTTAGTTAATGTATAGTTAAAACTTTGATCATTAAATATGGCATATACGCTAATATTTTTTCTGAATAAATAAAATGTACAGTCTTATTTTCTGTGAAAAATAAGAAAAGATTGTTTAAAAGCTGTCAGTTTTATGTATACTCAGCAGGTTAAAGTTTAATGTTTAAACTTTGAACCCTCTCTAATATGCTTGCATAAAGTAAAGCTTTGCCCATTTGCCTTTGTGTGGTTTAATAAGCAAAAAAGTTTCATAAATTGTTTCTGAGATTTTAACACAGCCATAAAAAGAAATGCTTCAGTTATTCAGAAATTCTGGTAAACACCACAAGTCACTACAGTAACTTAATATGGTAAAATGGGAGAATCAGGCGGGGTCAGATATTATAAGGAATTTCATTGGATGATATTGAAATCTGTCTTGCCTGATGCCATATTACTGAAAGTCAGATTGTTGCTACCATGCAATCTAAGATAAATGTCCTGAAATTTCGAACACTTTATTCCATAATTTTTTGGCCTAATTTTTGCATTTTTGTACGTTAATTGTTTCTTAAAATGGTGGAAGTGGAATGGCAAACAGTGTAGACCCTGATCAGACTGTTCCTTCAGAAGTTGTCTGATCAGGGTCTGCAATGTTTGCATATGCAATTTTATCAGTCACTTATGTGTACAAAATTTTAGGATATTTACCGTAAACAGAATACATAGCTCTAGCAGGGTTCATATATGTCAGGAAAATTTACTTTTTTTCAAGGCCAGGGAATTGTAAGGGAATTCTGTAATGTGTCAGGGAAAAAAAGAAATTTTGCAAAAACGTCAGGGAAATGTCTGGGAATTTTACATTTCAGCCTGATGAAGCTAGGATGTTTGGTTCCGGTGTACTTTTCTTCCTAAATTCATAAAATTTGCAGCTCCGATATTGTCAGGGAATTTGAATTTACATCAGGGCATTGTCAGGGAATTTGGTCAGTTCTAAATGTATGAACGTATGAACCCTGCCTAGATCAGGTAAATATTTTCCTTATTTCTGCACAAAAATATATGTTGTGGGTACTCATTAGAAGTGCCAGTCACAACTGCAGCAGATGGCATTTATAAGTCTTGACATTTCATGTGAATCATCTGCCAGACAGATGATTCACTTGAAATATCAAGACATTTTCTCTGACAAAATATGAAAAACACCAAGATAAATCTACCAGTTGGGTGGATCCAGTCTTCTGAAATATTCTGACATCCTAACTACAACACTTTCTGGGAGTGATTTTGAAAACAGGGCTTGACATCATCAGAATTTTCTTCTTGCAAAGATAGAAAATTATTGTGAAATATCAACCCTTCTGCAAAAATTATGGTACAGTCAAACCTGTGTTAGTGGTCACCTCTATTAAGCAGCCAACCTGTATTAAGCAGCCAGAGGAAAGTTGCCCCAAAATTCATATACCTATATATTTGAACTGTATTAAGCAGCCACCTGCCTTCAGCAGCCACATTTTAAGCTTCCCATGGGTGGCTGCTAAAGACAGGTTTGACTGTATATGTCCTAAATTTTCAGACACTTTTGTTTGGCCTATATTTTGCTTATTATGCCTCTTGTTTCGTATAATCTTTAGTGGAATGGCAAACAGTGTAGATCCTGATCAGACTGCTCCTGGAGGAGCAGTCTGATCTGGGTCTGCACTGTTTGTAAATGCTGTTTTTGTCAGAAACTTTGATGTGAGTTATTTTAGGATAGTTACCATATGTAAATATGACTGGTTTGTTCTTTACTAACTCATGACTGGACTATTTTTCATGTTTTTCAGGTAAGGATGACGTGTTTGGTGAGAATATATGCAAATATGAGACAGTCGGCAAGTCAAGCTGTAATGTTAGAGCGTTAACTTACTGTGATCTACATAAAATACACAGGGATGATCTGTTAGAGATTCTTGACATGTACCCAGAATTCGCCGAAAACTTTGTAAAAAATTTGGAAGTCACATTTGATCTGAGAGATGTAAGTGTAATTCTTATGCGGACTTTCGTTGTAGAGGTTTTACTCTGCATCAAGGGCCCAGTTGTTCAAAACTAAGGATGTTGTTAGTAAATGTATCGTTGAAATTTTAATCATTAAATATGACATATATGCTAATATTTTTGCTGAAGAAATGTGAGTAGCTCACATTTTTTCAGCACAAAAACCTGTGAATTATATATTGTACTTACTAGAACAGTTAACCCTTAAGCTGCCAATTACAACAATTGTTGTCTGCTTTGTCATCTGCTTGTGATTTTAAAAGTCATTTTTGCAAACCGTATGTACCCAGATCAGACTGCTTCTCTAGGAGCAGTCTGATCAGGGTCCACACTGTTTGCCTGTATGTAAAAATAGGTTTGAAACGTTTGCAAGAATATTCAGCAGACAACATAAACAGACAACATTTTCGGATACAGGTTTTCTTGGCGCTTTAAGGGTTAACATTTTGTCCATTAACAAGCTTGTTAAGCTAAAGATGCTTTGAACAACTGGGCCGAGGTGACTGAATGGTTAGTTCTTCTTTCTGCCGATCATCAGGCCCTGGGTTTGAAACTTTGAACCCCACTGGAATTTAGCTCATGACTGAACAATGCTTTATTGCATCGAGCCTACCATTATCACCCTTACATGGTCTCAATATGATTTTAATCCTGGTTATACTGAACCCGGGTATGCCCTGCCTTTGCAAACAGTGTAGTTTCAGATCAGTTAGCCTCTTCAGAAGACAACTAATCTGGATCTGCATTGTTCAGCATTTAGTATGCAAATTTGTATCAAGTAATCTGATTGGCTGAAAATTAGAAGTGGGCATGGCATCTTAATTTATTCAGGATGGCAAGGGTAAATAATGTTGAAAGGGATGTAAAACAAAATCATAATTTTGCACACAATATGCAGACCCCTCTTGCAGACCCCTCTTTAAGGGTTGTAGGATTGTGGTGTGTGGGGGAGGAGAGTGGGAAGGGGACATGTGAGTATCTCTTCTGTTTCTGGACAGTCATTCACTTTTTCCCTCACCCTCCTCAGTTTACCGTAATAACCCTAAGTATTGGGACATATAGCCATTTGCAAACGGTGAAGGCCCAGATTCCAGGGGGCACATGAAGTAAATATAATGTCGGCTCAACGTCGATGCAACGTCATGACATTGCATCGACGTTGAGGCGACGTTATATTTATGTCATGTGCCCGCTGGGATCAATCGCCACATAATACAGAATCTGATCAGGGTCTACACATTTTGCCAAAGTTACAGCAATAGTTTAGAGACATCAAGAGGTAATAGAATGGGCAATTTCAAATTTTCAGACAATTATGGTAAATAGATAAGGTGTCCCAGTATTTAGGGTATATACGGTACTCATTCTTACTGTCTTCTTGATCCTCTTTTCTTCCTTTTGTTGGGAGATAACACAAAATAATCCAGAAGGGTTGTGGTGGCATTAACCCTTAAAGCGCCAAGCAGAGGTTGTAGCAGACGACATTCTAAAATTTTTCATTTTTCTTATAAAATAAGCCTTGAAATTTCATGTGAATCATCTGCTTGTGCAGACGATTCACATGTCAAGACTTATTTTCTAAGAAAAATAAATAAAAAAAATATATTCAAAAGTGTCATCTGCTGCAGTTGCGATTGGCGCTTTAAGGGTTGAACAGAAACTCAAACAAAGATCCCTCTGTAATAGGGAGCATAGCTCACGATGCGCGTCACAAACGAAGTGAGCTTTACAGTAGAGAATATGATCAAGGAAAAGTAACATACAACGATATATACTTTCAGCAGAAATTGCTCTGACGAATTTTCTTCCTTTTACTTCCTGGAAGTTGTCACCGGAAGTTGATAGAACTGACTGGGACAGACTTGATTGTACCGCTCTTCACAAAATTTGGGTATCACTAATAAGCATCACGAAGTGACAAGAAACGAGTGTCAATAAGTGTCATGAACATATTTTGCTGATTATTTTTATTATTTATTGATTTACATATATTTTTTATATACTGATATTCATTCTTTAATGATGCTGTGAAGGACTTTAGAAAAGACTACAGATAGGTCTGTGCTATGCTTGCATTTAGGCTAAGCCTATTTTCATATTACTTAATACTTAAGTTCCTCCCAATATCTTGGTAAAATGGAGATTTTAGGGGTGTGGCTTAACATTTACCACGCTATGGGCAGATTCAGCAGACAATAAATTGGTGATATTTTCTTTTTTTTCCTAGAAAATAGGATCTGACACTTCATGCAAATTGTCTCCTCTATAGGAGACAAATTGCATGAAGTGTCAGAGCCTGTTTTCTTGGGAAAATATTTTTTATTTATTTATTTTTAAAATATTTTTTTTTTTTTTTATTTTTCCTAGAAAATAGGATACAATTTGCATGAAGTGTCAGATCCTATTTTCTAGGAAAAATAAGACAAACATTTCAAAATATCGTCAGCTGAAAAATTAGGATACCTTAACTCCATAGCATTTGAAAATATCTATTCTGCTACCCATTGATGTTTCTGAAATATTGCTGGATCATTGGTAAAAAGTGTAGATCCAGATCAGATGCTGCATTCTGTGGCATCTGATCTGTGTCTGTACTCTGCCCAGGCCTGTCTGACCAATACTTTGAGTGATTAGCCGGCCTCGGTGGCTCAGTTGGATGCGCGTCCGACTGGAGACCAGGAGGTCGCGGGTTCAACCCCCGCTGAGGTCGGCAACATTCTTTCATGGAGATTTGATCATGAAATATTTTCTATGGTCATTCTCTCCCTTCCACTGATTCAAGAAGGGCAGTTGTCAGTTTCTGGCGAAACAATGTGCAAAATACTGGTTAACCGCTTAGAGGACTAAGCCTGCCCAGTAAAGTGTAGGTAAACTGACCGCGCTCGACATGACCCCATTGGTTGACTGGGCTGTAAAACCTCAACACAAACAGATTGAGTGATTATGGTAAATAATTCTGTCCGTCAGTCTCATCTTATTTGGTCATCTGTCTCATCCTTGCATCCGGGGTATACATAGTCGGCTTTCATACCCTTATAGTTTTCACTAACCACAATTTTGATGGTGTTAATTCAAAACCCTTGAAGTACTTGTAATGTACAGAAATATTGTAATGAAGGTTAGTAAGACTGACTCTAACTCATTTCTCCATGATATCTAAGCATTTTAGAACCATAAAATTATTGCTGAGGAGACAATTTGCATGAATTGTCAAAGCCTATTTTCACGGACAAATAAGAAAAATTTCATCAGTTTGTCATCTATAAAATGACATTTTATCTTTACCACTCTCTGGGCAGATTCAGCAGATGACAAGTGTCAAACGCTATTTTCTGGGAAAAATAAGAAAAATATCATCAATTTGCCATCTGCTGAATTTGTCTAGAGAGTTGTAAATGTCAAAACTATTACAGTCAATTTGCTTTATACCGACACTCGATTAAAGGACAAAATTCGATATAATGACAATTTGAATGTAATGAAACCTTAGCTCAGATGGTGACAGTTAATGAGAAACTATGAAAGAATATTGCATTAAATCTTCAAGCAACATACGTTTTGGATATTTGTTAGAATTGCCTCACTGGGGGGATTCTAACAAATATCCAAAACATGTTCTATGATGAAATAAGAATAAAACAAGGTCTTTCTTACATATCATTCTGTCCATTAAGGATTTTTTACAACAGCAAATACATTTTAATGGCAACATCTTTGGGACCAAATGCTGTCGTTGTAATGAGGGTTCACTGTATTTTATAGAGAACGTTAGCAATGGAGGAAACAGAAGCCACTCAACAGCTGATACGTCCCAGCACGGAAGATGAAGAAGATTTTGATATGAAACACCGTAGTTTAAGAAAACGTCGACAGAATAAGACTAAATCAAATCTAGAGGGGCCAAAAGGTTTGTTTGAATGACAGCTTTTTCTTTGTGTTAGCATAAAATATTTGCATGGAACATTGCCTCTTATAGTGCATAATTCTGTGCCAGATGTGCAGATTTTGATCTTCATAGACATGTGCAAATGATCATTTAGGCCTTTGCTCTCCAATCATACATTCTGTAGTATTCAGTTTTTAGCAGACAGTGAAGACCTTGATCAGACTGCACAGATTATTATATCACTCCTGTACTAGCTTCATTTTCCATATTTTGCAGCTGAAATTCCATTTTTTGAGAAATGTGACAGTTAATATTCCCTCCAAACCAGTTTGTTATGTAGAAAAATAGCCTACTTCATCATAATTACTGCCAAAATCACCTCTAACATAAGCTCTAAATTACAACATTAATGAATTGGAAGTGAATCTGTCTTCACATTTTTGGTTGACAATACCAATATTATTATTTTTGGCTATGTCATGACAAAACTTGTTATAAGATCAAGAAATCATGCTATCAACCATTCAACTTGTGAGAGTATTATCTGCCCCATTATGCACGTGGATAGATAGAGTTTAATTTTCAGCACTCCATCAGAGTGTGATTTCCCTCACCTTTGCATATACGAGAAACTTATATATATATATATATATATATATATATATATATATATATATATATATATATATATATATATATATATATATATATATATATATATATATATATATATATATATATATACTTCTATCTCACATGACCATGCTGGTCCTAGGAACAATCCAATTAACCCTTAGGCTGCTAGAAAAAAAATGAATCAAGCCTGTAAGAGGGGGTACCTCTACTCGAGAAGTCATTACTCCCTTAAGTTTGCCTCGAATTACATGGAATTTTCACATACAGTTTGCTGATTGTAGGTGGCCATTTTACTGGAGAAGGGATGGTCACATGACTAGAAAGTCACGTGACAGTCACATGTAAACCAGGAACCGTTTAAGACACTTAAAAAAAAAAAAAAAATGTTACAAGGGACCAGCGCCTACTGTGTACTATTGCGAATGAAACAAATGACATACAAAGGTTCTACTGTTATTCCTACTTCTTCCTCACTGGAAATGATTTGGGTGTTATGGGCTTTTTTTCCAGAAAATCATGATCAATCTATTGAAGTGAGTGCTGAAATTAATTGCAGCTTGATATTTGGTATTCTCGGTCTTTTTTTAGTGGGGGTAAAATCCAGCACCTGACTGTCTAATGAAAAGTGGCGTGTTTGTATGAAAGTAGGTTCACTCCTGTATGAGAACACTTGCTCTGAATGGTTGCATGTGGTATATAGTAAGTTTGACAGGCTCTAGAGTTGGCAGACCCCTCTAGCGTGACAATAGTCATGATTAGCAGCCTAAGGGTTAAAGGTAGGAGAAAAAGGAATCCTTCATGAGCCACTTTCAGAGCCAGTCCTTGCAGGATAGGGAAATCTCACCCTCAGGGTAAGAATTTCAACCAGGGACTTGGCAAGCCTTGTCCTGGGTTGCAATTCCTATCCCACTGGTGAGATTTTCCTATCCGACATAGGCACTCATGATGGATTCTTATAATCTTTCATGCAGCAATGAAAGATAATGTATGGCAGAATGTAATAAGTCACAGACAGCAGGATAAGGGTTAATTTTATCACATTGGTGCATGCATGCTTTTCATCTGTGTATAAATTATATATATTTAATTTTGAGAGAAACAAAAAATTAACCTGGTAGGGTTTCTGTCATTCTAGAAGATTCCAGTGAAACATATCGCTTCCGACCAGGACGGGTGAGAAGACTTCGTCGAAGAACAAGTGTTGAAGACGGTCCAACCATGTCCATGTCATTTGAGGACACCTCCGATGAAGAGATTCGGGAAAGTGGTGTGGGAATTCTTGAATTCTCTCCGGCTAAGGCGGGACAGGATGTTACCCCAGCAAATTATAATTTCCAGCCAAAAGAGAGAAAGAGATCTTCATCTGGGTTTACATCCTTAGCAGGTAAGAAACTCAGCTAGACTATGGTAAATGCCCGAAAATTTCGTACACAAAAGTTGCTGACAAAATGGAATATGCAAACAGTGCAGACCCAGATCAGACTGCTCCTTCAGGAGCAGTCTGATCATGGTCTACACTGTTTACCATTCCACTAAGTATTTTAAGAAAGAACTGCATAAACGGCAAAATTTAGGCCAATATAGTACGGAATAAAGTGTTCAAAATTTTAGGATGTTTACCATATGGTAAAGAACACTATTGTCCTTTCAGCATCACTGGGAAAGACATTTTTGCTTGGCAATTTATTTTAAATTTTGTTATGACTGACCATTTTTCTGTCTCTATGCTTTGTTCCTATGAAAATTTCAGAAAATTTGAACAAGTGGAACTTGTTGAAAACCTGCCTCTACCTACTCTGTCAACATTTGCACAATTTGTTGCCATTTTTACTATGGGAAAAAATGAAAATATTCAATTTTTCTTTTAAATCAATAGAATAAAACATTTTGTGCATAGATAGTTTCTACAAAATGTTTTGCATTAAATCCTGACAAAAGTTTGCAAATTCACTTCTGTGTAAAGTGCCAGGCAAAAAATGACTCACAGAAAGATGTCAAAAGCACAGTAGTAATTGGGATTTGGAGCTGTTATGACCCTAAATTATTTCAACAGAAGTGCCTGTGTGAAAGTGTAGAACCAGATCAGACTGCTCTAGATCAGGTTCTACACTGTTGGCCATTCCTTTAGCATATTTGTGACACAATGCTGAGTGTCAATATCAACTTTTGTTATATATCCTAAAATTTTGAACACTTCATTTCATATTTTTCTTATTGCTTAAATGTTTACTTTTATGCAGTTATTTCTTAAAATGCTTAGTGGAATGGTATATAGGAGCAGTCTGAACTGGGTCTGCACTGTATGCATGGGCCATTTTGTCAAAGTTTGGTGTAAGAAATTTTAGGACATTTACCATACCTATCATTTATACCACTTTCAAACAATTAAGTTTCTTTCAGTCTGATCCAAAAAGTCAGATCTGTTGAGCATCACTGTTTTTGTCGCACCTGTGTTAGCATGGTCAAATTACCTGTGTGTTACCATCCATCCCTCTATCCATCCTTTCAGCTGTGTTCTTAACCCTTGTCATGCTGAATAAATTAAGATGCCACACCTACTTCCAATTTTCAGCCAATCAGATTACTAGATCCAGGTTGTTGATATAAATTCACATACAGAATGACAAACAGTGCAGGTCCAGATCAGTTGGCTTCTTCAGAAGCCAGCTGATTTGGATCTACATTGTTTGCAAAGACAGGGTATGTCTGGTTTCAGTAGGACAAGAGTTAATATTATGGGATT
This sequence comes from Anodontia alba, assembly GCA_964016985.1. NCBI lineage: Eukaryota > Metazoa > Mollusca > Bivalvia > Lucinida > Lucinidae > Anodontia > Anodontia alba. Next base: position 16,214,210 of record OZ024833.1, on the reverse strand, counting down.
ACGTCTGTAACAACATGTTTAGTAATGTCAAAAGGGTGCCATTACAAGCTGACATATTGCTTAGTTACGTCAAAAAGGTGATGTTACAAGCAGACATCTAATGATTTACATGAAAAACTCAGTTTTTTGGTCATATGATATATATAATATTCCATTTGTATTCATTTCATATGATACTTGTTAAAATCATTCAGTAATTTTAATCTTTTGTTTACAAAGCCTTGCAAAAGATAAAAGTTCTTGAACTCATTTTATAGATATCGTATGAAATGAACACTTGTGTATTAATCTCTGTATGTATTAATTTGTCTACAGTATAGTACAAAGGGAAGTAATTTCTAAAATGATGTTAATTAGTATAATCTGTGGTACCCTAAACTGGATGCACATGGTAGATTTTCCATGTTTTCATACAAGGGAGACAACTTTGGGGACTTTTGTTTGCTTTCCTATACATCGAGCCCCTCCTGAAAAGGGGTCTGCTCTGAAAGGAAAGAATTTCCTCCCAAAAATTTGCTCCCCTTGGGAGCAAATTCTTTCCTTTTATAGCAGACTCATTTCCAGAAGGGAGGCAAACCATTTTGAAAGAGTTACCTCCCCTGAAAGTGTATACATTCCCCTTACTGCATAACAATACTTGTCCCAAAGTTTGAACAGGTTCATTTTACTACCTGTTGATAAGTCTGAAAACTGCAGGGTAAGTAGAACCTGCTTGCATGCCCTGTCTGATCTGGGTCTGTACTGTTAGCTCAGACCCGTTTATAGAGTATTACAGTATTATTGAAAAGGCACTCACATCCAGTTGCCTACGTCCAATCCAATGGTACATATATATGTACTCTTTTGTATGTGTGTGTGTGTGTGTGTGTGTGTGTGTATGTGTGTGTGTGTGTGTGTGTGTGTGTGTGCGTGCGTGCGTGCGTGCGTGCGTGCGTGCGTGCGTGCATGCATGCGTGCGTGCATGTGTGTCCATGAAATTTCTAATATATAATAAATAAAAAAAGGTACTCACAAATTCATATGTTTATTTAAAGGACGAGCTTTAGCAGAAAGATGTGTTGGAAAAGTAGAAGGTAGACCATCATTATGTAATGAATGTCTATAAATGCATGAAAACTTGTTCTGGGTACAAGCATTATATTGTATTTGTGATCATAGGTAGAATAATAATATTTAAACTAGAATATTTTGTTACCAGATAAGAATGTTTGAAGTACAAGCTTTAGTGGAAATATATGTTGGAAAAGTAGAAAGTAGACCATGATCATTGTTATGTAATAGATGTCTATAAATGCATGAAAACTTATACTGGGTTCAAGCATTATATTGTCTTCGTGATCGTGGATAGAACAATAATCTTAGATCTAGAATATTTTGTGGTAACTACCAAATTTACACTAAGTATTGGGACACCTTATCTTTCCACACTTGTCATATAATTTAAAATAGTCCATTCTACCGCCTCCTGATGTGTCTAAAATATTGCTGTATTTATGGTAAACAGTGTAGTCCCTGATTAGACAGCATATTCTGTGGCATCTGATCTGGGTCTACACTGTTTGCAAAGGCTAACCTGTCCCAACATTTAGGGCTATTACTGTAGATAAGAATGTCTGTGTATTCTAATATAATGAAAAAAAAAAAAAGAGACCACTGCTGAAAACTGGGGTTCAGCACAAATAGGATTCAAATAAGTATTTTATAATTTCTTCCACAAAGACTTGCTACAATAATTGTTTCATTGACAAGAATCTGATGATACACAGAATATACATGTACAGAGAAATGGTAAGGTACACTAAACCTCTTTATAACACGGTTCGTTATAACATGATTTTGGATATAACACGGTCAAAAGATGGATCCCAGAAATGTATAGATTATATTGAAAAATGACCATAAATGGTCATTTTTCAATATAATCTATACATTTTTTGTTTGGATATAACACAGTTGTTTAACTAACATGGTTTAAGCTATGGACCCCAAGAGTAGTGTTATAAAGCGGTCGCAGTGTAATTTTCTCCAGTTCTCCATAAAACATATGTTGTGGGTACTTATTAGAAGCACCTTAGTGAGATGCTTCTAAAGAGTACCCACAACATATGTTTTTATGGAGAAATCAAGAAAACTTATCCCAGAATTATCTCCAGATACTCCTCCATAATTCCTCTTGTTTGTGTTGAGGTTTTACAGCCCAGTCAACCCAACGGGGTCGTGTCAAGCGCGGTCAGTTTACCTAACCACACATTTATTGAACAGGCTTAGTCCTCTAAGTGGTTAACCAGTATTGTGCACATTCTTTCGCCAGAAACTGACAACTGCCCTTCTTGAATCAGCGGAAGGGAGAGAATGACCGTAGAAAATATTTCATGATCAGTCTCCATGAAAGAATGTTGCCGATCTCGGCGGGGGTTGAACCCGCGACCTCCTCAAGTCGGACGGCGCATCCAACTGAGCCACCGAGGCCAGCTCACAATTCCTCTGATGAACATACCTGTGTACAAAAAAGTCATTGTAGTATCATACAGATAGCAAAGACCCTGACCAGCCTGTATATTCAGGACCTTCCTGTTGGCATCGGCGTTGGCATTGGTGTCACACTTTCTTGTCTGCACCATATCTGGTGAACTAGTGGTTGGATTCTTACCAAATTTGCATGGATATATAATTGGGACATAACAAAGAAACGATAAGATGTAGGTGACCTTGACCTAACTTTCAAGGACACAGCAGTAGAAAAACTGAAAATGATGAGACTTTTTCTTATCTTGTGAACAAGTGGTGGAATTCTTACCAAATTTCCATGAATATATCATTGGGACATAATAAAGAACTGATAAGATTATGGTGATCCTGACCTAATTTTTTGCGGTCACAGCAGTAGAAAAGCTGAAAATTCATAGTGGGGGGACATCACTCTGAAAACACTGTTACTAGTTTTTCTAGTAATTTTGAAAAGCTTAAGTGCTCAATGTGGTAATTAGGTCGGATACTGTAATTATTTGGTCCACATAGAGGTTCCCTATCAACACAGAAATCAAATGAATTGATTTCTCAACACTATGAAACACAGATATGGGCTCAACTACAAACTGAAAATCAGAACCAAAGAAAACCACTAGAAGAATCACGGTGAGCTCGACCACAGACAGTAAGCTCAGACAAAGCCATCGTGAAAAGGTTTAGGATTGAGCCATCACTGGAATCCGATGTGCTGTCATTGAATTAAAGAGGGCAGCAAAGTTTAGTTAACCTGGGCCCAGACCACCCAGTTGTTCAAAGCTAAAGATGTCATTAGTTACTGATTCGTGAAAATTTACATCGAGTGATACGCAAATGTGCTGAAATTTTTTGCTGAAAAAAAATGTGAGTAGCTTTTGCAGTGCAAAAGCTACTCGCATTTTTTCAGCAAAAAATATCAGAATATTGTATGTTGAATCCACTAAAACAGTTAACATAATGACCCGTAACGAGCTCGTTAAGCTAGCGAAGCTTTGAACAACTGGGCCCTGGATTGGAATAAACACTCAGTTACCCAGATACTGACTGTATGTAGTCACAGGAAATGTGACACAATCCATGTTTCCTTGCATCTTTAATTCAGCTGAAGCATACTTTACCATGTTTTCAGCCAGAAATTCATCTGCTATTTCTGTCTGCAGTCATCTCAGCTGAACAGCCTACTATCAAAGTGATAACCAATAGGCAGGCCATCATCATTGTCCTGAAAAGCATGCAAGAAAACATCATGCTGAAAAGGGATTTTTTTAGAAACATTTTTAACATTCATATTTACCCTAAGCAGTGCTTGCATTAAGGGAAGTCTGGGAGTCAGAGACTCCCAAAAATTGCCCTGAGATTTCCAAAAATCAATGTCAGGAAGTCTTGGACTCCAACTTTTAAACATACCTCACTATGTACATTGTATATAAAAGGATTTAGAATGAATTTGTGCTAAATTTAGCTTCAGAATGGCAGTTTTACTTCCTGAATGGAATATAAGAATATTTAGGTTTAATTTCTGGAAATTTGATAAGCAAGACTTCCAGATCATAGACCTTGGAAGTCCTGGGACTTCCTGATTTAGATAGTTAGTGCAAGCACTGACCCTGAGTGTTTTAACACCTTAAGTCATTATTATACTTATTCTAAAATTTTAACAAGTCCATTTTTACTACCAATTAATGTGTCTAAAACTTGCTGGATGAGTGGCAAATAGTGTAGACCCTGATCAGATGCCACAGAATGTGGCATCTGATCAGGGTCTACACTGTTTGCTAAGACCTGTCTATCTAAATACTTAGAATAAATATGGTATTGTAATTACTATATGAGTGTAAGCTAAGACAATCCTTTCTTATAATGCACATTGACATAATCTTTCTAGCCATGTCAGCATGATCAGAAGACTTATCCTGTACATGTATATACTTCAACCTCTGTATAACACGGTTCATTATAACACTGTTTTGGATACAACATGGTTCAAAGATGGACCCCAAAAATGTATAGATTATATTGAAAAATGACCATAAATGGTCATTTTTCAATATAATCTATACATTTTTGTTTGGATATAACATGGTCGTTTAACTAACACGGTTTATGCTATGGACCCCAACAATCGTGTTATAAAGAGGTTGTGGTGTATACACTGTACATATACTTACAAGCTATAGACATGCCTTGCAGTTTCCTAGTTGTATGTTGCTTTGTTATTAGTTGTATGGTTTGTGTACAAAGTAAAGTATTTATACACGTATGTAATCTCCTGTTGCTTTAAAGATAAAAATACAAAATAATATATTCCATAGTTCTTTGTTAGAGGATTTTCCTGTTAAGTGTTTTTTTCTTATTTCTCAATCAAGTCAAGTCTAATGAGTCCCTACACCATACATGTTTGTTTATAAGATTAAGAGTTATTCAGGAATTAAGATCAACTTGTAAAATAATTAAAAGTGTTCGGTTACAATGAACACACTTGAATGATAAATAACTAGGGTTAAATGATGATAAAAGCAGTTTATCACATTAAATTTTGGACTAGAAATTACAAAATGTATAAAGGGGCTCTTACACAGTATAGGAAATTTACATTGGTTTCTGCCCACGCTTGGAATTGGATGAAATTCTGCACAATGGTTGCCTAGGGTATAACACTGATGATTATGAGGCATTGGCTTTTAAATGTAGTTCCATTGTAAATTTATGGTGATTTGTACGCGGCCACTACCAAATCAGGGGGTGCCCTAATATTAACCTTCGTACAGTAAACAGGATTTCATTTTTCAGATGCTGGAATGTTTTATTAATTAAGACCATCATTAGTACATGCTTTGATACTATGGATGGCTTCATGTACTTAGCAATAGTGTTGGAGCAATAACGTAAGTTGAACCGTAGCCCCATATTTCAGCTGCAGGCTATGTATTCATCCAGATATTATCTGCAATTTTACCATGTTCCGATTCTTGTCAAGACACCATTTCAGCATAAAAAATTTCTATATGTATTAGGAATAAACACATGAAATTTCATAAAAATTGAAGACCGGTAACATGTTTTTTGAACAGCCTGAATACATATAGTCCTGAGTCGGCAAAATATCAAATTACCCAATACTCATGTATAAGTAGTATCGTGTAAAGTCAACTTATCAATAGCTTTCAATTTGGATTACCATAATATAGTATGATTTGTATAAGAAGTTGATACCATAATTGTACATATTCATTTATAACCATTTGACTGAATTGCACCTTGTTGAACACCATGTCCAAAAAAAAAACTTTTCGTTTACATGATCTGGACCAAGCAGACACTAAGTCCAAGTTCTCTGTATCTGTATATATAGGATTCCACTTCAAATACTTGACTGTGGAAGTATTTATCAGATAATAAAAAGCAGATAACAGTCTTGTAACTGATGATGATAATTATGAAACCTGGGTCTAGCTTTAAAGTTACTCGATCAGGCAGATAGGCATGGTGGGCACAACTTGCTTACCAAGTAATGATTACTATCCTAGGACACCTGATTAAAATCTTCAGGGTCCATGTCTGTTGATTTCAACATTCAGAATTGTCAATCTTCAATGGATTTATGAGTAAATACAACAATGTGGACTTCTTGTCCAAAAGTCAACTTATCAACTATAAACTTTGGTGTAAACTGGATAAATGCCTAAAAAATAACAGAGTAACAAAAAGAATTGATATAAACAGGCAATACTGTGACTACTTGTTCACACTTAGTAAATACAAAAAAGCACAATATTGTCAAAACCACAGCAGAAGATTTCACAGCTGGTACAAAACACACACGAAGACACTCAGTATTGGAAAAAAACACTACAGCTTAAATAAAGTCAGTAATGAACAACTAAAGTCTGTGTCACATGGACACATGCAAGCTTAGTACTATTTCTTTAGGTAAGATCTATGCACTTGCTGACCAAATACTTTAGTACTCTTTCTAAAATGAAAGAATAACTTTTCAGAAATATGATCAGTGAAGAACAACAAAGAAAGTAAGAGCAGTTTGTATTAAGAAGAATGAAATTATATTCAGCTAAAATATTCAATGGAAGAAAGAATTTAAGTATAAGAACTAAAACAAAACTTGAATACTAAAAGCCTTCTTTCAAAACGTACTACAACACAAAAAAACAGAGACAATGTGAAAATAGAATTAATTAAATACCATAGAACTGCCTGCAACCAAATGACTGAAAACTGTTCAAAACCTCTTCAATACATCCTTTAGATTCACATTAAGACCACACAAGTTAGCTGTTTTAAACTCCTGTGTTAGTTAACATATGGCGGAGTTTCAAACTAGTATGGAAGTCCTTAGGCAAATGACTAAAATATGAATGTCATACATCCTTTGGAAAAATCTTAAAGCTTTAACATGAATAACTACAGAACACCAATTTGTTGTTTGAGTCAAACTATGTGCACTAGAATAGAACTTATGCAGAACAGAAACAATTTCATATATGCTTACTGTAAGGAAGAAAGGATAGATCTGCTTTTCTGATAGCAAAAGTTAAGACCACATAAACAGTATTCTGTGCTGCTGTCATCGAAGATAACTGTTGAAACAAAGAGAAAAACTCCAGTGTCAGTGTCGATTCGACCGCAGGAAATACCGATTGAAGTGACACATTTGAACATGTTACAGGACAAAACATCCAGTGTTCATAATTTCAAAATACAATATAGGCTTGCAAGCAAGCTATAGATATATCAGAAGTTAAGTCTATAGCTATTATTTTCTTTTCAAGCGTTTTTAGTTTGGTTAGAGTTCACCAGTCCAGAAGCAAATCTCCAAAAATCCTAAAATCTGTTGATGGGGATGCAAATCCTTCTTCAATACAAACAAACAAACAAATAAGCAACAACTACTTGCAATAGTACGTTTGCACATCTTCTTACTATGACAATGGAGATTATGGATCTCCTTGTTTTATACCTATTTTTGTAATGGTGAGAATGGATACCCCTGTTTTACACCTATTTTAGTTTATGCCTTTTGGGAAGTAATTATACAAAATGCTCAGTGATTTGCTGACATGAATTAAAGCGTAAGATTTTGTTAAGCCTAATTTGTTAATTAGAATTTCTTTAGATTTAATTTATTATGCTGTCTACATTTGTAATAGTTGGTTAGTCAGAGTCCATATAAATAGAAGGCAAGTAATAGAAAGTCATGAAAATTTAATGGGTAGCTCAAGATATATTCATTCCGAGTTGTCTAAACTCTCTTTGATTTGTTAAGTATTAGAAGTGTTTGATAACACTACCTTTCTCTACTGTTTTTTATCAATGTAACAAAATAGTCAATTTTGTAAAAATCGACCTTTATCCATTCAAGGCCTAAAATGACAATGTTACCGGTTTTGATTTTTTATGAAATTTGGCACAGCTATAGAGGGTATATGTAGCAAATTTTCCTGGTAGTATGAAATCTTGACAAAGACTATAACACATTAATTGTGAAAGTTTAATTTTGATATGTTTTTCATTTTTTGGTAAAAAATTCAGATTTTTTATAATCAATTTATCAGAAAATGTTAACTTTAATTAAATATAAATGTTTTGTGGTACCAATAGAATTACTATGGTGTTCACCATTCAGCACAGCGCAAAAATCTTAAAACTAAATTAAACTTAAGATGTATGACATACTTATTTGGAGACAGGTATCAGCTCATGGGGGGAGTGAGTCAAGGGTGCGTCCTGAGTCCAACTTTTTATTATATAATTTAATAAGCACATTTTCATTGGTTGCATATGCCTAGTTATTATTATACAAAGTTTCAGAAAAATCCATGCGTGGGCAGAAATGAAAGATGCCCTTTAGAAAATTGGTCTAGGGTGCCAGCACTCACACCCACATATCACATCATTAAAAGTTTATGATCTTAAAACCTATGTATAGCCCATAAAGCCTTATGGCTTATTTCCGTTGGGGTCTATGTTATTAAGTGAAGACTTTAGCACAAGAAAAGCAGAATTATCTTGCACAAAAAGATTGATATTAACCATCACAGAAGAGTGCTCTAAATCAACATTTAGTTGGACACTGTAAGTTTGTACAGCCATGTGCATTACACACACCCACGGACCAAGGGTGAGAACCACGGCTTCACATTTAGCTTCCTCATGGACCACAACCATGTCTCGAGGAAGAGTCTGCCCAGAGTATACGGCAACCCACAACTGTGTGTTGCAGACATGGTATCACTAGCTGACAGAGAATTTTATACTGCAAGGATTTTTGTTTTAATTTTCACCTTATTATAACCTCTCGGGGCCAAAACAGCAGAGGAAAACTGGTGACATTTTTGCCAGAAAACAGGCTTTGACATTTCATGCAAATTGTCTCCATTGGAAAAAATTTGCATGAAATGTCAAAACCTGTTTTCTGGCAAAAATAAGACAAATATTTCAATATGTAGTCTGCTGAAAATTTTACCAAGAGACCTAAGCAATAAATAACTAGAGCAAAAGTTCACTTTCTCATCTTTTATTTCAATCTATTTTCAGTGTAATTAAATGTACACAAGCAGTTATCTGTCCATTTATGCTGAAGAGGAAAAACTTGAATTACTTCCATGTCCTAAAAGCTATTTTAGTTCGCTTTTTCAGCCAGCATCTTCAGCACTAATGGCAGTACAAGCCTGGGAGAATGTGACATATTTATTGTTGATATGTGATTTTATAAGCTTTTTAATGATGGCGTGTGCTATTTGATGGTGTTTTTAATCAGCAGTTTGTAACATTGTAACAAATAACTTAAAAAAAACCTCACATTTAAAGCTTTGCAGTATAACATAGTCATTATTTGGATTCTTGAAAGGGGACTTGAGTTCATACTACCAGCCTGAGAATTATTTTCACCCTTGCCAAATGGCTTGGGTGCACTTAAGAAAATATTGCAGGAAATATCAGCCTGTTTTCTAGGAAAATTAGAAAAAACAACTGTCAATTATAAAGGGGAAGGGACACATTTTCAGGGGAGACTCTGTCAAAATTGTTTTTTCTATCTTCTGAGAAGGGATCCACTCCAAAATAAAAAAGGTCTACTCCGAAAGCAAAGAATTTGCTCCAAGGGGGAGCAAATTCTTTGCTTTCGGAGTAGACACTTTTTCAGAAGGGCCTTGACATCCTGAAAAGCAAACAGGCAGTCACAAAAGTTGTATCCCTCGTAAAAAATGGCAGAAAATCTACCAGGTATATCCAGTCCCCTTAAAGTTTTTGTATCTCTTGCATTCAACTAAAGTCCAAGTTAGTGGAAGCGTCTTGGTGTGCAGGAAACCAAACAGGAAGTAAAAAAAGTTATCTCCCTTGTGAAAAAAGCAGGTTTGAAGACAAGTGTGGTAAGAAGTAATTGTGTTTGAGTATTTAGAGTAAGTTTGGTACTTTCTTCTTTCCAGGTGCTATTACTACAGTGAACAACCTGATGAATGCAGTAACAGGACATACGGGACACGGGAAAGAACAAGACACAGCTCCATTGTTGAATGACCAGTCTGCCAGTCCAGATGCTCAGGTAATCTTAACCCTTGTCCTGTTGAACCCAGATATACCCTGTTTTGCAAACAGTGTAAATTCAGATCAGTTGGCTTCTGAAGAAGCCAACTGATCTGGATCTGCACTGTTTACCATCAAGAATGTGAATTTATAGCAACAATCTGGATCAAGTAACCTGATTGGCTAAAAATTAGAAGTGGGCGTGGCATCTTAATTTATTCAGCAGGACAAGGGTTAACAAAATTCTCATAGCTCCACATAATAGTTTTCTTACTTCTCCATGAACACATATGTCGTGGTTACTCATTAGAAGCACCTCATTCCTAAAGACATAGGTCTAGATAAGAGTGGGTATCAGGTAAATAGTTTTCTTATTTCTCGACAAAAACATATGTTGTGGTACTCATTAGAAGCGCCTCGGTGAGGCGCTTCTAAAGAGTACCCACAATGTATGTTTTTGTCGAGAAATAAGAAAAATATAGATACTTTTTGGTTGAAAAAAGCGCCTTATCAAAGGCTATGTAAAGACAATTTTACTACCCAGTGATTTGCCTTAATCTTTTGCTGAATGAATGGCAAACAGTGTAGACCCTGATCATATGCTACATTCTGCAGCATCTGATCTTGGTCTACACTGTTTGCTGAGGCCTGTCTGTCCAAATACTTAGGGTAACTATATTGTATGTTATGAAAAAACTCATTTTTATTGAGAAATAAGAAAAGAAAATAGTTTTCAATCAAATATAATATCTTATGTGGAGGTGTTTTATTATAGCAAATTATCAATGAACAACATTTCAGAAATCTAACATAGAAACTTGGGCCCAGTTGTTCAAAGCATTGTTAGCTTAACAAGCTTGATAATGGCAAACTCATTAAATGTTGTAGCTAAGGTATTTTCCAATTCATTGATATTTTTGCTGCAAAATTTTTTCCAGCCACAAATATCAATGTATTTGCCATATTTCAAGATAGAAATTTTAACATCATGTTAGCTGGCAACTTTGTTAAGTTTTGAACAACTGGGCCTAGAAATCTAACATTGAAACCAGGATATAACTTCATGATTTTTGTTTCAGCGTAAGAATACATCTAGCTCAAGTGTTCCTAAGTCTACGTCCAGTATGACATTACCGTTGTCCACTCCCTCTAGCCACTCCCACTTTGATGACATGTGTCATCAGGCTCAAATTCCATCCCAGCAGGTTGATACTTTAATGCCTCCAGCTACACCCACAGATGTCGAGAAAAGGCTCGACCTTTTGGGAAGGTAAAATTTAGAATATTTCAAGAATAATGTTGATGTTTGTAGGGTATGAAGAGCAGTTATAATTTACAGTAAATGTCCTAAAATTTTGAATACTTTTCCGTATTTTTTTGGCCTAAAGTTTGCTTTTTATGCAGTTGTTTCTTAAAATACCTAGTGGAATTGCGAACAGTGTAGACCCTGATCAGACTGCTCCTTCAGGAGCAGTCTGATCTGGGTCTGCACTGTTTGCATATGCCATTTTTGGACAGGTTTTTAAAAAAATCCATCCTTTAAAATAGCGATGTCCGGGCGGGTATCTGGCTTCCCAGGTTAACCTTTTGGTTAACCTTTTTTCAAAGTTATATGTTACCTTTATTCTTCAGTGGATTAGTTTCATATTTGGTAGGGATGAAGAGGAGGACCAGTAGGTGTTTCCTATATACAGTCAAACCTCAATAATTCAAAGTGCAAGGGACTGCAGGAATTTCTTCGAATTATCGGTAGTTCGAATTTCCGAAATCGGTAGTTTTCGGATATGTTCGGATTTTTTTTATTCAATATCGTTGAAGTAATGGGAACATCTGCCTAAGCATTAAAAATAATGAGTTGCTTGAAGGTTGAGCTAATCGCTTGACAGGCCTACGTACGGAACCAGAAAATAAAAAAAGAAAACATGAACTTACAGTTTTATTTACAGCTATTTACAATAACGAAAATGAAGGTTAAATGTAAAGTAACGAGCCAATTTACTGACGAAATATTTAACCTTGCAAAACCGGTGCAAAAAAGACAAACGTTGACAGATAGCGTAGTTTTGTATCAGTCTGCAAAAAACTGGCTGATACAGATCTGAAAGGGCAAACTCCACATTTCTAGCCAATTTTGTTTCGCCTTTTTGCCCCTACTTTCACTTTGAAAAACGTCCATAAATATTCAGGAAATTCGTCTCAGAATTGTTATTTTTGCTGTAACTGTACTATTACAGATCATTCGTATTTACACGTTACATGAATCACTGATCTTTAAAATCATTAAAGTTCATTAATGACCCATACTTAACAAAAACATCAAATAAGACATCATTGCTAACGATCTCAAATAAAGACACCCTTTACTCAATCAAGTATCATCACTCAATAGTGTGACCGTTAATCCGGTGTCAATTACCTGTAGCGAATAAACCTGTGAAGTCACTCGGGTGTGTAACAATCGGACTCGCCGCACAAGGAAATCATGATCGTCGTGCCTGACCTTGATTGGCAGTTTGGAATTTCGAATTTAGCAGGGGATTTTAATATGAATTTCTTTGCTTGGGACCGACGAAACTGTTCGAAAAATTGATTTTTTCGAAAAATTGAAATTCGAAAAATCGGTGATATTTTTGCAATAAATTATAGTGAAAAAGTTCCGGACCATCAGTCGTCTTCGAAAAATCCAGTAGTTTCGAAAAATTGGCGTTCGAATTACCGAGGTTCCACTGTAAAAGAGACAACTCTCACTTTCTTCATTATTTAAAAAACTTGTCCATAATGCCGTTAGGCATTTTTCTTGTTATTAGAAACTCTGATGTTTGAAATTTTAGGACCTTTACCGCACTTATTCTTTATCCATACTATGTTATTTACCCTAAATATTCAGACACCTTGACTTCTTCTCATTACTTGTCCTAAATTTTGAACAGGTCCATTTTTCTACCCTTTGATATGTCAGAAAACTGCTGGATAAGTAGCAAACAATGTAGACACTGATCAGGTGCTGCATTCTTTGGCAACTGATCTGGGTCTAAACTCTTTGCTAGGTTCTGTCCGAATATTTAGGGTGAATACTGGATTATGATTGGCCCTTGTTATAGCACATATTTTACAGTTAACTTCTTAATAAGAACTCTCTTATTAAGAATTCTTGCCTAATTAGAACTTCTTTTATTAAGAATTCTGTGCAATAAGAACTAATATCACTCATCCCAAAGAATTCTAAACCCTTGTCCTGCTGAACCCGGATATGTCCTGCCTTTGCAAACAGTGTAGATCCAGATCAGTTGGCTTCTGAAGAAGCCAACTGATCTGGATCTGCACTGTTTGCCATATACTTTGTGAATTTGTATCAACAACCTGGATCAAATAATCTGATTGGCTTAAAATTGGAAGTAGGCGTGGCATCTTAATTTATTCAGCAGGACAAGGGTTAAGCCATTTTAGTCAGGAAACCCCCAAAAGGGTAATTGGCAAACAGTGCAACCTTAGCACTGTTTGCATAAAATACAGGAATTTCTATAAAACATGGGAATAATAAAAACTAACCAGGCACCCTGCTATTGGAAATAGATCGGTCCAAAAAGTTGTAGTAGAACAGTCCACTCGATGCCCTGCAGACCAAAACAGATACCTGTGCAAACAGTGTAGATCCAGATGGGATGGCTCATAACAAGTCATCTCATCAGGATATCATTTTTTTTATCATTCTGTTCTTGGTTTTTCACTGAAACCCTTCTTAACAACATTGGACATGTCCAAATTTAATAGAGGAAAAAGTCCATTTCAGAAACTTGGGTGTTAAAGGGTTAAAAAGGGATTGAATGTAAAACATGGTTCCTGTTTTTTTTTTTTTGTTGTTTTTTGTTTTTTTTCTCCAGCTCCATTAACACAGCATTATTGGTAAAAATTTCAGCAGACAACTTTTTGAAATATTTTTCTGATTTTTCCCAAGAAAATAGGCTTTGACATTTCATGCAAATTGTCTCCCTAGGAGACAATTTGCCTGAAATATCAAAGCCTATTTTCTGAGAAAAAATAAAAAATGTCATCAATTTGTTGTCTGCTGAATTCGCCCATAGCATGGTAAGAGTTGATTATGTCTCCTTAGAGGATATGACTGCCTCTCCATCTTTCTGTCTGTCACAAATCATGTCTGCCAATAACTTTGAAACCATTAATGTGATTTTCATAAAGCTTCTTTAGATATGGTAAATGTCCTAAATTTCACTCTTTATTCCATACCTTTGAGGCCTAAATTTTGCTTTTTATGCTGTCTTAAAATACTTTGTGAAATGGCAGTAGGTGTAGACCCAGATCAGACTGCTCTTTCTGGATCCGCACTGTTTGCATATGCCATTTTATCAGACACTTCGGTGTACAAAATTTTTGGACATTTACCATATATAAAACATTATCAGACAATGTGCAGACACATGGTTTAGAAGATATTTAGTCTTTTGCTGCGAATACCATAAATATTGCCATTGAGTGTAATGAAAACATCAGTATTTTCAAGAGTGCGAAGCACGAGTGAAAATTTGAATGTTTTCATTACACGAGATGAAAATTTTTATGGTATTCACTGAAAAAGAGTAAATTTTCTTTTTATTTTTTTGTTAACACGCCAATGTGCTTTTCTGACGTCATAAATAACGTCACCAAACAAAACATGAACTTCATGGCGTCGACGTTCAGTGCTTAACATGTGAAGCGCTGGAGAGACAAATAAAGAAATATTGATACCAAAATGTTTCTTACATTCTAACTAAGAAAATGCATACCAAACACTCTATAGTTTTGTTCAAACACAAAGAAGTTAGTGGTGTTCAAAAATCTGAAGTGGAGGTAACATCAACTTCTAAAACAATAAAGAAAACCGAAGTAGTCCAAAGCGAGCAGTGAAAATATAAATTGTATCAGTCACTAGTGAAATGATACGATATCAATTCACTAGTGACAGATACCATTTTTATTTTCACCAAATATACACTGATTTCACCGCTAACAATAAAACAAGAGGCCCACGGGCCACAACTCGCTCACCTGAGTGAAACAGCCACTGCAGATATGCAGATGGCATGCAACATTTTTCCAATACTCTTATGACAAGGCAATGGCTTAAACAGTTTTTGAAATATCTTGCTTACAAGGTTAAAATGCTGAAATTTTCAAAACGTTACAAGTAAAATAAGTCACCCCCAATGCCTCCTACCAACTTTTGAGTCAACTGGCATTTCGGTGCAGTAGAAGAAGCAAAAAATAGATTTTCAAGATGGCTGCCATCTTGGATTTCCGATCGGAATGATTATAACTATTTTCTGATCTACAAGTCACCCTGATGCTTCCTACTAAGTTTCAAGTCAATTGACTTTTAGGTTTAAGAGAAGAAGCGAAAAACAGATTTTCAAGATGGCTGTCATGGAGGCCATCTTGGATTTCCAATTGGCACGATTTGAGCTATTTTTTATGTACAAGTCATCCCGATGCTTCCTAGCAAGTTTGGAGTCAATTGGCCTTTCGGTTCAGGAGAAGAAGCGAAAAATAGCTTTTCAAGATGGCTGCCATGGTGGCCATCTTGGATTTCTAATCAGCACAATTTTAGCTATTTTTGATTTATAAGTCACCCCAATGCTTCCTAACCAGTTTGGAGTCAACTGGCTTTTGGGTTTCGGAGTAGAAGCGAAAAATAGATTTTCAAGATGGCTGCCATGGTGGCCATCTTGGAATTTGGACCGACACGATTTTAGCTATATTTGATCTACAAGTCACCCTGATGCTTCCTAGCAAGTTTGGAGTCAATTGGCCTTTCAGTTCAGGAGAAGGAAGCGAAAAAGATTTTCAAGATGGCGGCCATGGCGGCCATCTTGGATTTCCGATCGGAACGATTTTAGCTATTTTTTTATCTACATTTCACCCTGATGCTTCCTACCAAGTATTGAGTCAATTGGCCCTGGGGTGTAGGAAGAGTAGGCCTTTAAAGCAATTGTTCACGCCGCATGACCCATGATGGACGACGGACATTGACTGACCACAACAGCTCACCATGCGCACTTCATGCTCAGGTGAGCTAAAAATCTGAACAAATTTGGCTCAGTGGCTTCAGAGAAGTCGTCAAATTCTCAACAATTTTCACATATAAATGTTATGGGGCTCATACAAATGCATAGGGAAGCAAACTTGACCTTGCCGTAAAAAGGTCAAATGTCAACGTACGATAATCTTTTCAGCAATTTTGGTAGACCTCCTGTCCCTGATGATTTGTGCACAGATTTAGCCCCAAGGCATCCTCAGTTCTGAAGAAGAAGATTTTTAAAGGGTCTTACCATATATGGGCATGGTGGCCATCTTGGTCGACCTACCGCGACCATTTTAGCAATCTTTCGTTCCCCTGACTTAAGAAGGCACAATATGAAATTTGAGCAAATTTGGCTCAGTGGCTTCAGAGAAGAAGAAATTTAAAATTCTCAACAATTTTCCTATTCAAATGTATGGGGCTCATACAAATGCATAGGGAAGCAAACTTGATCCTGCCCTAAAAAGGTCAAATGTCAACGTACGACAATTCTTTTGGCAACTTTGGTAGACCTCTCCTTCCCGATGATTTGTGCAAAGATTCAGCCCCAAGGCATTCTCGGTTATGGAGAAGAAGATTTTTAAAGGTTTTACCATATATGGGCATGGCGGCCATCTTGGTCAACAGACCGCGACAATTTTAGCAATCTTTTGTTTCCCCACACTAAGGTGGCTCCATATGAAATTTGAACAAAATTAGCTCAGAGGCTTCAGAGGATAAGTCGTTTGTAACTCTTAACAATTTTCCCATTCAAATGTATAGAGCTCATACAAATGCATAGGGAAGCGAACTTGACCTTGCCGTAAAAAGGTCAAACGTCAACGTACGACAATTCTTTTAGCACCTTTGGTTGACCTCTCGTCCCCGATGATTCATGCAAAGATTCAGCCCCAAGGCATCCTCGGTTATGGAGAAGAAGATTTTTAAAGGTTTTTACCATATATGGGCATGGCGGCCATCTTGGTCAACGGACCATGACAATTTTAGCAATCTTTTGTTTCCCCACCCTAAGGTGGCTCCATATGAAATTTGAACAAAATTAACTCAGAGGCTTCAGAGGAGAAGTCGTTTGAAACTCTTAACAATTTTCCCATTCAAATGTATAGAGCTCATACAAATGCATAGGGAAGCGAACTTGACCTTGCCGTAAAAAGGTCAAACGTCAACGTACGATAATTCTTTTAGCAACTTTGGTTGACCTCTTGTCCCCGATGATTCTTGCAAAGATTCAGCCCCAAGGCATCCTCGGTTATGGAGAAGAAGATTTTTAAAGGTTTTTACCATATATGGGCATGGCGGCCATCTTGGTCAACGGACCGCGACAATTTTAGCAATCTTTTGTTTCCCCACACTAAGGTGGCTCCATATGAAATTTGAACAAAATTAGCTCAGAGGCTTCAGAGGAGAAGTCGTTTGAAACTCTTAACAATTTTTCCATTCAAATGTATAGAGCTCATATAAATGCACAGGGAAGCGAACTTGACCTTGCCGTAAAAAGGTCAAACGTCAACGTACGACAATTCTTTTAGCAACTTTGGTTGACCTCCCGTCCCCGATGATTCATGCAAAGATTCAGCCCCAAGGCATCCTCGGTTATGGAGAAGAAGATTTTTAAAGGTTTTTACCATATATGGGCATGGCGGCCATCTTAGTCAACGGACTGCGACCATTTTAGCAATCTTCCGTTCCCCCACCCTAAGGAGGCTCCATATGAAATTTGAGCAAAATTGGCTTAGCGGCTTCAGAGGAGAAGTCGTTTGAAAATGTTAACGGACGGACGGACGGACGCACGGACGGACGGACGACGGACGAAAAGTGATCACAATAGCTCATCCTGAGCAGAGCTCAGGTGAGCTAATAAAGTTATTTTATTTTAACCTATTTATGCCTAGCGTCCCATAAATGGGACATTGGCAAACAGTGTAGATCCAGATCAGATGCCGCTCAGCGGCATCTGATCTGGGTCTACACTGTTTGCATTAAGTTCAGATATTTCTACAAAACATGAAAATAATAATAACTAACCAGGCACCCCTTATATTGAACCTGTCCAAAGCGTTAAGGTAGACGAATCCACTCGGTATAATTAAATGGGTTAATGGAGGTAGGCCCCTTTGTACATTTTTCATGTAGAAAGTACATCTTCGCCATAACATTAAAAGCACTGTAGTTATTTTCATTAATCTATACAAACATAATGCATCATTAGACAATATGAAGAGAATAAGAAAGGTAACTCTGTTTTTATTTTTATTGGCATTACAACCCTTGTAAATTTTTTGTATGGCATTTGTGTCTTCTTTTTAACATTAAAACTGTTTGAAGTATTTTCATGAAAGTTGATACAAACTGAAACCATCATCAGAAGATGAGAGAAAGAACAAGAACCATAAGTTCGGTCTCTTTGTAAATGCTTTGATTTTAATGAGAGCTGAATACATGTAGTATGAAATGAGAGCTGACATAACTACAGGACTTGTTAAAGAGGAGTATTTATGATAATTCTGGGATGATCTTCTTCAGTTCTCCATAAAAAAATTCATTGTGGGTACTTGTTAGAATTGCCTCTGTACTTATTCGAATTTCATTGGTGAGGTGATTCAAACAAGATCCTTCAATGTATTTTCTTTATCGAGAAATAACAAAAAAAATAGAGTTGAATTATCACCAAATACTCCATCTTAACCCATTTATGCCTAGCATTCCAAAAAATGGACTTGCAAACAGTGTAGACCCAGATCAGATACCCCAAAATGTGGTCAGGGTCTACCTGTTTGCTTTAACACTTTGCATGCTGGGTAAAAATTTCAGTAGACAACATTTTTAAACATTTTTCTTATTTTTTGAAGAAAATAGGATCTGACACTTCATGCAAATTGTCTCCCTAGGAGACAATTTAGATGAAGTGTCAGATCCTATTTTCTAAGAAAAATCTCTCAAATGTGTCGTCTGGTGAATCTGCCCATAAGGTAGTAAATGGTAAAAACAAGAATTTCTGACAATAACAAAACTAACCAGCCATGCCTTTCACTGGAAATGAGGTGTCCAAAGAGTTGCGGTAGTAGTCCACTCGGCATAAATGGGTTAAACCATTAAAGACAGGAGACCCCTAAACGGGTAGCTTGCAAACATTGCAGACCCGCATTCTGTGTCATCTGATCAGAGTCTCCACTGTTTGCAAATTATAAGTTCAACCATTTTTTTCAGGAATATCTATATCATATAGCCTGACATATCTTCAATGGAAAATAGACTCTTCCAATATATAGTGTGGGAGAGTTTATTCAGTCTTCAGTGCCAGCCTCGGTGGCTCAGTTGGATGCGCCATCCGACTGGAGACCAGGAGGTCGCGGGTTCAATCCACGCCGAGGTCGGCAACATTCTTTCGCAGAGATTGATCATGAAATATTTTCTACAGTCATTCTCTCCCTTCCGCTGATTCAAGAAGAGCAGTTGTCAGTTTCTGGCGAAAGAATGTGCACAATACTGGTTAACCACTTAGAGGACTAAGCCTGCCTAGTAAACGTGTGGTTAGGTAAACTGACCGCGCTCGACATGACCCCATTGGGTTGACTGGGCCGTAAAACCTCAACCCAAACAAATTCAGTCTTCAGTGGGTTAAGTCCTCTGCAAAACCATTTGATAAGTGCTGGGGCCAGTTGTTCAAAACTAACGATGTCGTTAGTTAGCCTATCGTTAAAACTTTGATCATTAAATATGGCATATACACTAATATTTTTGCTGAAATAATGTGAGTAGCTACTCACATTTTTTTCAGCAAAAATACCTCTGAATTAGATATTGTACTAACTAGAACAGTTAAAATTTTGATCTCTAACGAGCTCATTAAGTTAACAATGCTTTGAACAACTGAGCCTTGCTTATTACATGTATTTGTTTTATTTTCAGACAATTATCAAGGTTGGAAACAAAACTTAGTTCTGATATAACAATGATACTCACGATACTTCAACAACAGAATGGCTCCACTGTCCTTCAGAAGTCAGCTCCACCCCAGGAATCACCCCCACCCCTAGAACCCGTCTCCCCGTCAGATCAGTCCAATACAGAACCTATTACATACGTAGATACGGTAGATTACAGTGATGGTGAAGGAGGAGAAGAAGAAGAGGATATGCAGCCATTGTATTATGATGCAAATATTCCTGATGAGGTATGTGAAGGACAGGGAGATTAGTACCCAGCGGGCACATGACGTTTATACAACGTCGGCTCAACGTCGATGCAACGTCATGACGTTGCATCGACGTTGAGCCGACGTTGTATTAACGTATGTGCACGCTGGGTAGTGGCGTCTTTTTGATGTGACTGCAGCATTGTTACATCACAGTGATGCCGAAAAGATCTTACTGTGGTGCTGCTTGTTTGCTGGGAAGTACTTACATGATAAAGATGCAACTAGGTTGACATCACATTGCATATCCCCACACTTTCACCACTAAGCAGAGAAAAATGAAAAATAATATTGCTCTTGTACACCCTTACCATGCGGTGAAGTCATGTGGCAAGTTTGTTTAAATTCTGCACAGTGGTTCAGGAGGAGATAGCATGATGGACAGACTGACGGACAGAGATGGATGGAGGGATGGACGGAGGTTTTCACAATATTGCCATCGCTTTTTGGTCAATGTGTGTTTTGCCATCACAAAACATATGTAGTGTTGAATTGTATGTTCTCTTATGTCACCTCTGGTGGCCTGAAAATTTTGTCCTATGAATAAAGTTGTGTTCTGTTCTGATAGGTGCAGATCTTTATACATATCGATGTTAATGCTTAGCACTCTGGGTAAAATTTTCAGCAGACAACATATTGAAATATTTTTTCTTATTTTTTGCAGAAAACAGGTTTTGACATATATGCAAATTGTCTCCAATGGAGACAAATTTGCATGAATGGTCAAATTCTTTTTCTGGGAAAAATAAGAAAAATATCATCAATTTGTCATCTGCTGAATTAGCATAGAGTAGTAAAGGTTAAAGACCCCAACTGTCGAATCTTCATAAGTTCAGAAATCCTGTTATTTTATGAATTTAAGGGGATTGGGTAGATTTTCTGTCATTTTTTACAAGGGAAACAGCATTTATGACTGTATACCTTTCCCCACATGAAGTCCCTTCTATAAAGAGATGTACATGTATTCTAAAGTTCTTTGCTATTATTGCATAAAAAGCAGTGGCGCACATTATTAACAGCTGTGCATTAACCGGCGAAAAGCCGTGTATTAACAAGGCAATTCATGCGCTGTTAATGCACGGCTACGCAACTTTCAATATGACTGTACCAGGGCCACATATTTGCTGCCGTTACATGATGTGTACTTCCCGGCCCTACAAGGAGCATAGTAAGTGGAAATTTCCTTCGTGAGACATCAGTGAAAAGGCGAAACAAAATAGTGCAAGAAATAACATGAAATGTAGCAAATTGTTTCAGTTTTTATGCAATAATAGTGATCAAAAATGGTTTTTAAACGCATTAACATTCGCCAGGTCCCTTGGGAGGTGTTGAAAACCACGGCCTTCGGCCTCGGTTTTCAACACCTCCCACAGGACCTCGATGGCGAATGTTAAAGCATGAAAAACCATGTTTGATCCCTATGTTGAAGTGGACCTCTTTTCAGAATTTTGACATTGTTTTCTTTCTCCTCTTTCTCCCCAGGCAGAAATGGCTTCACATAACTGAAATATTGTTGGCAGGGGTGTTAAAACCCTAACTCAAACAATCAAACTTCCCCTAAAGTGTATCCCTTCCCTTTAACCTTTACCACTCTCTGGGCTAAATCAGCAGATGACAAATTGATGATATTTTCTAATTTTTCCCAGAAAACAGGATTTGAAATTTCATGCCAATTGGAGACAATTTGCATGAAATTTCAAAACAGGATTTGAAATTTCATGCAAATTGTCTCCATTGGAGACAATTTGCATGAAATTTCAAATCCTGTTTTCTGGGAATAATAAGAAAAATATTTAAATATGTCATCTGCTGAAAATTTTACATAGAGTGCTAAACTTAAAGACAGAGTATTTTTTTTTTTTGTTTTTTTTTTGTTTTTTGACCCTTTTGTCCCTACAGACCAATACATATACCTTTGCAAATAGTGCAGATAAAGATTAGATGGCTCATAACAAGCCATGTCATCTGGATATACACTGTTTGCCATTCTCTTTTGACTTTTGACTGAAACCCCTATTTGCAGCAATCGATGTATCCAAATTCGGATGTTATAGAAGAGTCCATTTCATAAACTCAGGAGTGAAAGGGTTAGGATCAGTTTGTAACAGGAGTATTATTGTCCCATTTACTTAGGTGGTGTAACATACCTTGTTAACCCTTAAAACGCCAAGAAAAACTGCATCTGAAAATGTTGTCTGTTTATGTCGTCTGCTGAATATTCTTGCAGACTTTTTTGCATACAGGCAAACAGTGTGGACCCAGATCAGACTGCTCCTAGAGGAGCAGTCTGATCTGGGTCCACATGGTTTGCAAAAATGACTTTTAAAATGACAAGCAGATGACAAAGCAGACGACAATAGTAGTGACTGGCACTTTAAGGGTTAACTCTGTGTATTCAGACAGAGAGACCCGAGCAAATGATGTTGACCCAGATCAGATGCCAGATTCTGATGCCACAAAAACTGGCATCCTGATCACGGTCTGTATGTTTGCCACTCATCCAGCACTATTAGACACGTTGACAGGTAGTAAAATGTGCTTGTTCAAATTTTAGGATAGGTATGGTAAGGAGTTAAGGTGTCCAGGGCCCGAGGTTATAAAACTTTTTTCATGCTCAACTCAGCAGAGCATGAAATTTTCTCTGCTAATATGAAACTGCCAACTGTAGTTGGCATTTTTATATTTATCAGCAGAGAAATTTTCATGCTCAGCTATGTTTAGCAAGAAATAATTTGCAATTGATAGTTATTTGAGATTTATTAGCAGGACAACTTTCATGCTTAGCTGAGTTAAGCATGAAAAAAGTTTTATAACCTTGGCGCCTGATGCTAAGGGTAAATATAGTAGGTGTCTGATTATGTGCAGAAAATCAAACAGCAAGTCACAAAAGTAGTCTCCCTTGTAAATACACTATAACATCTTTATAACACGGTTCTTTATAACACGGTTCGTTATACACACGGTTTCGGATATAACACGGTTCAAAGATGGATCCCAAAAATGTATAGATTATATTGAAAAATGACCATAAATGGTCATTTTTCAATATAATCTATATATTTTTGTTCGGATATAACACTTTTCTTTAACTAACACGGTTTATGCTATGGACCCCAACAATAGTGTTATAAAGAGATTGTGGTGTAATGGCCAGAATTTACCAAGTGTATCAGGTTCTCTTAATTCCTCTACCATATTTACCCTAATTATAGGGACATGTTATCTTACTTAACTCATCCTAAAATTGAAAATAGTCCATTCTACTACCTGTTGATATGTTTAAAATATTGCTGTATGCATGGCAAGCAGTGTCGACCCTGATCAGATGCTACATTTGGCAGAGTCTGATCTGTGTCTACACTGTTTGCAAAGGCCTATCTGTCCCACCCAACACTTACGGTTATTACGGTGAATACTTATATACCTGTTTAAACTGTTCATTTCAGATTGCTGCATCTTGTGACAATGAGAAAGAGAATCTTGATGAGTCTCCATGGCAACGAAGATCCCCGGATTATTCTCATTCTTCCAATATTCCGGACTCAAGTCACTATACAAGTGAGCCACAGAGTCAGTCTTCATATTTGTCCAGTAGCCAGTCAGAAACTCCATTCCCAACTCTCAGCCAATCAGACTCAAACTATAGTACAGATGCTCAGACGTTTGACCAATCACAAACTAAGGATCATATCAACAGCCAATCAGTGGAAGGCTGTCCTGTTGATCCAAATATTCAAATTTCTGTGATGGATGAATCTATTTATGAACCAATAGAATATTTTGATGAAAATGAGGAATTATCCTTAGATTCAGACACAGATTTCCGTGTAGATCCTGTGAGATTTAGTGCTACTGCAGACTCTGCTGTTAGAGCATTTCAGACAGAAGGTCGGTCAGATGAAAACTGTGATACAAATCAGTCACAGGTATTGTTTCAGTCATATGACAAAGACAGTCAATCAGAGACTTCAGAACAGTCATGTGACTCTAGAAATACTCTTGTATAGCATAGGGGAATAAGAGGTGGATTTTTTCTGTGATCTTTTATTAATTTTGAATCTCCAGCGATATAATGTTTGTGTATGAGGTATATACAGTGAGAAAACTACAGTCAAACCTCAACAGCTCGAACACTGATGGTTCGTTTACCATGGCTAATTCAAACTCATTTTTGAGTCCTTACGAAATTCTTCCGCTAGCTCAAGAAAACAAATATTTAGGGAAGTTTTCTTATTTATCATGAAATTGTATGTTGTGTATACTCATTAGAATTGCCTCATCAAGGAGATTCTAATGAGTACACTCAACATACAATTATTGTGAAGGAAATGAACCCCCCGCCCACCTGAATTATCGTTATTTGCTTCCTGACCTGGCACCACGATTAACCCTCAGTGGCTCGAACTACCCATGTCTCGAACAATTTTCTGTGGTCCCAAAGATGTTCGAACCATTGAATTTCGACTGTATGTGCCAATACAAAACACTCAAGTCTGCCTACAGCCAGATAAACAGCTTTTTTCAAGCAATATGATTTGATAATTTTCTTATTTCTGCACAAAAACATACGTTATGGGTACTCATTTGAAGTACCTCACTGATATGCATCTGAGTAGCCACATTGTATTTTCATAGAGAAATAAGAAAACTGTTTTTTTCTGGATAGTCCTCTAACATAGTTCCTGGACAAGATGCTTTTTTCAATCAAAAGTACAGTCGAACCTCGTTATCTCGAACTCACTTATTTCAAATTACCGCTTATCTCGAAGTAAAAATCTGGTCCCTGTTTTAATATGAAACTATGACAACAAGTAACAAAATAATGTGGAAAAGAGAAGAAATTGCTCCTCAGGAGCAATTTCTCCTCTTTTCCACATTATTTTATATACATATTTCTAACCAGGAATCAAATCACATACACTGCAGCGCCGTTATAACGCGGTCGCTTATAACGCGGAAACCGTTATAACGCGGTTGGGCCTTGGCTCCCGTTTTTTTTCCCCACCAGTTTGAAAGTGTTGCCCTTTTTCCGTGGAACGCGGCAGTCTAAAAATCGCCAGCCGTGACCATATACTCGCTGATTTACTCATTCTTTTTTACCAAACTTTTCATCAGTTTTTGTCTTTAGGCTATTTCAGATCACGTCCGTGCACCATTTAAAAGCCATACTACGGTAACTGGCACAGCCCTCAATGATAATTTTCATGTATTATAAGAGAAATAAAAGAAATAATAAGAGTAACTTACGCAACACAAATTAATTTCATAATTATCCTAACACAGTCATAAATCAACACTTCACTGTCCTTTTGCTGTAATGGTAGTCTGATAATTAATCTGTTTGTGTGAGGTGTGAATGCACTGCCACAGTCCATAGCTCCAGATTAGGTGTCTTTTTTTTTTTCTTTTTTAATTAAAGAAGACTGTTATTTTTCCTTATTTCTCCATGAAATTGTAGGTTTTGGGTACTCTCTGGAAGTGCCTCAGCGAGGCGCTTCCAATGAGTATCTACAATCTACGTTTACGTGGAGAAATAAGAAATTTAATATGTGGAGACTCCTCTAGTCTGGAGCTGTGGATAGACCCTCTTATCTGGAGCTATGACAGTGGGCATATCCAAATAGATCAAAGAAATGGGTCAAGTGTGAATACACTGAGACAGCTTAAAGCTCCAGATAAGGTGTCTTTTTTTTAGTTAAAAAGTACTGCTACCCTAGGTTAACGGAAATAGACTTCTGGGAAACCAGATGTACTTTCTGGACAAACATGAAACTAAGACTGGTCAGTGCTCTTTATAAAAGAAATATCTGAGATTAGATTTTTTTATTGTGAAAGAAATCAACAGCAGCAATAAAAACTGACCAAGCAGGTAAGCCTGTCCCTTTTATCATGTTACTAAACATCTGACCAACAGTTGGTATTGATTTTTTTTCTGCACCTGTTGCTAAACCCTTAGCATGCTGTGTGCATATAATTAGCAGACCACCTTCTGAAATATTTTTTTCTTATATCCTCAGGCTGCAAGATTTTGACACTGCATTCAAACTTGAGAAAATTTGCATGACAAAAGTTGTTGTATGGAAAAAAAAAGAAAGAAAGATATCAATTTGTCATCTGCTAAATTTTTCCAGGGAGCAACAAAGGTTATTTTTTGACATGCAGATCAACTGTGCACATGCTCAAGGCAATTTCGGGTAAAGGACACCTTGTTTATAACACAATTATCCATAATGCAAGACTGTTGCAGTTAGTTCCCTTGAATGATCATAAAAGAAAACAAAACAAATTAAGCTTAAAAATTTATTATTTACTGGATTAAAAGAATAAAACGGAAATCAGGCAAGGTAATGCACAAAGTTTCTACAATAAAAAAAAAAAAAAATAAATAAATAAATAAAAAAGGAACATACAATATAACGTACATGCAATGTGTAATATCTCATAATAACTGGAGGAAACTGCAGTGGTGTAAGTGGGTGTGGTTGTCATGTTCAGTATAACGCGGACCACGTATAACGCGGTCAGTGTTCATGGCTCCCGACGACCGCGTTATAACGGCGCTGCAGTGTATTCATTTTTTAAATGTGGTTGTTCAATTTACTGTTTTCCTCACTCTCTCAACTCATGTCGAGGTACTGATATCTCGAAGTGTTTCAGTTAGTCCCTTGGAATTCGAGATAACGGGAGTCGACTGTATTGATATTTTCTTATTTCTCCACAAAAATATATGTTGTTGGTACTTATTAGAAGTGCCTCAGAAATTGCTTCTAATGAGTACCCACAACATATGTTTTCATGGAGAAATAAGAAAAATATTTACCTGACACCTACTCTTATCTAGACCTATGGTGGTATACTTGTGAAAACACTGACCATACTATGTTGTATGATTATGGAGATGTAGGCTGAGCAGTCTTCCCATTTGCATTTACAGTAAGGTAGTTTCATCACAAAACATACCTATATAATTTTGACTCCCATAAACCCCACTTTTTAGCTCACCTGGATGAAGTCCAGGAAGAGCTATTGCACTACCCCTGGCGTCAGGGTCGGTGTTGGCATCAGCGTCCACATTTACGTTAAAATTTTTAAGAGCTTATATTTTCCAGACCATTTGATAGATTTGGGTCATATTGGTATGATGATAGATATAGTTCCAAAATTTTATTCAGCAATACCTCAGCCCATTACCTCAAGGTCAAGGTCTGGTCAAGGTCATGGACTTAGAAACTTTTAATGTTAAAGATTTTTAAGAGCTCATATTTTCCAAACTATATGATGGATTTTGTTCATATTTGGTACAATGATAGATACAGTTCCAAAGTTTTATTCAGCTATTCCTCCCAGGACTATGACCTCAAGGTCAAGGTCACAGACTTAAAAGTTCTATATTATATAGTAAAACTGGGGTTTACAGGGGTATACATTATTGTTTCTTATTTGTGCTCAAAAACATAGATTGTGGGTACTCCGTCAGAACCACCTCACCAAGGTATTTCTAATGAGCACCCACAATCTATGTTTTGAACAAAAATGTGAAAAAGATCAGAATTTTATCTGAAAACTTCCAGTTTTTGGTGGTGAAATTTTCAATATATTTGAATAGGTGTGTTTTCGTAATGTATCAGTGACAGTAGTCCCAGTTATGTAATTATTTTGGGGTAGCTGCAGGTAAAATTCATAGCTCCAGATAAAATTCATAAATCAGGGAAAATTGAAAACTGAGGTGATTTGGAATGAGTTGTTTTTTGTAACTTGAGTATAAAAACATCTCTTATGGGGTACTCATAGAATTATCTCACCATGGTGATTCCAAAAAGTACCTGTAAGATTTATTGAGTAAAAAATAAAACTTGTCTTATGATTTCCCCTTTTAACTGGAACCATGTTAAATGTATTGACATTTTTCTGCACAAAAACATATGTCCCCTGGTAGACATTTGTAACAAAAATGTCGTGGTAGGCACCTGCAATATACAATAACCTCTTTATAACACAGTCCATTATAACACAGTTTTGGATACAACACGGTTCAAAGATGGCTCCCAAAAATGTATAGATTATATAGAAAAATGACCATAAATGGTCATTTTTCTATATAATCTATACATTTTTGTTTGGATTTAACACGATTGTATAACTAACACGGTTTATGCTTTGGACCCCAACAATAGTGTTATATAGATGTTGTGGTGTACTTGGGTAAGGTATATTTTTCATCAGAAAGTATGAATATTTTTCTTGTTTCTCGACAAAGACATATACTGTGGTACTCATTTGAAATGCCTCTTTGAGGTGCTTATAATGAGTACACACAACATATGGTTTTGCTGAGAAATAAGAAAAATAGTATCAGGATACCCCCTCTTGTATGGAGCTTAGCAAGATCCAAAAACATATTGACAGGGTACAAGAACATACAAAGTATCATACAAGTGGTGAAAGCCCAGACCAGACCTTAGGTACACATAGTCTGGAGATTTAGCTGTCCTCACAAACATCTGAAATTTGTTGATGGATGACATTTATAGAAATTTGACCTTTAAGCAACTGCAAATAACAGTTACTAGACAATATTTTAAGTAAATGGATTCACCTCAAAGAGAAATCTCTTTTAAGTTGAAAGTAATTGTCTCCCTTTTCAAAGGGTGACAGTAGCGGAAAAGATGCTTTTTCTGAAAGCTGAGGCTCTTCTTAAAGCCGGCTACCCTTAAAGGAAAGAATTTGCTCCAAGGGGGAGCAAATTCTTTCCTTTAAGAGTAGCCACCTTTGAAAAGAAGGACAAATATTTTCAGGACTGTAATTAATCACTATCAGATAATCTGTTTTGCAGTGGAAATGTACAACTGTGAGATTTTACTTTGATTATCACTTGAGATTAGATTGGGATAAAAAGTCATAACTTGTTTATCAAACAAAAATAAGACAAAAGACAAATGAAATACATCTATATAAACAGTTCTGACCAGAAAATGACCTATAACATATGTGAACAGTGTAGACCCAGATCAGCATAGCTCCAGCTACAACATTTTTTTTATTCAAATAAAAAGTATTGCTGTTTTTTGTATTTCTCCACAAAAACATGTCATGGATACCCATTAGAAGTGCCTCGCCAAGGTGCTTCTTGTGGGTACCTACAGTATATGTTTTCTTGTAGAAATAAGTAAAATATTTTCATGATACTCCCTCTTATCCGGAACTATGAGATCAGCCTGTGCATCTGGGAAGTCTTATTGTGTCTACACTGTTCATCAATAGAATGTTTATGTCCATACATTATGTTAGTGACCAGTATAGACCCTGATCAGACAATGCACAATGTGCAGTCCATAGGTCTAGATAAGAGTGGGTATCAGGTAAATATTTTTCTTATTTCTCCATGAAAACATGTTATGGGTACTCATTAGAAGCGCCTCGCTGAGGCGCTTCTAATGAGGACCCACAACATATGTTTTCATGGAGAAACAAGAAAAATAACAATATTTTTTGGTTGAAAAAAGCATCTTATCTAAAGCTATGCGCAGTCTGATCTGGGTGTTTGCTGGTGCTGTATGTCGTAAGGTTGACCTGTTAGGAACTGCTCATATGGAATTTGTTGTCTGCTCATTCATTTCTTTGTGAGAAAGCTGGATCAAAATATAACCTTATTCAGTGACCTGAGGCCTCTGGTTCTCAGCTGCATCATGGCAAACAGATAAACCAGAAGTCACGTCAGGTCATTGGACCAGTTTATATTTTTACCTATAAAAGTTAAATGTATGCGCACTATATTTGTTTATCGTGTAACCAATGTTTTATTTTTATAATTTGTTAAGTTTGCATGTTGTTATTGTTACTGATGGCCCTTGACCCTGCTGGAGACAAAATTAACTGGCAACATGAGGGAGATTGTATTTAAGTATTGGGACATCTTAACCCTTGTTATGCTGAACCTGGATATACCTTGCCTTTGCAAACAGTGTAGATCCATATCAGTTGGCTTTTAAAGAAGCCTGCACTGTTTGTCATTCAGTATGTGAATTTATATCAACAACCTGGATCAAGTAATCTGATTGGCTGAAAATTGGAAGTGGGAGTGGCTTTTAATTCATTCAGCATGACAAGGGTTAATTGGAATGGATACTCTTTCAAGGGAGGTATAATGTCAAAATTATTTTGCTTTCCTTCTGAAAAGAGGTCTACTCTAAAAAGAAAGAATTTAGGGAGCAAATTCTTTCCTTTTAGAATAGACCTTTTTTTCAGAAAGGGTTGGTGTGTAACAAAGCAAACAGGTAGTCACAAATATTGTCTCCTTTATAAAAAATGGCAGAAATTTACCAGGTGTATCTAGTCCCAAGGGCGGATTCAGAGGGGGTTGGGGTTGGGGGGCCGTTTCAGTCGAATCCCCTTTTGACTCAAAATTTCATTTTCATAGGAACTTTTGGATAAATTTGATAAATTAAGGATACCATTTTTACCTTAAATATTCACATCCCTTACTCATTACCATATACTTCTCTTCAACAAGTCAATTTCTCTACTTATGGCTGTGTTTAAAATTGTCTAATGAGTGGCAAACGGTGTAGACCCTGATCAGATTCTGCATTCTGCAGCATCTGACGTGGGTCTACTCTGTTTGCTCAGGACTGTCTTTCCGAATACATAGAATAAGTATGTTAGTTTGATCAAATCGAACCCCTTCAGAAATTATCCTGTATCCGCCACCGACTCCCCTCGACCCCTTACCATACTTGTCCTAAAATTTGAACAAGTCCGTTCTACTACCAGTTGATATGTCTAAAAACTGCTTGACGAGTGCTAAACAGTGCAGATCCTGATCTGATGTCATGTTCTGCAGCCTCTGATCAGGGTCTGTATTGTTTTGTCTCAGGCCTGTCTGTCCAAATACTTGGCTACTTACAGTTGTTTTCACTACATAACAACAGATAAGGCACTTTTTTCATCAAAAAAATGCTGATATCGTTCTTATTTCTCCACGATAACATATGTTGTGGGTACTCATTAGAAGCGCCTTGCCAAGAAATAAGAAAAATATTATGTGGATAACCTCTCTTATCTGTAGCTATGCACTACAAGCGATTTGCACTCCTGACTTTGACTCACAATGTCCCAGATTTAAATCTGGATGTGGTCCTGTCCAAAGAGAGAGGTAGAAAAGTCCACTAGGCATGAATAGGTTAACCATTAGCAGATTACAGTATATTAAACCCCTAATTGTTTTACAAGGTTTTATGGAAGCATTAGTCTAAGTTGATCGAGTTACTGTAAATGTCCTAAAATTACGTACACTAAAGTTTCTGACAAAAAGGCATTATATTATGTAAACAGCACAGACCCAGATCAGACTGCTTCTGAAAGAGCAGTTTGATCAGTACCTATGCTGTTTGCCATTCTACTAAATGTTTTTTAAAAAAAAAGAAAAACAACTGCATAAAAAGCAAAATTTAGGCAAAGTATGGATTAGTGTTTGAAATTTTAGGACATTTACCATACAGAAAGAGAAGTATGGAGGATAGTCTAAAGTACGGTATCAAAAACTTTTCAAAAGTTTTTGTTTTTCTCAGGGTGATTATTTTCCTATTTTGTTTTGTGTTTAAATTATTTCCTTTTACAGGAGGTAAAATAATAGATGAGAGATGTCATGAGACAAGGACTCTTATTGTATATCTAAATAATTCCAACTTAATAGGCTTATACTTATCTAGTGCAGTTTGATTGGTCGAGAACAATTTGACAGTGACAGTAATTTTATACTTTGATAAATCCACTGAGCATGAATCTCGGAACTATTTTCTTTGCATAAATTCCAAAACTGATCCATTTACCCATGTATTCTAGAGACATTTTTGATGATATTGTTCTCCACTTCTCCACTGGGTGGCTCCATTTTCCGTAAAAATATGCAATTTTACATGTATGCCCAACAATGACTCAAATCAGCTTGCACATCCACACATTCTGATCAGTCTTCATTGTAGTTCAACAGTGTAGACCCAGATCAACATAGCTCCAGATATGGCACTTTTTTTCAGATAAAAAGTATGGATGTTTTTTGTATTTCTCCACAAAAACATATGTTGTGGATACCCATTAGAAGTGCCTAATATATGTTTTCTTGCAGAAATAAGAACTTAACCCTTGTCCTGCTGAGCGGATATACCTTGCTTTGCAAACAGTGTAGATCCAGATCAGTTGGCTTCTGAAGAAGCCAGCTGATCTGGATCTGCACTGTTTGTCATCAAATATGTTAATTTATAGCAACATTCAGATCAAGCAATCTGATTGGCTGAAAATTAGAAGTGGGTGGGGCATCTTAATTTATTCAGCTGGACAAGGGTTAAAATATTTTCATGAAGGAACTTTGCATCCTTGGCTATTCGAAATGCAGCCTGTGAAGATTCTGATTAGATGGGCAAAATTGAAGGCTGATCTGAATCGTTGCGGGCCACACTTGTCCAGAGATATGTATTCTGACGATGCAGTTCATATGTTGCTAGTACTTGTCAGAATCACCCTCACGATTTGTATGTACCAAAGACCCCTTTCTCATGACATATATTTTATATGAAAATCAAAACTCAGAAGATGAACTGTGACTGTTGCATACAGTATCGTGTTCTCCTAACTTCAGTTGAACTGATTTGATGTCAGAATTGTCCTGAAATAGTGTTTCTGTTTTATATATTATTTTTAAGTCTGTGCTAGTGTGATGTGATTGATAAATCATATTTTGAGACAAACTGTAGACATCAGTGAGCTGAAAACAGTAAATATATATACAAGGGATGTTCAAAATGAATTGCTTATTGTCCTCTTGCTCGATATCCACGTGGGGCTTGATAAAAACCAACACATGCCTGTATAGGGATATTCAATATCTACACAATGGTGTATAAATGTACATGTTAGACTAAGTGTAAGACATAAAATTTGCCATTTGAATACACGCAGTCATTGACCACTGCAGTAAAAATGGTTGGTAGAAGCGTCGACAAAAAAGATGAAATACGGGCTTACATCAAAGCTCGCTCAAAACTTGGTTGTTCTTTGAAGAAGCTGATGACTGAAATTTCTACTGCTTTTGGACCTTCTTGTGTGTCTTATGACACAGTTCGGTGGTGAAAAAAGAAATTTGAGTCTGGTGTAGAGTCCATCAAAAATGCACCGAAATCAGGTAGGCCAAAATCTGCATCTCGTAAAGAAATCGTTTCCAAAATAAAGGAAATCATTGACGGAGATACCAGATTTACAGTTCGTGATATTGCACAAAATGGTAGGCATATCACTATCAACGGTTCACCTTATTTTGAAGAAGCATTTGAAAGTCAGAAAGATTTCTGCTAGATGGGTGCCACATCTGTTGACTGACGAACAAAAGAGGCAACGGGTTAAAGTGGCCAAAAAGCTGCTTCAGATGTTTCCAAAATATGACAAAAAGCAGTTTGCCAATGTCGTCACAGGTGATGAAACCTGGGTCCATTATTTTGAGCCCGTCAGAAAGGTTAGCAATAAGATCTGGGCCACTAAACACAGCAAACGCCCAATAATTGCCAAACGTTCTTTGAGTACAAAGAAGGTTTTATATGCAATCTTCTTCTCTGGTGAAGGAGTCGCAATAAAAGTGCCAGTGAAAAAGGGCAAAAGCATCACCGGAAAGTACTACAAAGACGTAGTACTGAAGAAACTGAAAAAGTATTATTAGAAACGACGCCCTGCCACTGGTTTTAAACATGTCGTCTTCTACATGACAATGACCCAGCTCATACCTCCGCAATAGTTACGGCGTTTTTGAAGAAAGAAAAAGTAACTGTTTTGCCTCCCCCCCCCCCCCCCCCCCCCCCCCCCCCCCCTCCGTATTCCCCAGACCTTGCCCCATGTGATTTCTTTTTGTTTCCGAAATTGAAAGCATTCCTTGCTGGGCGGAAATACCAGTCCCGACAGGCACTTGGATCTGCCATTCATCAGTACCTTATTACTGTGTCCAAATCAGCGTACCGTGACGCCTTCAAGAAGTGGATACATCGGCTGAAACTTTGCATTTCTAGCCATGGGGAGTACTTCGAGGGCATGAAATTAGTACTTTTGGGCTAACTTGAAATTTGAAGTCTCCAGATAGAAATAAGCAATTCATTTCGAACATCCCTCGTATATACATGTATCTATACAGTCAAACCTCAATAGCTCAAACACCCATGGCATGTTTACCAAGGCTAATTCAAACTCGTTTTTGAGTCCCTACAAAATACATGTACACTTCAACCTCTTTATAACACAGTTCATTATAACACAGGTTTTGATATAACATGGTTCAAACATGGATTCCAAAAATGTATAGATTATATTGAAAAATGACCATACATGGTCATTTTTCAATATAATTTATACATTTTTGTTTGGATAAATCACGGTTGTTTAACTAACACGGTTTATGCTATGGACCCCAACAATAGTGTTATAAAGAGGTTGTGGTGTTCTTCCAATAGCTCAAGAAAACATATATTTAGGAATTTTTCTAATTTTTATCATAAAATTGTATGTTGTGCGTATTCATTAGAATCTTCTCATTGAGGCAATTCTAATGAGTACACACAACACAAAATTGTGTAGAAAATCAAAAACATTGCCTTAGTTATCACTATTTGCTTCCTGACCTGGTGCCATGAGTAACTCTCAGTGGCTCTAACTACCTATATCTCAAACAAATTTTCATGGTCCCAAAGATGTTTGAGCCATTGAAATTAGACTATATATAATACACACACACACACATTATAGACTGTGGATTCATTACAATGTGATTATGCTTATAAATTATGTCATGTATATTAATTTGTTTATTATTTCATTATTGATATCGAGTGCATTATCTCCAGAAGAATGATACTGTGTATTGTTTATACAGCAGACTAATACTTAGTATATGTTTATACAGTGATAATTTCTTTTATCATACAATACTGTCCATAGGTCCCCATAAAGGGAGTATTCAGACATTTTACAACAAACTGGTACTGAGTATTGTTTATACAGCAGACTGATCCTGAGTATTTTTATAAGTCAGACTGGTACTAAGTATACATTTATACAGCAGACTGGTAGTGAGAATTATTTATACAGCAGACTGATACATGTACTGAGTATTTTTATACATCAGACTGGTACTGAGTATACATATATAGAGCAGACTGGCACTGAGAATTGTTTTTTTTTTTAGTGGGCTGGGTGGCCTAGTGGTTAGCGCACTCGACTTTCAAGCGGGATATCGTAGGTTTGAATCCTGCTCCGGTCGAGACAATTTTCAGACCATTAGTACGCCTAGCTCATACTCAACATGCCCTGGGTTGAGTATAAAGTGGACAGGGCAGCGCTTGGTGACAGACAGTGGCACCAAGTGTGCATGGGTGATCCATGAAAGCAAAGCTGTACAAATACATGTACATAACAATCGTCGCTGCCTCTATGTGCCTCGGGTCCTGGTAGCGTTAAAAATCTGCACAACAACAACAACAACAAACAACAGAATTGTTTATACAGCAGACTGATACTGAATATTTTCATACATCAGACTGGTACTGAGTATACATCTATACAGCAGACTGGCACTGACAATTGTTTATACAGCAGCCTGACACTTTGTGCACTTTTCATTTACCGGAAGTCCACATGAAGGGAGTACAGTACCAGCTTTTCTAAATGGCCATACTTGGACAGCCATATAATTTATTGCTGCAGGGTGGTGGTTGAGGAGTTAACGCATTGTAATCTGGGGACCCCTAAAAGATAAATTGGCAAACAGTGCAGATGCCGCAGAATGCAGCGTCTGATCAGGGTCTCCACTGTTTGCAAATAGTTCTACCATTTTTTTTCTAGGAATATCTAAATTACATAGCCGGACATACCTAAAATCAAAATTAGACTTTTCTAATATATAATGTGGGGAAGTTCATTCAGTCTACAATGGGTTAAAGGGAAATGGATATGACATGCAGCTATGTCAAAATATTGTTTTGTCTTCTGAACAGGGGTCTACTCTAAAAGGAGAAAATTTCTTCTTTTCCTTTTAGACCAGAGCCCATTACAGAAGGTATTTGATGTTCAGGAAAGCAAAACAAATTTTCCAAAGTATTACATGTATCTTCCTGTAAAAATGTCAGAAACTCTACAGTGTTTAGTGTTTCCAGCTCTCTTCAGAATTTCTAGCTGTAAAATATCACATTTATTAATTAGAAAAGTATCTGTTATAAGCAGTTGGCTGCTGTTGTGAGGTGACCTTTAGTGGCAGTTACATAAAGAGAGATGGTGGTGTTCAGAGATGTCTCATAGCATCAGATAAGATGCTTTTTTTTTTTTTTTTTTTTTTTTTCCACCAAAAACATATCTAGACTTTATTTCTCCACACTCAAAAAAAAAAAAAAAATTGTAGTACTCATTAGAAGTTCTTCAGTGAGGCACTTCTGATGATTACTCACAACAAATGGTTTTTTTTTGTTGTTGTTTTTTTTTATTTGTGGAGAAACGAGACAAATAATAGGACGGATATCTTAAGCTTTGTTGTCCATTAATACTTAGCACTCTGGGTAAAAATTTCTGTAGACATAATGTTGAAATATTTTTTTTATTTTTTTCCCAGCAAGCTAAGCTTTAAGGATAATTACAATGATCTGACTGAGTATGTGGTATCGGTTCCCGGTATTAAGATGTTTACCCTAAGTATTCTTACAGACAGGCGTGAACAAACACTGTAGACCCAGATCAGATGCCACAACATGTGGCATCTGATCAGGGTCGACTGTGTTTGCCACTAATCCATCAATTTAGATATCTATATGTAGTAAAATTGACTTGTTTTACAACATATGGGTAAGGAGTTAGGGTGTCTGAATACTTGGAGTAGATAGAGTAATTTGTTATTCCTCACTTTATGTGTTCATTAGCCTTTGGTGTGTTGTTGATGATGTCACAAGACATATACCTCTAGATAAGAGCAGAATCCAGAAAAAAAATCTTTTTTCTTGTTTCCCAGTGAAAAGATATGTTGTGGGTACACATTAGAATTGACTTGGCAAAAAGTATTCCAATGTTCTTTTCACCTTACAGCGGGAAATTATTTTTTTTCAAATTGTCTCCTAAGCATGCAGTCAGGGCTTAATGGCAAAGCATGTTGGGAAATGATTTCAGCAGACAACAGTTTGAAAAAAATTATTTTATTTTTTCCCAGAAAGGATTTGACACTTCATGCAAATTGTCTCCTTAACAGGAGACAATTTGCATGAATTGTCGAATCCTGTTTTCTGGGTAAATAAGAAAAAATATCATCCATTTGTCATCTGCTGAATTTGCGCAGACAGTTGTAAATGTTAACTCATTTTAGTTGGAGAAACCCCCAATTCTGTACTTGGCAAATAGTACAGATCCAGATCAGATGCCACAGAGTGCAGTGTCTGATCAAGGTCTTCATTAATTGCATTATAAACAGGAATTTCTATAAAAAATAGTTATAATAAAAAGTAACCATACACCCAGCTCTTGGAAATATCCAGTCCAAAGTGGTGTGGTAGCAGAGTCCACTCGATGTAAAAAGGTTAATTTTCAACTAGTCATCTACAGTGAACTAAAGGTTACGAGGGATGTTCGAAATGAATTGCTTATTTCTATCTGGAGACTTCAAATTTCAAGTTAGCCCAAAAGTACTCATTTCATGCCCTCGAAGTACTCCCCGTGGCTAGATATGCAAAGTTTCAGCCGATGTATCCACTTCTTGAAGGCGTCACGGTACGCTGATTTGGGCACAGTAATAAGGTACTGATGAATGGCAGATCCAAGTGCCTGTCGGGACTGGTATTTCCGCCCTGCAAGGAATGCTTTCAATTTCGGAAACAAAAAGAAATCTCATGGGGCAAGGTCTGGGGAATACGGGGGGTGAGGCAAAACAGTTACTTTTTCTTTCTTCAAAAACGCCGTAACTATTGCGGAGGTATGAGCTGAAGCATTGTCATGTAGAAGACGGACATGTTTAAAACCAGTGGCAGGGCGTCGTTTCTGATAATACTTTTTCAGTTTCTTCAGTACCACGTCTTTGTAGTACTTTCCGGTGATGCTTTTGCCCTTTTTCACTGGCACTTTTATTGTGACTCCTTCACCAGAGAAGAAGATTGCATACAAAACCTTCTTTGTACTCAAAGAACGTTTGGCAATTATTGGGCGTTTGCTGTGTTTAGTTGCCCAGATCTTATTGCTAACCTTTCTGACGGGCTCAAAATAATGGACCCAGGTTTCATCACCTGTGACGACATTGGCAAACTGCTTTTTGTCATATTTTGGAAACATTCGAAGCAGCTTTTTGGCCACTTTAACCCGTTGCCTCTTTTGCTCGTCAGTCAACAGATGTGGCACCCATCTAGCAGAAATCTTTCTGACTTTCAAATGCTTCTTCAAAATAAGGTGAACCGTTGATAGTGATATGCCTACCTTTCGTGCAATATCACGAACTGTAAATCTGGCATCTCCTTCAATGATTTCCTTTATTTTGGAAACGATTTCTTTACGAGATGCAGATTTTGGCCTACCTGATTTCGGTGCATTTTTGATGGACTCTAAACCAGACTCAAATTTCTTTTTTCACCGCCGAACTGTGTCATAAGACACACAAGAAGGCCCAAAAGCAGTAGAAATTTCAGTCATCAGCTTCTTCAAAGAACAACCAAGTTTTGAGCGAGCTTTGATGTAAGCCTGTATTTCATCTTTTTTGGCGACGCTTCTACCAACCATTTTTACTGCAGTGGTCAATGACTGCGTGTGTTCAAATGGCAAATTTTATGTCTTACACTTAGTCTAACATGTACATTTATACACCATTGAGTAGATATTGAATAGCCCTATACAGGCATGTATTGGTTTTTATCATGCCCCACGTGGATATCGAGCTAGAGGACAATAAGCAATTCATTTCGAACATCCCTCGTAACATGGAGCAGGGAACCAGTAAAATGTGCAATATCTTCAATTTGTCATTAGTAAAATTTTTAGCAGATGACATATTGAAATATTTTTCTTATTTTTCCCAGAAAACAGGTTTTGACATTTCATGCAAATTATCTCCAATGGAGACAATTTGCATGAAATTTCAAATCCTGTTTTCTGAAAAAAAATAAGAACAATATCTTCAATTTGTCGTCTACGGAATTTGACTATAGAGTGGTAAAGGTTTACTTCTTATTAAACTTGTCCTAAAATTGCTCATGCCGGCCTCGTTGGCTCAGTGGGATGTGCCTCCAACTGGAGACAAGGGGGTCGTGGGTTCAATCCCCGCCAAGGTTGGCAATATTCTTTTGTGGAGATTGATCATGAAATATTTTCTATGGTCATTCTCTCCCTTCCACTGATTCAAGAAGGGCAGTTGTCTTTTTCTGGCGAAAGAATGTGCACAATACTGGTTAACCGCTTAGAGGACTAAGCCTGCCCAGTAAACATGTGGTTAGGTAAACTGAACGCGCTTGACAGGACCCCATTGGGTTGACTGGGCCATAAAACCTCAACACAAACAAACAAAGTAATTTTTCTATTCACTGTTATGTCCAAAAAATGGTGGCTCAGTGGCCCAGTATAGATCCTGTTGATCTGGCTCTGCACTGTTTGCTAAGGCCTGTCTGTCTGCATACTTGGGATATATGTGGTACAGTAAATGTTCTAAAATTTCGTACGCCAACATCTCTGACAAAATGGCATATGCAAACAGTGATGAACCAGATCAGACTGCTCCTGAAGGAGCAGTCTGATCAGGGTCTACACTGTTTGCCATTGTACTCGGTATTTAAAGAAGCAACTGCATAATAAAAACAAGAACCAATAATACCCTGCTATTATGATGCGTCAAAAACTGAAGAAAATTGCCCATTTGCAATCCCAGACCAGGTCTCCACAATGTCAATGCACATGCAAAGTTTGATGAAAACCCATTGATATTTACTCGTTATCATCCGGAAACAAAAATATGGATGAATGGAGGTATGACAGATGAAGGGATGAACACACAGATGAATAATGTCAAACCATAATACCCTACCACTGTTGTGTGACGGGGTATTAAAAGCAAAATTTAGGAAAAAAAAAAAAAAGGGTACATGTACGAAATGAAGCCAACTGATCTGGATCTGCACTGTTTGCCATTAAGTATGTGAACTTATAGCAACAATCCAGATCAATTAATCTGATTGGCTGAAAATTAGAAATGGGTGTGGCATCTTAATTTATTCAGCATGACAAGGGTTAAGACATTTACCATATTTTGACCATATAACAGACTATAATGACCCTAACACAGACTGGTTTCCCTTCTTGGATATAGTTGGTTCCCTGCTCATTATTTATATCCAATTTTCCATTGATGTCAGCAATATTGTTTGCCATTTGTGAACTTATAGCAACAATCCAGATCAAGTAATCTGATTGGCTGAAAATTAGAAATGGGTGTGGCATCTTAATTTATTCAGCATGACAAGGGTTAAGACATTTACCATATTTGGACCATATAACAGACTATAATGAGCCTAACACAGACTGGTTTCCCTTCTTGGGTATAGTTGGTTCCCTGCTCATTATTTATATCCAATTTTTCCATTGATGTCAGCAATATTGTTTGCCATTTGTGTACATAGAAGAAAATATTGTTTATGTTCCATTAAAATTGTTTTTGTAAATAAAGTTTTATCTTTATATCAGAAGAATTGAAAGTGAAATCTGTCAGTGATTCAGGTTGTCTGTTAAGCAGGGTGTTTGTGTCAGAGAATGTCATGTTGAATGAGAGCTGGCAAGTAGGTACAAACAAATACCTGAGGTGAAATTTTGACAATTTTATGATAAGTTTTGTTAGTTTTGTGATAAAACGTATGTTGTGGATACCCGTTACTATTTTCCATTTTTAAATTTACTACTTCCAATCCAAAAACATTTCTACAGATATCTTCCTAAAGTTTCCCTAAATTTCAGATAAGCAGTGTAGACTCAGATCATAGGAGCAGTTTGTTCGTTGTTGACACAGTTTGCCATTCTGTCACAACATTTTGGACAGATCACCAAGTAGCCAGAGAGACTTACCCATAGCTCTAGATAAGAGGGGGGTAATCACATAATATTTTTCTTATTTCTACATGAAAACATGTTGTGCAATCACAGATCTCCGTCTACAATACTGAGAGAGTGAACAAAAAAAAATCAACTTCAGCCAGGACATACAGTCGACTCTCATTATCTCTATTTCACTTATCTCAGATAACCACTTATATCTCAAAGTGAAAATCTGGCCCCTGTTTTCAACATGTAAATCTAACAAGAGTTAACAAAGTGTCTCCTTTTTTCCACAACATTTTCAATAAATGTTTAACTTCAGGAGTCAAATTACATATTTCATTAGGGAAATGTGGTTGTTTATTTGTTATTTTCCCACTTCCCTAATGGAGAAAATCAAAGTTTAGAAGTAATATGAAGTTATGGGACCTTATATACTTGGTACATTTTTTTTTTTTGCCATTTTAAACAAGGCAGACAAATATTTGGTGACTTCCTTTTGCCATTGTGGACATTAATTCCCTTCTGAAAAGGTTCTACTCCAGAAGGAAAGAATTTTCTCCTATTGATATCAAATTCATTGATTTTAGAATAGACCCCATTTCAGAAGGGTGACAAAAAATTCTGACAGAATCGTCTCCACTGAAAGTTATCT
Source organism: Anodontia alba (assembly GCA_964016985.1). Classification (NCBI taxonomy): domain Eukaryota; kingdom Metazoa; phylum Mollusca; class Bivalvia; order Lucinida; family Lucinidae; genus Anodontia; species Anodontia alba. Next base: position 16,172,174 of record OZ024833.1, on the reverse strand, counting down.
GTTCCCCATAAGGAATCCTGATATTTAAGGTAACTACAGGGCTCTATAAAAAGGGTGGTCAGTTTCACTTTCAGGGGAGGCAACTGTCACATTTGTTCTGTTCCCCATCTGAAAACAGGTCTACACTAAAAGGGAAGAATTTGCTCTCTCTGGAAGAGGTTCTTTCCTTTTAGAGTAGACTCCTTTTCAAAAAGGGCTTGGTGCAAGGGAAAGCGATCAAGGTCAACAAAAGTTGTCACTCTTGAAAAAATAAAACATAAAACAATAATACCGCAACTGTCATGTGGCAGACATATAACTGTCAAAAACTGACGAAATTTGCCGATCAGCAATCCCAAACCAGATCTTCACAATGTCAATGCACATACCAAGTTTGGTGAAAATCCATTGATATTTACTAAAGTTATTGCCTGGAAATGAAAATACAGATGGACGTACAACAGATGAACTGACATAATGACAGACAGACTGACGACCATTGTGAAATCATAATACGTCACCACTATTGTAGGCAGCTAGGGTATAAAAATGATGGAAAATCTACCAAGTGTATCCAGTCTCCATAATGCAAAGAACTACCATATTTGTCGTAATAACAGTACATACTCCTATAAGCACACAGTCAAGCAATTTCCGAGTCTTTAGATTACAGCCCATCTACTTTTATCAAATTCTTTATAAAATCATATGTTGTTGTTACTCATTTGAATTGCCTCAACTTGTTGAGGCAATTCAAATGAGTAACAACAACATAAGCTTTTATAAAGAATATCAGAAAGAACAAAAACATCGCATAAGCATCATTAGATAAGTCCTTTGCTGATCTTTTTTTGAGTGTACACTTAGTATAGGTGGATACATATTTTACCACAGTTTTTTTCCATTAATTTTCAAAAACCAAAGCACATGGTGTGCTAATTAGGTCGAATACGGTAAGTTAGTCTGCGTATCCTGGGCAGTATATTTCCTGTTTTAGACCTACGGATAGCTCCATAATTACCCTAAATATTGAGACACCTTAACTCCTTGTCATAATTGTGCTACGGTTTGAACAAGTACACTGCCATTTGGTGTGTCGAAAAACTGCTGACTGGGTTGCTTATGTGCAGGCTCACCTGAACCTTTACTGATCGCATATGTGGTAAGTCATCATGAAAACATACCTATATAATTTTGACCCCCATAAACCCCACTTTTATAGAGTAAAACAGGGGTTTACAGGGGTATACATTATTTTTCTTATTTCTGCTCAAAAACATAGATTGTGGGTACTTGTTAGAACTGTCTCGATGAGGCAGTTCTAATGAATACCCACAACCTATGTGTTAAACAGAAATATGAAAAATATAAGAATTTTTATCCGAAAACTTCCAATTTTTGGTGGTGAAATTTTCAAAATATTTGAATAGGGGTGTTTTCATAATGACATTTTTCTCATGTGCTGGCTAATTTTTCAAATTTAACAAGAAACACGTTGGTACTCATAAGAAGTGCTTCACCGAAGCACTTCTAATTAGTACCCACAATATTTGTTTTCTTGGAGATATGAAAAGCATATTTTGCGGGCACTCATTTGAAGAGCCTTGCAAAAGCATCTTTACTGAGTACACACAACATGTTTTCATAGAGATACAAGAAAAAATATCAGTATTTTTTGGTTGAGAAAACCACCTTCTCTGGATTGGGAGCAGACTACAAGGATACATAAGCTGATCTGCTTCTTGTCTGTTCACATGTCAGCTCCCTTTTCATTTGATATGACAACTAAGATGAGTATCGAGATAAATAAATTTATTATTTCTCCACAATATATATTGTTGGTCTTACACCATAACCTCTTTGTAACATTAATACATGTACTGAAATCCAAAGCAAACACCATATTAGATAAACAGCTGTATTGGAGCCAAACAAAAATGTATTGATATAGAAAAATGACCATTTAAGGTCATTTTTCTATATAATCTATACGTTTTTATTGGATAGCATTATTTTGGGCTCCATATATCCATTACTATAATGACTCGTGTTATAAAAAGGTTACTGTGTATTTTCATGAAGAAATAAATATATGAAATACCTAGAAATAACAATGATGATGTTAAAAGTGTGTAAGAGGTATTGAATCAGTTGGCATTATGAAGAAACTGTAATAAAACTATTGTAATAAATTTATAAAAGAGAAATCTTCTGACATTGTTTCTTCCACATTCCATTTATTCATCATTTGGCTGTAAGTGAAATACACAAACAGAAAAATTGGTTTGTTCAATGAAGTACACAGACATCAATCTATGCGTACAGTGAAGTAAACAAATCAATTTGTCCAAAAAGTGAAGTAAAAAGACCAATTTGTCCATCCAGTTTAGTACACAGATCAATCCTTCTATCCAGTTTGTTTGTTTGTGTTGAGGTTTTACAGCCCAGTCAACCCAATGGGATCCTGTCGAGCGCGGTCAGTTTACCTAGCCACACGTTTACCGGACAGACTTAGTCCTCTAAGCGGTTAACCAGTATTGTGCACATTCTTTTGCCAGAAACTGACAACTGCCCTTCTTGAATCAGCAGAAGGGAGAGAATGACCGCAGAAAATATTTCATGATCAATCTCCACGAAAGAATGTTGCCGACCTCGGCGGGGGTTGAAACCGCGACCTCCTGGTCTCCAGTCGGACGCGCATCCAACTGCGCCACCGAGGCCGAAATCCAGTGAAGTACACATCAATCTGTTCATCCAGAGAAGTATACAGTCTAATCAAGAAAGAATGGCAGATACAAGACCATCTGAAGGCCAAAATTCTGCATGACATGCAACTTATATACAACTCCAGGGCCCAGCTGTTCAAAGCATGGTTAGCTTAATGAGCTCATTAGTGGTCAAAATGTTAACTGTTCTAGTAAGTACAATACCAAATTCACAGGTATTTTTGCTGAAAAAATGTGAGAAGCCTTTGCAAATGCAAATGCAAAAGCTACTCACATTTTTTCAGCAAAAGTATTAGCATATATGCCATATTTAATGATCAAAGTTTTAACGATACGTTAACTAAGGACATCGTTAGTTTTGAACAACTGGCAGTTTGGCACACATTATAAATGCTATATTGATTACACTAAACTGACTAAATGCAACACAGGGTATGCAGTTAGTGCCATTTCATGAATATTGCACTATGCATTATGAGAACTTCATGTAAAATGTACCTCATGTATCCTATACATTTATGGTTAAATCTATGAAACTATACAGTTTTGTTCAGACACAACACTTGTTAGCCAACACAGTTTTTGCTTATAAAGGGTTTCTGATGTATTCAAGTGTACAGTGAGCCCCTGTTACAACAACAGCATTTGTTCCCTAAGACATTGCCATTAAAATGAATTTGCTGTTGTGCAGAATAATGAGCAGATTGGCATGTAAGAAAGGTCTTGTTTTGTTCTTATTTCCTCACAGAACATATGTTTTAGATATTTGTTAGAATTACCTCATTGAGAGAATTCTAACAAATATCCAAAGCATATGTTTCATTAAAGTATTAAATACAATATTCTTGCATACCGTATTTGACCTAATTACCGCACATGCTCCTATAATCGTACAGTCATGCAATTTATGGTCTTTAGATTAAAGCCAGTGAACTTTTATCTTCTTTATAAAAACATATGTTGTGGGTACTCATTTGAATTGCCTCGACAAGTCAAGGCAAATCAAATGAGTACTAACAACATACGCTTTTATAGCGAAATAAAAATATTACAGAATTATAATTAAATACGCCCCTCATGAAGTTCTCTGCTGATCTTTCTTTGAAGTGATATTTTACTGCAAGTTTTCCAGTGATTTTGGAAAAACTTAAGCGCACAGTGATGTAATTAGGGCAAATAAGCTAATTTGTGATTTACTGTTATCTCTTACGCGAAGGTTTCATGTCAAATTGTCATTATAACATATTTTGTCGTATCGATGTCGATATAAAGAGGACTGCAGTAGACCCCTTTTCAGAAGATGCATGATGTACAGAATAGCAAACAAGAAGTCACAAAAGTTCTCTCCCTTACAAGAAAACCAGAATTCTGCGGAAGGCGGCGTCGCACCTGCTGGGGCAAAAGTCACAGGACATGGTTATTAAATAAATTTATTTCATTCTTAGCAGTGCTTAGTTGGAAAAGTGACAAAAATTAAAGACAAGAATTATATGAATATAGGAATTTCATTGAAAGCATATGAATTTTCTAATATGATGCATGAGAAATTGGGCTCAAAAAGTACCAATCTGAGGTTAAGAAAATGACAAAGTTAAAGTGGAAAAAGTGACAAAAATAAATTTAAAAATCATATCAAAACCATGTGCACTTCTGCAGACATGGGAGAAAACATGTGCAAAGTTTCAAAAAGACCAGTTTAAAATTGTATAAAAAGTTGCAATCAAAAGGTACCCACTGTCTATACATCTGAGGTCAGAAAATGACAAAGTTCAAAAAGTACAAAAAAGTGATAAAAAATATGGCAAGGATTATATGAAAAGCAGATGCACATCTTCAGACTATGGAGAAAACATGTGCAAAGTTGCAAAAAGATTAGTATAAAATTGTATGAGGAGTTGTGTTCACAAGGTAGCCCCTGTCTATATATATTGGGGGTGAAAAATGACTAAGTTCACAATGTGGAAAAAAGTAAAAAAAAACATAATTTAACAATTACATCCAAACCACATGCACATCCTCATACCATGAAGAAAACGCACGCAAAGTTTCATAATAATCGGTATAAAACTGTAAGAGGAGTTGTGCTCACAAGAGGTACCAACTGTTTATATATAAGGGTGAAAAATGACAAAGTTCACAATGTGGAAAAAGTGAAAAAAAAAGTTCTAACAATTATATCCAAACCACATGCACATCCTCATACCATGAAGAAAACATATGCAAAGTTTCAAAACTGGTACAAAACTGTAAGAGGATTTGCGATCACAAGAGGTACCCGCTGTCTATATACTGAGGGTGAAAAATGACTAAGTTCACAATGTGGAAAAAAGTGACAAAAATGTTCTAACAATTATACCCAAATCATACGCAAATCCTCATACCATGAAGAAAACATATGCAAAGTTTCAAAACGATCGGTACAAAACTGTAAGAGGAGTTGCGCTCACAAGAGGTACCCACTGTCTATGTACTAAGGGTGAAAAATGACTAAGTTCACAATGTGGAAAAAGTGACAAAAAATGTTCTTACAATTATACCCAAATCACATGCACATCTTCATACCATGAAGAAAACACATGCAAAGTTTCAAAACAATCAGTATAAAACTGTAAGAGGAGTTGTGCTCACAAGAGGTACCCACTGTCTATATATTGAGGTGAAAAAATGATTAAGTTCACAATGTGGAAAAAGTGACAAAAAATAAACTAACAATTATATCCAAACCACATGCCATCTTCATACCATGTAGAAAACATATGCAAAGTTTCAAAATGATCGATACGAAACTGTAGGAGGAGTTGCGCTCACAAGACACCCATGGTAAATGTTGACAGAAAGACGAACAGACTGATGGACGGATGGGCAGACGGACAGACAGGAACTTGCACGCCTAAGTCACCCATGCTAAAGCAGGTGCGACAAAAAGGCATAAAATCAGCACAGTATATCCGGTTCCTTTAATTGAAAAAGCTGAAATGTTCAAATCTAATTTGTCAAAAAGAAGCAAGTTTTACCTTGGTCTTATGTAAATTAAATGAAGTCCACTTTTAGAAACACTGTATTTAACCTACCCGGTAAGAACTGGAACAGAAAGGCCTAAACAAACAGAATGTTTTACCTTGGTCTTATGTAAATTAAATAAAGTCTGATTTTAGAAACACTGTATTTAACCTAAGTATTGGGACAGATATGCTTAAGCAAACAGCATGTTTACCTTGGTCTTACATAAATGAAATGAAGTCTGATTTTAGAAACACAGCATTTAACCTAAGTATTGGGACAGATATGCCTAAGCAAACAGCATATTTTACCTTGGTCTTACGTAAATGAAATGAAGTCCGATTTTAGAAACACTGTATTTAACCTAAGTATTGGGACAGATATGCTTAAGCGAACAGCATGTTTACCTTGGTCTTACATAAATGAAATGAAGTCTGATTTTAGAAACATGGTATTTCACCTAAGTATTGGGACAGATATGCTTAAGCAAACAGCATATTTTACCTTGGTCTTACGTAAATGAAATGAAGTCTGATTTTAGAAACACTGTATTTAACCTAAGTATTGGGACAGATATGCCTAAGCAAACAGCAAGTTTACCTTGGTCTTAAGAAAATGAAATAAAGTCTGATTTTAGAAACACTGTATAACCTAAATATTGAGACAGACAGGCCCAAGCAAACGACCTGTTTTACCTTGGTCTTAGGTAAATAAAATGTCATCCGATTTTCAAAACACTGTATTTAACCTAAGTATTGGGATAGACTGATCTAAACAAACAGCATGTTTTACCTTGGTCTTATGTAAATGAAATGAAATGAAGTCCGATTTTAGAGACCTTGTATATAACCTAAGTATTGGGACAGACTTGCCTAAGCAAACAGCCCGTTTTACCTTGGTCTTATGTAAATAAAATGAAGTCCAATTTTAGAAACACTGTATTTAGCCTAAGTATTGGGACAGACAGGCCTGAGCAAACAGCCTGTTTAACCTTGTCTTGTATAAATGAAATGAAGTCCAATTTTAGAAACACTGTATTTAACCCAAGTATTGGGACAGACAGGCCTAAGCAAACAGCATGTTTTACCTTGGTCTTATGTAAATAAAATGAAGTCCAATTTTAGAAACACTGTATTTAGCCTAAGTATTGGGACAGACAGGCCTGAGCAAACAGCCTGTTTTACCTTGTCTTGTATAAATGAAATGAAGTCCAATTTTAGAAACACTGTATTTAACCAAAGTATTGGGACAGACAGGCCTAAGCAAACAGCATGTTTTACCTTGGTCTTATGTAAATCAAATGAAGTCTGATTTTGAAAACACTGTATTTAACCCAAGTATTGGGACAGATGGGCCTGAGCAAACAGCATGTTTTACCTTGGTCTTGTATAAATAAAATGAAGTCCAATTTTAGAAACACTGTATTTAGCCTAAGTATTGGGACAGATGGGCCTGAGCAAACAGCATGTTTTACCTTGGTCTTGTATAAATAAAATGAAGTCCAATTTTAGAAACACTGTATTTAGCCTAAGTATTGGGACAGACAGGCCTAAGCAAACGGCTTAGTCATGATCAGATGCCAAAGGATGCAGCATCTGATCATAGTCTACACTGTTTTGCCACTCATCCACAATTTTTAGACACATCAACAAAAAATAGTTCGTATCTTATTGTTATTTCGACATCTTTCGGAAAGTCATTTTTTGCCTTGCAATTTACTCATAAGAAGTAAATTTACAAATTTTTAGCATGATTTAATGCAAAACCTTTTGTCGTAGCTACATTTGCATAACAGCTTTTATTCTAGTCATTGGTTTTTCATATTTCCCATGGTAAACATGGCTGCAAAATGTGCAAAAAGTGACTGGGTAGGTAGTCTGGATGCAAGTTTTCAACAAGTTCAGCTTGCTAAAAATTTCTGAAATTTTCACAATATTGTTATGGAATATCAGTAATGTAAAATTCGTGAAGAAAAGCAAAAAATGTATTTTAATAAAAAAAATTCCACGAGTTTACTATAGAAATTGCATAGGTCAGACTCATTTTTGGCCATAAAATTCATTTTGCAGTAAATATTTGAAAACAAAGCACAGAAACAGAAACGTGAAATGGTTTCTGATAAGAGTTTGTCAGTCATAAATCATTTTGTCCATTTAGAATAAAACGCCAAATAAAAAATGTCTTTCCAAAGGCTGTCGAAAGCACAGTAGGAGGTACATCGTAAGGCATTACCGGTAACCAATTCATCCCTGAAGACCAAAAGCAGATACTAGTGCAAACATGTAGATCCTGACGAGATGGTTCAGGATCAAAAAGAGCCATCTCATCAGGATCTACACTGTTTGCTACTTCTATTTTTGAGTTTTGACAGAAATCCCTATTTGCTATAGTGGATATGTCCAAATTCAGAGAGGGAAGAGTCCACTTCAGAAACACAGGTATGAAAGCATTGAGGTGTCCCAATATTTAGGGTAAAGAAGGTAGATCAGTTATCAGGTGAATGTCAACATAAATTCTTTCTCTTTGACTGGAATCTTTTCTACAATATTCAGGGGACTTGTTAAGGAGGATTATTAGGTGATAATTCTGGGATAATTTTTCTTATTTTTCCATAAAAACATATGTTGTGGGTACTCATTAGAAGTGCCTCACCGTTTTTATAGGAGAACTGGAGAAAATTATCCCAGAATTATCACCTAATACTCCTCCTTAACAAGTCCTCTGAATATTGTCTGTTTTTAAAACACACTGACCATGAGACAACTGTTAATCTTTTCAATCCTCAAGACCAAAACAGATACCTTTGCAAACAGTGTAGATCCAGATGAGATGGCTTGTAATGAGCTGTCTCATCAAGATCTGCACTGTTTGCCATTCAGTTTTTGATTAACAACCTACTTTATGTCAATGGATATGTCCAAATTCAAAGACTGATGAGCCCACTTCATAAATTCAGGCTGAAAGGGTTAAATGTCATAATAGTCTAAATGTTTTCCCGATATGAAGGTATTCTCTTCAAGTAGTTTGATTAACTTCGCCGACGACTCTTCACACGTCACTAGTTTCCCAGTTTCCTTCATCTCTGAAATATACAAAGCAGTTATCAAAGTCCATCACGAAAACATGCCTATATAATACTGACCCCCTTAAACCCCACTTTTATATAGTAAAACTTGGGTTACCAGGGGTATACATTATTTGTCTTATATCTGCCCTAAAACATATATTGTGGGTATTTGTTAGAACTGCCTCAGTGAGGCAGTTCTAAAGAGTACTCACAATCTATGTTTAGAGTAGAAATATGAAAAATGTCAGAGTTTTTTTATCTGAAAATTTTCAGTTTTTGGAGGTAAAATTTTCTATGTATTTGAATAGGCATGTTTTCGTAATGTTAGAAAACAGGCAAATGATTCCAGATATTTGTTATTAAACACAAGGGCCATGAAGACCCTGTATTCTGAGCTGATATGCACAGCCCAAATAGGAACAATTTCAAAAAGGATTTTATTGTCCTTTGTACTATTTTTTTGTCATATGATGTGAACACAAAGAGGACTATGATGGTTCTGTATCACTCACATGAGCCTTTTTGCACCTGTTTGTAATAATATAGGGATTAAACATGGTTTTTCATGCATTAACATTCGCCAGGTCCAGTGGGAGGTATTGAAAACCGAGGCCGAAGGCCACTGTTTTCAACACCTCCCAAGGGACCTGGCGAATATTAATGCATTGAAAAACCATGTTCGATCGCTATTATTGCATAAAAACTGAAAACATTTGCTACATTTCGCGTTATTTCTTGCACTATTTTGTTTCGCCTTTTTACTGATGTCTGGCGAACGTAATTTCCACGGACTATGCTCGTTAAAGCGCAGGCAGTACACATCTTGACGGCAGCAATTCTGTGGCCCCAGTACGAGCATATTGAAAGTTGCGTAGCTGTGCATTAACAGTGCGTGAATTGCCTTGTTAATGCACAGCTTTTCGTTGGTTAATGCACGGCTGTTGATAACATGCGGCACTGCTTTTTATGCAATAATTGGTGTGAATCACTCTTTTCAACAACTTATCAGCTGTGGGCATGTTCAAAAATAACGAGGCAAAAGTGTGACATCGGAGGTCAAAAATAAACCTCAGTTACAAGGTTTTCTTTCTACTGGAAAAGTTTCTGCAGATGCTGAATTTTTCAAACCTAATATGGGTATCATGAATAACAAGACTACATTTTTTTAATTTATATTTTATTGATTCAGTTTTTGACAATTTTCAGATTTTTCATTTTTCAGGAGTTAAAAAACTTGATATTAAATGACATATATGTCATTTTTTCCATTTGATATAATGAAATATATGCATTTTAACTTTTTTACACCCCAAAACTGTTTTTGTTTGTCCTTTTTGATAATTTTACAGCAAATTTTTACCTTAGATTTTAAAAGAGCATAGCATAAAGTTTTTTTATCTTCGAAATACATGCCTTAGAAAAGTTGAAACTCACAATTTCTGAAAGGTGAGTGTCACAGAAAACAGTACTGTAAATTTTGCATTGATCCTTTAAATTGTTTTTTTTCATGCCTTATGATCAAAAATGCATACATTTTCTACCAAATTGTTACATTCCTGAGTATTTTGACTGGTTTTCAAAACAAACAGATTCTTTCATGCAAGAAGCAAGAGGCATATATTGTAGTATCTGATAGTATTTCAGGAAGTGAAACTAATATTTTGAAGTGAATGGAAAGTGCTGAAAAAGGTTCAAATAAATTTTCTAATAGAAACTTTAGCCAGAAACATATCTTTGCGCACTAAATTGGAATTGCAGAGACAAAAAATGTGTTAACATATGACTTAATGTCAGTTAAAATGTAGTTCATTACTTTGGGATAACAGGTAAACAAAACATTCAACACTAACTTCAAACTGTAAAAAGGAAAGAGACTTGAAAAAGAATCATATTTACTATCCTTCTGGTGTTACATTCTTGAGTACAATGACTAATTTTGAAAATGAAGCATTTCTTTTCTTAACACAAACAAACTACGAAAATGACATACCTTAAAGTATTTCAAGATCTAAAATACAGGCTCTGAAGAGCAAATAAATGTCAGAAACGTTTCTGATATATTTTTAGGATAGAGATTTTAGCCGAAATAATTCTAAGCAGTGCAAGTAAGATTTGCCATGGAGACAAAAAGTGTTAGCATATGGCTTAATGTATATGAAAATGATTTTTGTCACTTTGGCACAACAATGAATCAGAACATTCAACACTAACTAGCAACTGTAACTAGAAATGAAATTATTAATAATGCTTCTTTTGTTAAACTCTTAAGTATTATTTTTCATTTTGTTATAAAACTAATGAGATATCTTTTATAAAGTTTAGACTGACAAATATATTTTCAAATCTAAAAATAAAGAGCATTAATTATTCATCACAGATGCATAATTTCACAAGGTATGCCAGAAATATGTATAAAATTTAAAAAAATTCAGTTAGGAATGAAATATTTCATCATCTATGGCTAAAGTTTTACAGTAATGATATTCACACTACCACTGTGACAGAAAAAAAAACCTTGTTGCATTGTCAACAATGTTAAAAAGCAAAATATCTGGAAATGAAACATATATACATTTGTATGATGTTGTTGGTGACAAACCTGTGAAGAATGATGCAGGATAGATGTCAATGAGCGAAGATTCAAAGCAGAAAGCCTGGCTGGAGCACTACCAAAGGCTTCTCAACGTTGAGTTTGACTGGGACCCAGACCAACTGTCTTATCAACCACCAGTGGAAGACCTGCCCATCCCAATCACCACTGACATAGTTAAGAAGGTTATCTCACAGATGAAGGCTGGCAAAGCACCCGGCCCATCAGGCATAGTGGTGGAGATGATACGAGCAGCCGGTGACATGGGCGCCTCCATGATCCGTGACCTCGCAGCTGCAATCATTCGTGATGGCAAGGTACCCTCTGACTGGGAGCAGAGTTTCATTGTCTGCCTCTACAAGGGAAAGGGGGATGCATTGGAAAGGGGCAATTACTGTGGTCTCTAGCTGGTAGAGCAGGTTATGAAAATCCTGGAGAGGACTGTGGATGGCCTCATCAGACAGTTGGTGTCAGTCGACGATTCCCAGTTTGGCTTTGTCCCAGGCAGAGGCACTACAGACGCAATCTTTGTTGTCAGGCAGCTGCAAGAGAAGTATCTAGCTGCCAACAAGACACTCTACATGGCTTTCATAGACCTGGAGAAGATGTTTGATCGAGTACCTTGGAAGGTCATCTGGTGGGCGCTGAGAAAACTTGGTGTGGAAGAGTTGATTGTGCGACAGGTGCAGGGGATGTAATGCGCAGAGCTGTGTCCGTGTTGGTGAGGGGTACAGTGAAGAGTTTGAAGTGAAGGTTGGTGTTCATCAAGGATCAGTACTCAGCCCATTGCTCTGCATCATTGTGCAAAGCAACGTTAGCTTAATGAGCTCGTTAAGGGTCATTTCGTTAACTGTCTTAGCGGATTCAATATACAATATTTTGATTTTTTTTGCTGAAAAAAATGTGAGTAGCTTTTGCACTGCAAAAGCTACTCACATTTTTTCAGCAAAAAATTTCAGCATATTTGCGTATCACTCGATGTAAATTTTAACGAATCATTAACTAACAACGTCGTTAGCTTTGAACAACTGGGCCCTGAAATTTTGAAACCTTTATTCCATACTGGTATTTGGCTTAAAATTTGCTTTTTATGCACTTGTTTCTTTAACTGGTTCCATGAATGGCAAACAGTGTTGTCCCTGGTCAGACTGCTCCTTTAGAAGCAGTCTGATCTGGGTCTGCACAGTTTGCATATGATATTTTGTCAAACTTTGGTCTTCAAAATGTAGGATATTTACCATAAGTAAAGAAAAGATTTTAAGATGGTATGTGAATACTGGAAAAGTATTCATTTTCACGAGGAATGATTTTCAGGATTTTCCCATTTTGGGTAAAATTCATGTATAAAATCTTCAATGTTTACTCACTGCCATTAATAAAACAAATACATGTATGTAAATAAATATCTGTGAGTACTTGATATTGTTCTGTTATATCATCCGCAAAAACTGTGAAATTCTAGAAAACATGTTAAGGAGGAATATTCGGTGATAATTCTAGGATAATTTTTTGTAAAATCTTCATAAAAAACATACATTAAGGGTACTTGTAAGAACTGCCTCCCAGAGGCAATTCTAATTAGTCTCCACAATGTATGTTTTTTCATTGAGAACTAGATAAAATTATCTCAGAATTATCAAATACTTCTTAATAAATCATTAAATTCAACATTTGTATAAACACTTGTATAATTACATGTATAATATTAAGTTTAATTTTGGTAGCATAAATTTTCTCTCAAATATCACTTCTATCAGACGCCCCTTGTTCTTACCAATGAAGATCTTTCTCAAGCCAGGATCCTTACACTCCCTACACTGTTTCTGCATATCTGTATCCAGTGGACCAGGGGCGTAGTTTAATACCCGTATATCTGGCTCTTCTATTGACAATGTGTTGAAGAAGATGTCTCGAGCCGCTTTACCTTCAGCAGATAAAAAAGGAATGAATGTGCATCTTAACCCTTGTCCTGCTGAACCCGGATATACTCTGCCTTTGCACAATGTAGACCCAGATCAGTTGGCTTCTTCAGAAGCCAACTGATCTGAATCTGCACTGTTTGTCATTAAGTATGTGAATTTATAGCAACAATCCCGATCAAGTAATCTGACTGGCTGAAAATTAGAAGTGGGTGTGTCATCTTGATTTATTCAGCAGGAAAAGGGTTAAAACAGAAACCTGCCTTTCCACATATCATATTTACCCCAAGTATTTGGATACCTTCTCTTCTTACCATACTTATCACAGAAATTGAACGGTCTATTTGACTAGCAGTTGATGTGTATACACAATGCTGGATGAATGCATAGCTCTTGATAAGATTTTTTTTTTTCAATCCAAAAGTATTGATATTTTTTTTATTTCCCCACTAAAACATATACTGTGTTTTGTGGGTACTCATTAGAAGTGCATTGCCTAGGCACTTCTAATAAGTACCCCCAACATATGTTTTTGTGGAGAAATAAGGAAAATATTTACCTGATACCCACTCTTATCTAGACCTATATATATCCAGACCTATAAATCAGAAGACAGTCTGTGCTGTCTGACCCAGGTCTATATTTGCTCAGGCCTGTCTGTCCAAGTATTTAGGGTAATATGGTATGCACAAACTACACAATCCAGGCCCTGATCTTGAGGTTATAAAACTTTTTTCATGCTCCACTCAGTTGAGCAGGAAATTTGTCCTGCCTAAAAATCTCAAATAACTGCAAATTCTTTCTTGTTAAACATAGCTGAGCATGAAAATTTCTCTGCTAATAATTATGAAAATGCCAACTCATCGATGCAATTCAAATGAGTACCCTCAACATATGCTCTTATAGAGTATAGAGAAAATCAGAAAAAAGAAAACACAATAACATCGCATAAGCATCAATTGATAAGTTCTTCACTGATCAGTTTTAAGTGTACCTTTAGTTCATATTTTTTGCAAGTTTTCCAAGTATTTTTGAAAAACCTAAGCGCACAGTGCAGTAAAAAGGTCAAATATTATGTTAATGTATGGTAAATGTTCTAAAATTTTGTACACAAAAGTTTCTGATAAAATGACACATGCAAACATTGCAGACCAAGATCAGACTGCTCCTGAAGTCTGATCAGGGTTTACACTGTTTGCATTTCCATTAAATATTTTAGGAAATAACTCATAAAAGGCAAATTTTAGGCCCAAAAAGTATGAAATGTTTGAAACTTTAGGACATTTACTGTAATGTTTACATACCTGCACAATATAGGGACCAACTAGGAAATGGTTCCAGGGCGGCTAAGGAGGATATATTAACAACAGTCCTGCAGTCTGTGTCAAGACATTTCTGGAATGTCTGCAAAAATATGGCATTTAGTAAAATAGTCCCGGTCACATTAACATTAATAGCACTCTCAACTGAGCCCACGTCTGTCATTTCCGAAGCAAATTTTGTTAAATCACCAGCTATTCCTGCATTGTGAATAATCATTGCATGCTCAAAGTCTTTGATAGATTTATCATTTTCTTTCAGAATGTCTGTGAACATCTCTTTGTCAGCACATTGTTTTAAATCAGCTTGATTAAAGAACTTGACGACAACACTGATTTCAGGATTTGCAGATAATATGTCAGTTTTCACATTTTCCAATGCCTGTGTGTCTCTTGCCATTAGAAGAATAACTGAAGATGGTACCAGCTTTGGGACTAAAGTCAAAGCTATACTTTTACCCAGCCCACGGCTTGATCCTGTAACTACACAGAATGCCTTTTTCTGCAGCAGAGAACCAGCCATGGTTACCTGTAAAGACAAAAATGTCCCAATGAAAACTTTGACAGTACGTAGAAAAGATTACGATCAATTATCCTGAGTATTAGGACAAACAGTTCTGAGTGAACAGTGTAAACCAAGATCTAATGTTGCATCTGCTCAGAGTCTTCACTGTGAGTCACTCCAACAATTTTTATCTTCAAAGAAGTCCTACTACACGTATATTGTATTAGAGAATACACCACAACCTCTTTATAACACTATTTTTGGGGTCAATAGCATAAACTGTGTTAGTTAAAGAACCATGTTATATCCAAACCAGGGCTCGGGAAAACCGGAAAAAATAGCCGGTCTGGACCGAAATTAAGAATTCTGGACCGATTTCAAACACCCCAAAACGCTAATATATCAGTCCAACATTTCCCAACCAACCAATTTTCACAAATCAATGATGTCTAAAAAATCACAAACGGTCAAGTCTTTCCAAACTGACAACGTCCGCGCACCTTTTAAATGCGATATTATGGTAGTTAAAAGGCTCTAAACGGTCATTTGACATGTATATTGGAGAGACAGCTGAATAACTGAAACCTACCCGCAGCACAAATCAATTACGTCATTATCCAAACATTGTCAAAAAATCAACACTTCACTGACCTTTGTGCGGTAAACAAGCGATTAACACGAATCACCAGTAACGGTAGTCTGATAATTAATCCGTTTGTGTGACACGTGTGAATACACTGAGATTGCAAAACATCCAGGTGCAGTCGGCGTGTCCAAAAGATCAAAGGTCGCTTTACTTAGAGTGATAAAACAATGCACCGCTTGAACGCACCCGTTTTCTTCCTCTATTTTTTTGTTTTGATCAACACGGTTTGTCGGTCCCAGATTCGATAAATGAATTCCCAAACCATGTACGTCCTGATCAGATGTCGCATACAACGGCGTCTGATCTGGGTATAACTGATCGCTTTTTTTTTTTTTTTTTTTATGTTGATTGCCGTAACACGCGAGTATAATTCAAGGTAGATTTCACAGTAAAAATAAGTAATGCACCACTTGCGCTAGGCAAGATTGGTCAGTGCTTAAAATTTAAGCACTCTCATTAAATCTTGAAACACTGAAAACTGCAAAACCGCCCGTGGCGCAGGCCTTTTTTATTAGACCTAATTAGGTCCATGAAAGTCGTTTCGTTCCGTCTCTCCTGTTTCCCGCCGTCTTCGCGCTTATACAAGACGGGAATCAGTTGTTTATAAATAGTTTAGGGAAAACCTGCGGAGGTGGAAATAACAACAAAACCGTTTTTTTTTCTTTTTTTTCTTTCTTTTTACATACCTGAATATATTTATTGATGACGCCAGCTTTGATCATGCTCGTTGAACCCGGACTTCCGTCATATAACGGAGTTGAGGTATATTATTTAAAAGGAGTTATAGGACTGCCAATTGTCATTAGTTTTCGTGACAGGTGATATACACATATTTTTTTTTTTTTGGAAATGGGCTCATTGATGACGTCATCGTCATCGGCTGGACCGATTCAGATTTCAAAATTTCCAGAGCCCTGATCCAAACAAAAATGTATAGATTATATTGAAAAATGACCATATATGGTCATTTTTCAATATAATCTATATATTTTTTGTTTGGTTTTACGGCCCAGTCAACCCAATGGGGTCATGTCGAGCGCGGTCAGTTTACCAAACCACACATTTACTGGACAGGCTTAGTCCTCTAAGCGGTTAACCAGTAGTGTGCACATTCTTTCGCCAGAAACTGACAACTGCCCTTCTTGAATCAGCGGAAAGGAGAGAATGACCGTAGAAAATATTTCATGATCAATCTCCACGAAAGAATGTTGCCGACCTCGGCGGGGGTTGAACCCGCGACCTCCTGGTCTCCAGTCGGACGGCGCATCCAACTGAGCCACCGAGGCTGGCCTATATATTTTTGGGATCCATCTTTGAACAGCGTTATATTCAAAACCGTATTATACCCAGCCATATTATAAAGAGGTTGTAGTGTACAGGTTTTGTGAAAAGCAGAGCGTTACAGAATAAATTATTGGTGTTATCTGATATTCTTGACCCAAAAAGAAATGGCTAATCATAAAGTGCATATACATATAAAAATTCCTCTATTTTATCATGATTAATTCCATAAATAATAAACAATCACTGCTTTAATGGATAAGAATCAAACATAACACTTCATGGAATAAACAGCAATAATTTTTAAAATATGACACTCCAAGCAAACATTTAACTGGATTTCCAGGGAAGAAGATTTCTCAAGAGGACATTTTACTCAGGAAACAGGGCTTGGTATATTTTGGGTAATTAAAATACATGTAATTGTTTTGACTGTTTATTATATTACTTAAACACAAAATTTGTTTTAAAGCAGCTGCTTGAAGTTTACCCTGGGCTAGATCACCTGGTTCTGGTTCCTGAAATTATACTGAGATACAGTAACATCATACTGGTCTTGTATAATATACTCTATTTGCCATTAACCCTTGTCCTGCTGAATAAACTAAGATGCCACGCCCATTTCTAATTTTCAGCCAATCAGATTACTTGATCAGATTGTTGATATAAATTCACATACTTAATGGCAAACAGTGCAGATCCAGATCAGCTGGCTTCTTCAGAAGCCAACTGATCTGGATCTACACTGTTTGCAAAGGCAGGACATATCTGGGTAATTTCTTCTGTTAAGGCCAAATAAAAAATACCCGGTATGTGTCTTTAGGGTAACATGTTAGAAAAAAATAGAGATTCTTATCTTTGTTTTACAGTTTTATGTAGAATTACGGTATACCATATTTACCCAATATATTTGAACTTAGCACCATAATTCATATAAAATTTTACCAAGTCTGTTTAACTACCCTTTGATGTGTCTAAAAGTACTGATAGAATGGCAAGCTGTGTAGACTGATCAAACTGCTCCTATAGGAGCAGTCTGATCTGGCTCTACACTGTTTGGTCAGACCTACTTCAGTACTTGTCAAATATTTAGCATAAATATGTTAGCACAAATACTTTATCCTAATAGCACCTATCTTTTTTTTCTTTTGAGATATGAAAAAAAAAAATATTGCTAGATGTCACTAGGAGAATAAGGTAGGTTTATGGGTTACCCCAAACACATGTTGTTGTTTTTTCATTGTTGTATTTTTTTTTTTTTTTGTTTGGCCTAACAGATAATGGCAAGGTACTGTTTTTAGAAGCAGATAGGGAGGGGTAGTGAAATCATTATAAATCATGCTATTTCCAATCTTCTCAAACTTACACTATATGCATGTTTAAATTCTGAACAAGTCTCAAGGGTGGTCAGGTGTTGCCCTTGCATTAAGTAGAAGGACCCTCTTAACAAAGAACACTATGGGCCAGTAAGCATCCTACCTACCATATACAAACTTTATGAAATGACAATGATGACCGATGACCAACTTGCAGACTACTGTAATAAAAATGACGGGATGTATGCATCTGCTCAGTCTGTTTGGATGCATAATGTATGGAGGAAGGGGGATAGCAATAAGATTGTTTGCTACAAGTCTTAGTTATACCATGGTTCGTGCGCATGTACATGCGATAATGCACGAGAGTGAGCGAGTGCATTATCGCACGAACATGCGCAGAACCATGGTATAACTGATTTATCACATTTGCATGCATGTAGATCATCTACATCGTGAGATATTTCATGCTGAATGCTGGGAATTTAGGCCACTATGTGATAATTTATAGAATAGTATTAGGTGAGCTTCTGCTCAGCTGTCCTCAAGTGACTGCCACCCTAATGGGTCTTGCATTTGTGTTACACTGGCATAATAGGAATACATGTAGTTGTCATCAGCCCAGAGTATAGCCTTTCACTGGACAGTTTCAATCTTATCTATGTGCTTTTGACCCCATACATGACATAAACTGTGGACTGAAACCTGTGAGATATGCCAAAATTTTAAAGGAGATCTGACAAAATTTTGTAAGATTTTCTGAAACATCAATTTGGAGAGCCCCCAATACAGCCTAAATTCTTTTTTTTTTTTTTTTTTTTTCATGTAAGAAGCATTTGAAAACCATAACAGTGTGTGATTTATGTTTATTTCTTCATAAAGCTGTTGTAAAATGGTCTGAAAATTATGTGAGATTTGAATTTTTTATCGAAATTGCCTTCCACATTACGAAACTCACCTATTAAAATATGAAACTTTTAAAACTGAAAAAGGAAAATTTTTAAAATAAAAAATTCTGATATTTTTCATACTTCTTCTCAAAACATAGATTGTGGGTACTTGTTAGAACTGCCTTGGCAAGGAAGTTCTAATGAGTACCACAATCTATCATTTTTTAGAAAAATTAGAAAAATAACGTATACCCCAGTTTTACTGTATAAAAGTGGTGTTTAAGAAAGTCAAAATTATATAGGTGTATTCTGGTGATGAGATGCATCAGATTCTGCAAGATTTTATCTCACAGTGTGAGATATGGTATTTGTAGTATATGTGAAAAGGTCAACAAGGTACTGGGTGAGGCATATTCAATTTGGTGTCAGACCAGGGTTATATATGTAACTAAAGGGAAGCCTGTGTGTTTAGTTTGCAAGTTTCTCTTCAAGAAACCTAGTGCAAAAGCAACTATTTACATTTGCTGTGATTCTGTTTATCTGATTATTCCAGCTCAAATCTTTGCTTATATCCCAACCCAGGTATGGTCCACAGCTACGTGGCTATCCATGTGCTGAGCTGGGTGCCTGGATTTAGTGATATGCAGTACTTGACATTTACTTGGAGTAAAATCTCTCACAGTTTTTCCACCTTCATATCTTCAGATAAGACACTTTTTTTCAACCAAAAACTATTGATATTTTTCTTATTGCTCCAGAAAAACATATGTTGTGGCAGTGCTCCAGCTAGGATTTGCGGGCAGAGGGGTATGGGGTAGGGCACTTTTTGCACGGTCATACAAGAATGAGGGCACCATGTATCATTTGATGTGCTTAGTATCAAGACATGTTACATAATATAATTCCATTCCACAATAAATACCTCAAAAATAGAGTACATATAAAATTGACCTTTAAACACTGATAACTTTTTTAATTTTGGTCTGATTTTTATGAAATTTTCACGAAAATGCAGAGTTTTATGTCAGGAGTTGAAATAAGACAGAGGGCAGCTTAGATAGGGCAGAGGGGTGGCAATAGCGGGCAAGAGGGGTGGCCTGCCCCTCAATATAGGGCTATCTGGAGCACTGTTGTGGTACTCATTAGAAGCACCTCGATGAGACACTTATAATGAGTACTCACAACATATGATTTTGTGGAGAAGTAAGAAAACTATTTCGGATACCTCTCTTATCTGAAGCTATGCATGACTGTAAAATATCAGGGTCATTCTGGAGAATGTTTGCATTACCTTCCCAGCGGGCATACCACACATAACGTGTATACAATGTCGTGTCAACGTCAATGTAACATGACGTTGCATCGACCTTGAGGCGACGTTGTATAGACAGCATGTGTCTGCTGGGTTCTCTGTTTACTTAAGAAATAGATCAGCTCTAGCAGTGATTTGTTGAGTAATAAATCACTGTTTGGAGGTCAGTTGTAAAGTAGATCAAATCACGAGCGCGGAGCGCGAGTGATTTATCTTCTTACAACTGACCGACAAACTGTGATTTATTACTCAACAAATCACGCACAAGAGCTGATCTATTTTGATTCTAACACCTAGAAAACGACGAAAAGGTAATTGTATCCTTTAGATTTTTCAAACTTTCCGCCATCCAATAAGGAAATCCCGCCAAAAGTTTTGACTGTAACGCTGACGTTTACATGCATTTCTTACGTTGCCGAAGTGAGAAAGACGACGTTACACAGTCTAGCGTCGTAGAAACTAAGACTGACGTCAGCAGCGTGTCGAAATGACGTCGGGAAGGCGCCAGATAGCGTCGTGCGTTTCCGCCCAGTGATTTATTGCATAATATATCACTGAGTTTAACCATTGGCTATATAGGCGAGGAGTGTTAGAATGTATCATATACAGCGCTGTATCATCTGAAAACAAGCAGACCTGTAGGTGTGTATTCTCTGGTATGTCATTAATGTATAGCAGGAATGACAAGGTCCAAGCACAGAACCCTGGAGCACAGCTCCAGATAAGGTGATTTATTCATTTGAAAAATAATGATACTTTTTCTTATTTCTCCTTGAAAACACATTTTGTGGGTGCTCATTAGAAGCACCTCATTGAGGCCTACTTATGAGAACCACTTCATATGTTTTTGGTGGAGAAATAAGAATAATATAAGAGAATACCCCTTTTATCTGGAGCTAAGCCTTGAAGGACAGACTTCTGATGTGAATTTACCTTGCAAAAATATCATTTGGGAGTACCCAATCACAATGGGCATGGCTTTTGTGTATGACAGATTATTACCTCTGACACCATGCTGATAAAGTCTGTACAGGAGATTAAGATGATTTACTCTTTCAAAGGCAGCAGTTTATTCAGTTGGTACATGTACAATGTATGTTTCTGAAGCGATAATATTATGCATTATACATGTCAACAATTTGGACATAGCGACTAGACGACTTTACAGACGGACATATAGACTGACAGCGAGACCACCATATATAAAAATAATGAAAAGTTGGCTGTTTTACCTAATTTGAACAGTTTATTTACTTTTTTTTTTTTCAAGAAAGTCACTGCCTTATCTGATAAGAAATCAATATACAACTCTGACTTGGTATTGCTTTCTATAGCTTCAACTGCAAGTGTTCGGGACTTCCCAAGATGTCAACTTTACACGAATGTTCAGCTCGGACACAGTGGCGCGAAAAGGGCATGAATAAACTTACCGTATCAACCCTAAAATCGGACACCAAAAGGCCAGAAAAATAAACACAAGCAAATAGGTCCGAGATCAAACTAAACTTAAACATGTATATGACAATTAGAAGTTATTTGTATCAAGATAAAATATGTCGATGTATAATATACAGCTGTGTAGTTGTCATACCCATATTTGTTCATCATAGTTGCTGACTATATTGTAAGGAATATCAAGGGATGGTCCTCCCCGACCCTTGATATATCATTTGACGGGGAGAATAAATGGGTTACTGAATAGTAACTGAAAAAAAAAAAATAGGTCCGAGATCAGACTGTTGCATGTACCCAGTGGGCACATGTCGCCAGGGCAACGTCGAATCAACGTTGGTGCAACGTCAGTCATGACGTTGCACCGACGTTGATTCGACGTCGCATTAACGTCATCACGTTGCATCCACGTTGTCGCGACGTTGCATAAATGTCATGACTTTATATCGACGTTGATCCGACGTTGCATTAACGTCATGTGTCTGCAGGGTAGGAGCAGTAATCATTGCAAGGTCTGCACCGTTGCGCTGCAGCCCGGCGGTGCGTGGGTGGCTGAAAGCACTCACTATATAAGCATGGGTAGAATTGTGCCGACAAAAGGGGTCTTATTTTCAGAGTCTGTCGGGAACGGGTGTGTTTCATTGTAAAAAATTTAGGAAGGGATTCAAATATACCTGTCTGGAAAGGGGTTCACGCCATGTCTGTCTGGAAAGTAGGTGGCAAACTCCTCAGCCTGGAACGGGTGGATCATAAATGGATTTTTATTAATGATATGAAGAGTCAGAGCAGAGTGGACAACGTACGTCACAGTCACGTGATTTTTATGATAAGGGACACGCAGACTTTCTAGAAGAAATCCCCTCGCTTCAGGTAAGAATATTACCTCGTGTGCCGCACATTCCTTGCAGAGCTAAAAACGGTAAAAGGCAGTAACCACGCTTTGGTTTCTAGTTTTATTTGGATGTTTCGTCTTTTCATGAACTTCAGCCGTTAACCAAATTATTCAAGAAAACCTTGGTTTTTGTAATGATATGGGACACATACTCGTTCAACAGCGAGTCTAAAAATGACAAAACTGATCAAAACTGGCCTTCACAGACAGTGAAATGGTCTGATTTCACGCCTCAGAGACAACCAGGCCTGCATTATTCACGACGTTTCATACATGTAGCAATGCTTTTTACAGCACAAATGAACAATGAGAGAAAATTTCATAAGGAACACATCGCAAAAAATCACGTGACTGTGACGTACGTTGTCCACGCTGCAGAGGTAAATGAAGTCTTGTATGCATAAATGTGCTTCATTCAATCCCTCAAATTAAGAAATAGATCAGCTCTAGCAGTGATTTGTTGAGTAATAAATCACTGTTTGGAGGTCAGTTGTAAAGTAGATCAAATCACGAGCGCGGAGCTGTGATTTATTACTCAACAAATTACGCACAAGAGCTGATCTATTTCGATTCTAACACATAGAAAACGACGAAAAGGTTATTGTATCCTTCAGATTTTTCAAACTTTCCGCCATCGAATAAAGAAATCCCGCCAAAAGTTTTGACTGTAACGCTGACATTTACATGTATTTCTTACGTTGTTGAAGTAAGAAAAACGACGTTACACCGTCTCACGTAGCAGCGTGTCGAAATGACGTTGGAAAGGCGCCAGACAGCGTCGCGCGTTTCCGCCCAGTGATTTATCGCAAAATATATCACTGAGTTTAACCATTGACTATATAGGCGAGGAGTGTTAGAATCCATTTTATAGCACCATTAGGCACCCTTAATTATTGTCTAAGAATGCTTGATAGTTCAGAGTTGTTCGGCTTCCGATGATATGCAGTATGTAACGTATTCCCAGCAAACACACAACGTCGCATCAACATCATTACAACGTTGCAGCGACGTTGTCACCACGTTGTGTGTTTGCTGGTATTTGGTACAAAATCAAATAAAATAAAACATTGTATATACTATAGTTAAACTTGATAGTTAACTGAGTGAGCAATGAGCAATACATTGTCTACAGCGGGTATATGTTCGTCTTACTTTTGTCTGGAAAGGGGTCTCAGTCGTGTCTGGAAATGATGAGAGGTCCCGGGCCTCTGGCAGCACATCCTTAGCCTTTTAGAAAGTAAGTAACCTTCCCAGTCCTTTCTTTCTCCCCCACTCCCCCCCCCCACCCCACCGCACACACACACACACACACACACACACACACACACACACACACACACACACACACACAACCGTGGGCTATGCAGTTATCTTCTGCCACAGGAATTCCATGGCAAAACAATCTTTGGCAGAAATGTCCGATTTTTATTTTTTTAGATTAAATATAGGAAACACAATATTTAGGAGAATTCGAGACGTATCTAGATCTAGATCAAAACCAGTTAAAAATTTGCATCCCTTCTCCCCCACCCCACCCCTCCACTCAAATGTGATTTAAGTTTCAACGCACAGCTAAACACTAAATGAATCGAATTAATTAACATGTTAGACATTGAGTAAGCGAATAAGTAAAGATGCCCGATCGGGCATCCATAACCTTTGTATTTTGCATGGTAAATGCTACTGGTAAATGCTACTATAATTAACCGTTCCGGGTCGTTTCGGCCCCGAGTCGTTTCGGCCCTGGGTCGTTTCGGTCCTGGGTCGTTTCGGCCAGTTTTGGTGGGTGGCTTCGGCCTGATTTTTTCGGTCCCTCTAGGTTAAATATAATAGATTAAACAATTATTTGTGAAGAGTCTAGTGGTGTCATAGGTCGTCGTTGATAGGGTATAGCCTTTTTTCTGTTAAGTCTGTTTTGTCTGAGATATCCTATGTTACTTATCAAGCAAAAAAAAAAAAAAAAAAAAAGGCCATGTAATTACATTATAATACATGATAAGCACTTTTACCCTTAAAGCACCTTGTGGAATTTGAAACAGACAACATTCGAAAAATTTTATTTCTTTTATTATTTTTTCAAAGAAAATAAGTCTTGACATTTCATGTCATAAGAAATGTTAAGACTTATTTTCTTTGAAAAACAACAACAACAACACACACACACACACACACACACACACACACACACACACACACACACACACAACAACAACAACAACAACAACAATAAAAAAAATAAATCTATTTTAGAATGTTGTCGTTACAAACTTGCCTGGTGCTTTACAGAATAAAACAGTTAACGTTTAAGTAATTTTAGTTGGTTGGTTTGGAGTTTAACGGCCCACTAAACATTGCTAAGGTAATGCCCTTCAGTTTTTGTACCTTTTTAGGACTGTCCGGCCGCCATTCGCCGACAAAATCAAACGTCAAACAAACCACACTTCAATTAATTAATACCTGGATTACGAGGGCGAGTCAAAAAAAGCCAGCCTAACTTATTTCTGGGTGAGATCGATTTCGTCTTTTTCGATGTAATTGCCCTCTAGAATGATGCACTTGGACCAACGGTGTTCCATTGCCATCAGCCCAAAACTGAAGAAGCCAGGGTTCTTGTCGCCGACCCACTCCTCAACTGCCACCACGACTTCTTCGTTGGACCGGAAATGACGTCCATGGATATCCTTTTTCAAGTTTTGGAATAGGAAATAGTCACTAGGAGCTAAGTCCGGAGAATAGGCGGGGTGCGGTATTAGCTCGTACCCATTCCGCTCAACAGCATCCATTGCAATTTTGCAAGTGTGGACTCTCGCATTGTCTTGTTGGAGCAGAATCCCTTTGGAGAGTTTACCTCGGCGTTTTTCACGGATAGCAATTCTCAGTTTGTCGAGCAAATTTGCATAATACGCACCTGTTATTGTACTTTTCTTTGCTAGAAAGTCCAACATAATAACGCATTGTGCGTCCCAAAATACAGTTGCCATCATTTTGCCACCTTGGTTTGCGTTTTGAACTTCTTTGGCCTCGGAGACCCCGGCCCTACCCACTGGCGACTTTGAGCTTTATTCTCTGGCTCATAATAATGGACCAAGGTCTCATCTACGGTCACCAGACGTGAAAGGAAATCATCTTCCTTTGACCTAAACCGCTTCACAATGCGCTGCATAGTGATGCTCTGGTTGCCATTTGCTCGTCGCTAAGAGATTTTGGGACCCAATGGGCTGTTAGCTTGCGTATACCCAAGCGATCACGTAAAATTGTTGAAACGCTACCATGTGAAATGTGTAATGCATTCGATATTTCTTCCACCTTAATTCGCCTATCAGAGTACTCTGTTACAAATTTCTTCATCAGTGGCATCTGATGGCGCCCAGACCTGGTTTCGTCTTCTAAAGACGTTCTACTGCGTTTGAATTCCCCAACCCAGAATTTAACTTGTGCATACGATGGTGCAGAAGACCCATAAACATTGGTCAGCTCGCAATGTATTTCCTGACCTGTTTTCCCTTTCAAATACAAGTACCGAATTACAGCACGGTACTCAACTTTTGACGAAAAGCTTGCTTTTGCATCGCTAGCCATGTTTGACAGTCAATATCTTATGAGTGAATGACACGATAAGGGTGCAATGTTTATTTCTTCTGTTTCTTCACTTTCATTCCTGTTCCTCTTTCTCCCCCGTCCCTCTCTTTCATCTCCTTTACTATCTCTTTTCTCCCTTTTCTGGGAGATGATACAAAATGACCACAAGGGTTGACGTGTCGTTAAACCCTAACACTATTAATAGTATAAACCCATAACAATGAAGCGGGACAATCTATATCTATCTATCTATTCTGGCATCATCCATCCGTCTGTCCTTCTGTCCATATTTATTAACCCTACCACTACCATACTGAAATCGGGGCGAAACGACTCAGGGCCGAAACAATTCACACCTACCGAGGCCGAAACAACCTACCCCCAAAATTGACCGAAACGACCCGGAACCATATAAATGCATGGGGAAACAAATTTGACCTTGCCAAAAGAAAAAAGGTCAAAATAGGACTATCATTTTAGCAATTTTGGTGGACCTCCCGTTCCCGATGATTTGTGCAAAGATTAGGCCCCAAGACTTACTTGGTCCTGGAGAAGAGGAGTTTTAAAGGCGTTTACCGTATAATGGCATGGCGGCCATCTCAGTCAATGAATTCGGACTATTTTAGCAATCTTTCGTTCCCCTGCCCTAAGGAGGCTCCACATGAAATCTGAGCAACATTGGCCCGGCGGCTTCAGAGGAGAAGTCGTTTGAAATTCTCAACATTTTTCCCATACGAATGTATAGGGCCCATACAAATGTCTTATGTCTGCATGAAAATATATGTTGTGGGTACTCATTAGAAGTGCCTCATTGAGGTGCTTCTAGTGAGTACCCACGTTTTCATGCAGAAATAAGAAAAAAAATAAGTGGATACACCCTCTTATCTGGAGCCATGCTACTGACTGCACTTTGGAGCCCAGTGGCACTCTCCGGAGTGATGTTTATTACATTTTTAGCAGTGATTTACTAAGGTTTGTCAGTGAAATATAATCGATAATTCACCGAGTGAATTATTTCATTTTGAACGTTTTGGCGTCATAATTGCTAGGCGACGTTGCTGGTAAAAGAAACAACAATAGTTGACGTTTTGAGGAAAATTTCATAAAATCATGGAAATCAGATTGCAGTTTTCAATTCCACTTGGCGTTTTTGAGAAAAGACCTGCAGCACAAATATAAAGTATGATTTTTGAAATAATCCAGTTCAACTTTCGTGACATTGTTGTGTCTGTATTTCAAGCACAGGATGATTTTTGCACTGAAGCAAAAACAAAATGGCGACTGATATGGCTGGGTACCGCGAAAAATAAAGTACCACGGTATTTAGCAGAGTACCGCGGTACGTACCACGGTAAACCGCAACAGTATTAAATTTTGCAGATGTCATTGTGAAGCTGCCAGCACTAAGTGCCATTTGGTTGATATGCCAACATAGGATGGTCTATAAGTTTAAATCACCTCAATCATCTGTGCTGAGTTTTATTTTTAATGAAATATTGATTTACATTGTATATTGTAATAGAAATTTATATTTCAAATTAAACTCAGCAGTGGAGGGTACTGGAGATACATGTAGGACCATAAGTCAGCAGTTTCCAGCACTCGATGCTTTAATAACACCTTCCTGCTTATTATCACTTTTATAACTGCATACTTGTGTACATCCTTATAACCGCGGTTATACTTTCATAAAGTATCAACATGTATTGTTAAATATACATGTATTTACAACACGTAATGTTGCAGGTATAATTATTTCACCTCATCCACTGTCTAAGACATTACAAAGACGTCCTTGGACATTAAGGGTTACCGTTTGCAAATGAAATTCAATGGTTTATAACTGAAGCATACCATTTCAAGCTATTTTATCTTCAGCTGTTTCAATATTTTGGAGATTTATAATTTCTACAATAGACTGTTGCTAAAATAGAATCATCAGAAAACCGCGGTACAGGCAAGTGTACCGTGGTATATACCATGCCAAAGAAATACCGCGCTATACCGGTATTTTTGCACACCCCTAGCGACTGATTTTCAAACTAAACCACGCCTCCTGAAATCCATGCACGGACTGGAACTATTTTGGTAGGAAATCATAACGGATGAATTTGAAAATTCAAAGGTAAAACATGAACGAAATGTAATAAACAGTTTATGTTGTTGTTTTGATCGATTACGGAGAAATATTCACTCGTGTTCTAAGGGTTGTTTGTAAAAAAAAAAAAAACTCTTTCGCTCCACTCACTCGTTTTTTACGCGCAAGCCTTAGAACACAAGTGAATTATTTCTCCGTAATCGATCAAAACAACCAAATAAACTTAGGGGATACCTGCATTCAAATTTGTCATGGAAATTTCGTTTTACGGCGACGCGTCAACGGAGCCGTAAAACGTAATTTGCGACCGTAAAACCGCCAATTTACCTCCCCAAATACAAATTGGAATGCAGTTATCCCCATTCTAATGCATTTATTCATTTTTGTTGAAAAAATGCACTATGTGCACAAAGCGACAAGTCCTGTGAGCAGCGTAAAACAAAATGCCAGCCAATGCGAAGCGACGTTATGTGATGACGTCGGATTTCCGACAGTATATCGCAGAATATACCGTCGCAAATTTTTGACGTTATCCAATCAGACATCGCGTTACATACGCGAGTGCATTAGAATTTATATTATAAACAAGAGTCAACAACAGAACAAAAGACAGCACAAGGTTTATTTCATTTGCTTACATGACAAAAGCTGTGAAATACAGCAGATTGCAATAACAACTAGAGTTAGAGTTATTAACGCTTAGCATGCTAAGTAAACAATTCAGACATTTGAAATATTTTTCTTATTTTATCCAGAAAATAGAATTTGCCGTTTCAAGCAAATTGTCTGCTTAGGCAGAAAACATTCAAACTGGGTTTAGACGTTTTGTGCAAACTGTCTGCACGAAATATTAAAGCCTACTTTCTGGTAAAAATGAGAAAATATATTCAAATTTGTCGTCTATTGAATTTGCCCAGAGTGTGCCAAGTCTTAACCCTGGCCCTGCCGAACCCGGAAATGTCCTGCCTTTGCAAACAACGTAGATCCAGATTAGTTGGCTTCTAAAGAAGAAGCCACTCTGGAAGCCAACTGATCTGGATCAGCGCTGTATATCATTAAGTATATGAATACGATCAACAGCCTGGATCAAGTAATCTGATTGGCTGAAAATCGTAAGAGGGCGTGGCATCTTAATTTTTTTCAGCATGGGAAAGGCTAAAACTGTAAAGAAATACCTATATACTGGTTTTTAAGAAGCTGTAACTTAATAAGTAATATGCTGATGACAACAAGTAATGTTTATAGCTGTTTTCTCTTTCTTCTTTCTCACACTAATATGGCTTGACATTGAAGAAAAGTACTGAAAACAGGCCACCCACAAATATTTAAATTCAGCAGGTTATGATTTTATCCTTTCAGCCCGCAGACCAAAACAGATACCTGTGCAAACAGTGTGGCTCCAGATGAGACAGCTCGAAACGAGCCGTCTCATCAGGATCTACACTGTTTGCCATTCTGTTTTTATTGTAGACTGAAACCCCTATTTACATGTCCAAGTTCAAGGATGGCAGTGTCCATTTAAAAAACTTGGGGATGATAGGGTTTAAGATACAGGCAGTTACTGAGTTGTGGCTGTATTTTACACACAAACTTTCGAAAGAACTAGGTGTATAGCTTTTATCTGGTAATAAGAATAAAAAAAATCTCTCCACTTCATTTTGTGCCTTTGAAATTTACTCTGAAAATTATGCAAAACTGAACCATTTTCTCTACTTTTTTTTTTTTTTATTATTATTATTTGTGTGTGTGTGTGTGTGTGTGTGTGTGTTTTGTTTCTTTTTTTTCTGTTTTCAGAACAAAAATGACTTGAAGAACAAATTTTTCACAATCAGATTTTTAATCTGAAAACAAAAGTGACCAAAGAAGATCAATTTATCACAATTAGAAATTGATGGAATTATTGAAGAAAAACATTTTTGCATATTTAACAAAATGTATTTACTACAGAAAACAGCTTGCCTTTGCATAATTTCCAAACATTCAGCTCCACAAGTACACTACACGTAAACAACAAACAAATCTCTACTTTGTCTCCATGTGAAAAAATAGAAAAAAGCTATCTAATTTGAACATGTCACGGGAAGATTAGCAGAATCTTTCCAAATATCATTCTCATTTTTTCCCTACAGATATAGGGTATAGTTCCAAATAAGAGGGGATAGTCATGTAATATTTTTCTTCTTTCTGCATGAAAGTACATGTATATGTTGTGAGGCACTTCTAACGAGTACCACAACACGTTTTTGTGGAGAAATCAGAAAAAAATCAGTTCCTTCTGGTTGAAAAAAATGCCTTATCTGCAGCTATGTACAGGGAGGGCTTAGTTATTTTAAACAAATTAATTAATCAGACTGACATTCCAACCCCTCCTATTAAGGAAAGAACAAGGAAATTTCCCTTGTTTCTCAACCACTAATTTTCATCTGCTGTAAAAGTTAAAATTATGCCTAATCATGAAGAAAGATTGTCAATGTCAGAACACATACACAATGTTAGTACATTCTACTTTCTAACCTATAGCAGACGACATTCTATTTTTTTTTTAGAGAAAACAAGTCTAAACATTTCATGTGAATCGTCTGCCAAGCAGACGATTCACATGATATGTTAAGACTTGTTTCCTCTGAAAAAAAAAAAAAAAAAAATCAAAACAGTCATCTGTTAAAGTTGTGAATGGCTCTTTACAGTTTAATCTTAAAACGTTCTACCCTTTTTTTTCTTACAGTATTAACCTTAAGTACTGATCTAGGTCTACTCTGTTTGCTCTGGCCTATTTGTCTCAATACTTCGGTATATACCGTGAACAGCGAAGATCTAGACAATGGTTCCACAGACTGACCTCAACCATAAGTTTACATACAAGAAAATATTCAGTTTTTCCCTAGCAGACAGACATTTTTATACATATTAAAGGCAACTTTGATCGATATTATCTTTGAAAATTAAGTATCATAATATATGCTTATTTAAAAATTAATAGGAATAAATCAGCTTCAATGTCACAAAATGTACTATTCGGACATGTGCCTAGCAAAGATTCAGATCAGCCTGCATGAATGCACAGGCTGATCTGAATCTTTGCTGGGTGCATTTTGGATAGCCAAGGATGCAAAGTTTCTTCATGCCGAAAACAAGGACGCACAGGCTGATTTGAGTCTTTAATTGGGAGCATGTCGGAAGGTACGTTTTCTGCCATTGTCGCTCAAATGTGTTGAGCTAAAACCTGATAAAATATACTTTTTGACAAACACCCAGAAAATTCTGTGCAGTCTGATCAGGGCCTTCTCTACTCAACATATTTCACATTATAGAAATGAACTTTGTTTTTATGATTTTATTAATGTGTAAATACCAGCCAATCACTCGCATGCTGAATAAATTAACATACCACACCCACTTGCAATTTTCAGCCAATCATAATTACTTGATCCAGATGGTTGATATAAATTCACATACCTAATGGCAAACAGTGCAGATCCAGATCATTTGGCTTCTTTAGAAGCCAACTGATCTGGATCTACACTGTTTGAAAAGGCAGGGTATATCTGAGTTCAGCAGGACAAGTGAGTGATTTGCCAGTGCCTGCACATTGATAAAATGCACAAAAATAAAATAATTTCTTCTAATTCCTACTAGTTCATATTTACATTTAAAATGTGGGTAAAATAGCTCATTTAAGAAATGTGTACAAAGAAAATATTTCTAAAGTTTCTGTTCAGAGGATTTATCTAAGTATAAATGTTGTTTACCAATTGCTCTGAAAAAATTAAATTGTGCTAAGGCCAAATAAAAAAAAATATGTGTGGTTAGGGTAACTTGACCCTACCTAAGTTTCCTAGTGTAGCCTGCTAATTTTTTCATGTTTTCTCAAAATTAAAAAAAAAAAAAAAATAGGTGTCACTGGGATAAAATATTTATGCTAAATATTCGGACAAGTAGGTATGAGCAAACAGTGAAGACGCAGATCAAACTGCAGTTTGATCAGGGTCTACACTGTTTGCCATTCTATCAGTACTTTTAGATACATCAAAGGACAATCAGACTTGGTAAAAAAATTATGTGAATTATGATGCTAACCCTATATCTGGTAATTATGGTATATTTCTTTATAAAAAAAATGTAAGAGTTCCTACCTACCTATTAACCTATTTTTTTTTCTAACATGTTACCCTAAACACACCTATTTTTTTTTATTCGACCTAAATAAATGTAAGCCTACTGAGTTGGAATTATTATCATGCCAATTAAGACCCAGAGCAGAGTGCAAATACACAGGCTTATCTGGGTGTTAATTGAATGAATATGCGACAAAGCCCTTTTCTCACGACCAAGAGCAAAATTTAAATATATAATGTAATTGTAAACATTATCACCATAAAGGCCCGAAATGGCTTTGCAGTGCCATGATTTTTGACTTCAAAAAATAGAGAGAAGCAGATCTGAATACATGATAAACAGATTATGGCATGGAGTTATATTTAACCCACTCAGTATCAACCTTTGGCCATTGGATTAATATATTTTGTATATCAGGTGATAACCAAAGCAGAACACCATCATCCATGTGATAATTTAATTATAGCATACCATAGATGTCCTTTACTTACCCATCATTCCATGGCTTTAGATAGGATGAGTATCCAGGTATGTTTGTTTGTGTTAAGGTTTTACAGCCTAGTCAACCTACTGAGGTCATGTCGAGCGTGGTCAGTGGTCACACTTTTACAGGGCATGCTTAGTCCTCTAAGCTGTTAACCAGTATTGTGCACATTCTTTCACCAGAAAGGGTATCTGCGCTGTGGTGCAGTGGTAGAGCGTCGGACTCGAGATCGAGAGGTACCGCGTTCGATCCCCACTAACTGCAAGTGTTGTTTCCTTGAGCAAGAGACTTTATCCACATTGCTTAGTACTGGTTTCTACCCAGGAAAAAAGAGGGCCACATGGAAGATTAGTACTAGATTACTAAATGTGTTATCCTCTATAAATAAAGTCGATTATTATTATTATTATTATTATTATTTCTCTTTGAAAAGGTACTGTTGGTACTGGAAAAGCCTTGTTGAGGTGACTCCAATGCCTACCCATAATATCATATGACGCGCAACCCACAAACAGGGCTCTCATACATTTTACAGAGAATGTAGGCCCAGATCAGCTTTCCCATTTGCGCAGGCTAATCAGTGTCTTTCTTGCCAGCTTACAGAATCAATGGCTATTGTAGTTTATGTCAATGAACAGAGAATGCTCAGATCGGACTGCAATGATGAGCATGCTTGCCTGGGCCCAGTTGTTCCAAGCTAACGATGTTGTTAGTTAACGATTCGTTAAAATTTACATCGAGTGATATGCAAATATGCTGAAATTTTTTGCTGAAAAAATGTGAGTAGCTTTTGCAGTGCAAAAGCTACTCACATTTTTTCAGCAAAAAATATCAGAATACTGTATATTGAACCTGCTAAAACAGTTAACGAAATGACCCTTAACGAGCTCGTTAAGCTAACAACGCTTTGAACAACTGGGCCCTGGGCATTTGCTGTCTGCTCATGGCATAAGGGACTTTTTCACACATTGCACAGCATACTGTTTCATTGAGAAATAAAAAAGAAATAAATAAATATCAATATGGTAAATGTCCTTAAATTTCAAACATCACAAAGTTTCTGACAAAATATCATATGCATTGTGTGTTGGCTGGGAAGAATCCTGTAGTATTTGACTATTCTGTATCTGTTTCGTTCATTTTATTATTACTTATAACATGTACTGCAAATATGTACTTGTACTCTCCAAGAGGCTGTATGGCTTTGGAAAATAAATAAATTGATATGCAAACAGTGCAGACCCAGATCTGGCAGCTCCTTAAGGAGCAGTCTGATCAGGGTCTACACTGGTTGTCATTCCACTAGGCATCATAAGAAATAACAGCATAAAAAGCAAAATTTAAACCAAAAAAAAACACGAAATAAAGTGTACAAAATCTTAGGACATTTACTGTACTTCTGGTTTGCAAAATAACATCTTGTCTAGAGCTATGTATCACACTAACCTTAAGCATGTGAATTTGAATAACAACAGATGAAAAATTAACCCATTTTCTCTTATATTTCCATGATGACATCTGTAAACACTGTGAATCAAATAATCTAAAGAATTCAATTATCTAAAGAATTACACTTACTGTGACAGTTTCGGTTCACCGAACCAAAACTGTCTCAGTAAGTGAAATTCTTTTTCGGATATGATCAAAAGAATTCTTGATGAGCCTGTTCAGTAAATTGTGAATCAAATGTCTACTTTCTTGGAAAATTTTTCACCTGTTGATTTTGCCAATCTCTGCCTCAACCCCAAATGCAATCCTTTCTCATTACTCTAACTCATCAGTTAACTTTTTGTTTCGAAATATTTAACAGTGGTAAAACAAAGAAAGTGGCAACCTTGGACTACTGTGATACTTTTAAATATTTTCCCAGTAAACAGACCTTCACACGTTAAGACCTATTTTCTGAAAAAATATGAAAATTATCTTAACCCTAAATGCGCCAAGTAAAACTGTAGCAGACAACAGTCTGATTTTTAGTTTGTATTATTTTCAACTGATAACTATTTTTTCATTATTTTTCAGAGAAAATAAGATAGCACCTCATGTGAATCATCTGCTAAGTAGATGATTTACATGAAATGCTGTCTCATTTTTCCTGAAAAAATAAAAACAAATTGATTTCAAAATGTCATCTGCTGCAGTTGTGATTGGCGCTTTAAGAGTTAAAATGCCACCTACCACTTTGATCCATCCTGCAATGAATTAATACACTTTCATTTCCTATTTTGATATGCTTACTGAAAGGATTGCTCCAGGAGAGATCAAACTTTACTGAGGAAAGTTTGTTTCCTCTTTACCAGCAAATACTAATATAAAGCATCTGGGTCACTTCTAGTCCTTCAAGCATTAGCCAGAACAGCACAGTCCAACTAAGATCTACACTGTTTATTACACAGACCACATTATAAAGTCCAAAAACAATCAATCCTTCCAAACACATAATGAAAACACGCCTATCCA
The DNA here is from genome assembly GCA_964016985.1 of Anodontia alba. Classification (NCBI taxonomy): domain Eukaryota; kingdom Metazoa; phylum Mollusca; class Bivalvia; order Lucinida; family Lucinidae; genus Anodontia; species Anodontia alba. The sequence continues at coordinate 16,136,543 of OZ024833.1, read as the reverse complement.
AATATATAGAAAATTTCACCTCCAAAAACTGAAAATTTTCAGATAAAAAAAACTGATATTTTTCATATTTCTGCTCAAAACATAGATTGTGGGTACTCGTAGAACTGCCTCACCGAGGCAGTTCTAATGAGTACCAACAATCTGTGTTTCTGAGCAGAAATAAGAAAAATAATGCATACCCCTGTAAACCCCAGTTTTACTATGTAAAAGTGGTGTTCTAGCGGGTAAAGATTATATAGGCATGTTTTCATGATGAGAAATCAAACTGTCACAAGTGTTGATCCAGATCTGCCCCTGCACCCTCACCATTTGATCAGGGTCTATGCTGATCATTAAGAAAAATGATTAAGATCCATACATTATGTTAGCAGGCAATGCAACTCTGGCCAGAGCGTGTTGATGTACAGGCTGATCTGAGTATACACTGGATACGTATATCATAATGGGCTCATATGCATACTGTTCACATTATGAAAACATGTCTATTCAAATACACTGAAAATTTTACAACCAAAAAAGGAAAATTTTCAGATAACAAATTATATTTTTCCTATTCCTGCTCAAAACATAGATTGTGGGTACTCGTTAGAACTGCCTCAGCAAGGCAGTTCTAACAAGTATCCACAATCCGTATTTTTTAACAAAACAAAAAAATAATGTATACCCCAGTAAACCCTAGTATTACTATATAAAAGTGGGGTTTAAGGGGGTCAAAATTATACAGGCGTGTTTTCGTGATGACTCAGCTAAGAGGCTGGACTGTGTCTGTATATTTTGCAAGACTGCTGATTTGTGGCATACTATATTGTACTTGCTGGTAAAGTCACTTAAAACCTGTCAAAGATAAAAAATTCTGGTAAGAAAATGCTTCAGATATATTCAAAGCAGCAATGATCATTTACAAATTTACCCTGAACATTATTAGGTCCAAATTAGGTGCTTCTTTTCAACCAAGAAGTGTTGATATTTTTCTTATTTCTCCGGGAAAATGTAGGTCACGGGTATTCATTAGAATTGTTTCAACATATTGTGGGTACTCATTTGAAGTGCCTTAGTGAGGCACTTCAAATGAGTCCCAATAACCTATGTTTTCATCAGAAAAATATTTATTTGGGCCCAGTTGTTCAAAGCTAACGATGTCGTTAGTTAACGATTCATTAAAATTTGAATCGAGTGATACGCAAATATGCTGAAATTTTTTGCTGAAAAAATGTGAGTAGCTTTTGCAGTGCAAAAGCTACTCACATTTTTTTCGGCAAAATATATCAGAATATTATGTATTGAATCCAATAAAACAGTTAACGAAATGACCCTTAACAAGCTCATTAAGCTAACCATGCTTTGAACAACTGGGCCCTGGTTAATCCTCTTATCTGGAACTTTGTAAACAGATCAATGCTAAGCACTCTGGGTAAAAAATTCTGCAGACAACATATTAAACTATTTTTTCTTATTGTTCCCTGAAAACAAGTTTTGACATTCATGCAAATTGTTTCCACTTGAGACAATTTGCATGAAATGTCAAAACCTGTTTTCTGGAAAAATTAAGAAAAACTAACATCAATTTATCATCTGCTGGATTAGCCCGGAGAGTGGTAAAGGTGAATTATTCTCTTTCAATTAATGCTTAGCATGCTGGGTAAAAATCAGTAGATGACATTCTGAAATATTTTCTTATTTTTCCAGGAAAATAGACTTTTGCATTTCATGCATACTGGCAAATTGTCTCTTGAAGAAGACAATTTGCATGAAATGTCAGAGCCTATTTTCTGGGAAAAATAAGAAAAACAACTCAATATGTTGTCTGTTGAATTAGCCTAGCCCATAGAGTGGTAAAGATTAATGATCTCTGCTAATATATTCATAACATTCATATCTTACCAGAATCTTAATAAACTGTACACCGAAATTACCCATAAAGGTCATGTGACAAGCTGTTGACATCATAAGGTATGCTAAGAGCAACGGCAGATCAAATGCCATATCCTGACAGCTGTATTTACCCTGAGGATTTGGGCAGACAAGTCTGAGCAAACAGTGAAGACCCTGATCAGCATATGATCAGGGTCTATACTGTTGGCCATTCACCCAGCTATTTTTAAACATATCAACAAGGTAGCAAACTTGGCCAAGTTGTTCAAAACTAACAAAGTCGTTAGTTAAGGTCTGATCATTAAAAATGGCATATACACTAATATTTTTGCTGAAAAAATGTGAGTAGCTTTTGCATTTGCATTTGAATTAGATATTCTACTAACTAGAACAGTTAATGAGCTCGTTAATCTAACAATGCTTTGAACAACTGGACCCTGACCACAACTTCAGAAAATATATCTTCAGACTTGTGCGCCCAGCAAAGATTCAGATCAGCCTGCACATTTGCATAGTTTGAGTAGAATCTTCCCTGGGTGCATTTTGGATAGTCAAGGATACAAAATTTCTTCATGTGGCCATGGAAGACTCTGATCAGACTGCATCAATGAAGTGTCTGATCTGGGTCTACACTGTTTGTTCAGGCCTGTCTGTCCCAATATTAAGGGTTATTACCATATGTTTGTTCACACTGGGCCTCAAATCAGAGAAGACACTGATCAAAATGTACTTATCCTAAAATTTCAGCAAGTCCATTTGACTATAGGCACACAACGATAAACTGGCTATTGTTATTGTTGCAATGTTTATAAACATTGAGATAACAGTTTATTGAGATAACAATAGATTAGAATTTCAATGCAGCTTTTCCAACCTATTCGATCGATTTGTTCAGGTAAGTATATTTTTAAAATACCTTTACATCATGACCCAATGCAGCTTTTCCAACCTATTCGATCGATTTGTTCAGGTAAGTATATTTTTAAAATACCTTTACATCATGACCCCCAGAACTGCAGCCCAAGGTGCAGTATACGGAGTTAGAAAGCCACATAGTGATTTGGTGTGTTTTGTTTGTTTGTGTTGAGATTTTATGGCCCAGTCAACCCAATGGGGTCATGTCGAACGTGGTCAGTTTACCTAACCACATGTTTACTGGGCAGGCTTAGTCCTCTAAGTGGTTAACCAGTATTGTGCACATTCTTTCGCCAGAAACTGACAACTGCCCTTCTTGAATCAGCAGAAGGGAGAGAATGACCGTAGAAAATATTTCATGATCAATCTCCACAAAAGAATGTTGCCGACCTCAGCGGGGGTCGAACCCAGGACCTCCTGGTCTCCAGTTGGAAGAGCATCCAACTGAGCCGCCGAAGCCGGCTTGGTGTGTTTTGTACTGGTTAATAAATACAGGTATTTTGCTAATGTCCATAAATTAAACCAAACATATGCAGCTGTGACGCCGATTGCGCTAAAAATAGAGACATGTTTATCAGAATGTTTACATTATCGCTGGCCACTACTGATTTGTAGGACTATACCAGCTGATATGTAAAAACTGCTAGAGGAGTGACAAACAATGTAGACCCTGATAAAATGCCACACTCAGTGGCATCTGATCTACATGTAGGTCTAAACCGTGTGCTCGAGCCTGTCTGTCTCTAATGGTTATTAAGATATATTTGTTCACATAACAGTGAAGAAACAAGACTATCATATGCAGGAAACCATCTGGCTCTTTGCTATTTTTCATTATGACAGATTTATCAGCATCACAATTGTACTTATTTTAACAAGTTTTAAAATATTATTATTATGTACACAAAGGGAGGTAAAGTTATAAATATAACCTTGTCTGATCACCTGTGTCCTCTGGTTCAACTTTCTGTTTGATGTAATGAAGCTGGGAACAAGAAGCTTCAGGTTCCTGGACAAGGTTATATTTCTGCCTACGGTAAATGTCCAAAAATTTCGAACGCCAAAGTGTCTGACAAAATGACAGATGCAAACAGTGCAGACCCAGATCAGACTGCTCCTTCAGGAGCAGTCTGATCAGGGTCTACACTCATTGCCATTCAACTAAGTATTTTAAGCAAAATTTGCAAAAAAAAAAAAAAACCCCACAAAAAAAACCCCAGAATTTAGACCAAAATAGTATGGAATAAAGTGTTTGAAATTTTAGGACATTTTTACCGTATATAAGAATATATTTTATTATTATTTTTGCACAAAACATATCTTGTGGACTGAAACTACCTCACCATGACAATTCCAATTAGCTCCCACAGAATATGATTTGGTGCAAAAATAATAAAAAAATATATACCTTAACACAGTTCCAGACAAATGTGGATCTCACTGGAAAGCCGGAAGGACCAGCCTGCATATCCAGTCTGATCAGGGTACTCTTGGCTCACCCAAACACTGCATTCTCTAACAGCTACTGGTATAAAACAAAACCCCTGTTCAGACTGGGTGGGTGTACAGGCTAAATTGGGTCTTTATTTACTACAAACACACTACCGTAATAACCCTAAATATTGGGACAATAGACCTGTGCAAATAATGTAGACCCAGATCAGATGCCGCAGAATGCGGCATCTGATCAGTGTCTACATTTTTTGCCACTCATGCAGCAATATTTTAGACATATCAAGATAGAATGAATTCTTCCAAATTTTAGGAAAAGTATTGCAAGTAGTTCAGGTGTCCCAATATTTAGGGTAAATGTGGTATATCTTCTTCTTTATCCTGATCTCACTCTCATTTCACTCTCATAATATGTAAGCAAACTGAAAATATATATGTACATATACTTTGTACATATGCGAGTAAAAATATTGCACATACTTTACAAACAATGATTAAAACCTACAGTAGTGTGTCAGAATTATCCAGCTGAATTTTTCCCACAGACTTCCAGGTAGAGTACACCATTTTTCAGGAGTGATGTCAAACAATTTTGACAGTGTTTACGCCATTTTCAGAAGAGAGGCAAAAAATTTTGACTTGAGTTACCACCCTTGAAGTGTATCCATTCCCTTAACCAATTTTATTCTGTATAGACTCTCCCAGACTATATATTTTAATTTTAGGTATAATGTATATATTTCTAGAGATAAAGGCCAAACTATCTGTAAACAGAAGAGACCCTGATCAGATGCAGCAGCGTCTGATCTGGGTCTGCACTGTTTGCCAATTACCTTTTAGCGGCATCCAAAATACAATGCATTAAAAATATTTATTGTTAATAGGTATTATGAGCACCAGAAACAATAGATTTATGTTTTTTAGAATCATACTGTATGTCTCTGGTTCCATTTCAATGAAACCAGTCCCAAGAGAATCTCACAACAAACATCAAGTGAGACAAGAACAGTGTTTTCAGAGAAAATAGATGTCCCCCATCAAAAGATATTACACAGACAAGAAGGTGTTATAGAATTCAGTTTTTCTATTCCTGCGACTTTGAAAATTAGGACAAGGTCACCAAAATCTAACCAGTTCTTTGTTATGTCCCAATTATATATCCAGAAAAGTTTGGTAAGAATCCAACCACTTGTTCACAAAGATATTGTGCAGACAAGAAAGTGTCAAGCCAACGCCAGACGCCAACAGTATCTGTATCAAAAACAATATGTCCCAACCCCAACACACCACTAGGTGGGGGACATAAAAACCTTGTGCAAAACCTCAGAAATCTATGGAATATCATCCAGCTGGCCACACATTTATGACACACTACTGTATCTATAAAAGCACAAAATAATTTGGTTTTCACATGTATTACTATTTGGGAAACTTGCAAGATTTTCATATTCAATGACAATATTTTTCTCATCAACTACCGAAGGTGTATAACCACCTCAGTAGACAAAAAAATTGACCTAAATTACAGGTATAAGTTACTGCAATAACCCTAAGTATTGGCACATACAGGCATGAGCAAACAGTGTAGACCCTGATCAGATGCCGCAGAATGCGGCATCTGACCAGGGTCTACACTGTTTGCCACCCATCCAGTAGCTTTTCTATACATCAGAAGGTAGTAAAATTGACTTATTCTAACGTTAGGACAAGTATTGTGAGGAGAAAAGGTGTCCCAATATTAGGGTAAATATGACAGCAGGGTTTATTTTAATCAGTTTGCAGATATTACTGAAAAAACATTTTTCCACGCTAATGTCCCTATCAGAATAAACCATCTTTAGACTATCACATTCTGTTACATAGCAAAAAGCAAAACACACAAACACATGTACAGACATGTACAGCAAACAGTTAGAATTTATTATAAATTTAAATACAATACAAGACTATCAGTATGTGTAAACTATGGATAAATAAATAATAATGATACGCGTAATATATTAACAACAAAAGTTGAGTTTGGTCAACAAAAATATCATCTTACTCAATCACACAAAAATCATCATGTCAGACCGACTCTTGCTATGCTTAGCATGCTAGGTAAAAATTTTGGCAGATGTTGTTGGTTTTTTTGTTTGTTCATTTTTTTTTTTATTTTTATTTCAGAAAATATGTTTGACATTTCATGCAAATTGTCTCCTTATTACCATATCTACCCTAATGTAGGTGTCATAAGTTAGGGTAAATTTGGTTATATGAACCCGCACACGACAAAACCCACAATAAGGCTTGTGTAACCAGCGAAGACTCATATCAGCCTGTGCATCAGCACAGTCTGATCAGTCTTTGCTGACTGCATGTGTCTTCTACAACCTCCAATCTATCCAAACAGGTATGAACAAGAACCCTGGTCATACTGGTTGAATGTACAGACTGATCTGAGTCTCTGCTGGTTACACAGGTCTTATTGTAGGTTTCATCTTGTGCTGACTTATGTTATATTTGACTAATTAAGGTGAATGAAAGCACCTCAAAGAGAAAGAACTCAAAGCTACAAGTTTTTACCTTCCTTCTCAAACACCATTCCAGTAGAAAACAATCTGTTTCCCTAGAATATGAACCCCTTTTCAAAGGTGGTAATCCTTTAAGGAAAGAATTTCTTCCAAAATGGGAGGCAATAGTTCCAGCTGCTGTAACCAAGTTCAAGTTCGAACTTGATTTTTAACCCTTCTCTTGCTGAACATGACATGTCCTGTCTTAGCAAACTGTAGATCCAGATCAGTTGGTTCTGAAGAAGCCAACTGTTCTGGATCTGCACTGTTTGTCATTAAATATTTGAATTTCTAACAAAAACCCGGATCAAGTAATCTGAATGACCGGAAATTAGTAGTGGGCGTGGCATCTTAATTTATTCAGCATGACAAGGGTTAACATAGTTAGGTACCCAAGGCACATGGAAGCTTTGATAACTCTGCTGTCATCAGCACTGACAGAAGTTATTATGAGTGAACAATATTGTATTTGTTCTGTATGGCTTGGTCTTGTAAATGCTGTAGTTTGCACATTGTATTTACAATAATCACATTATGTACATGGTACATACATCAACTAGATATTTGATCATGCAGCTGATTTAACTCTTTCACAGACGAAATTAATAGGCTTTTGCAAACAGCATAGATCCAGATGAGACGGCTCAATCTGGATCTATGCTGTTTGACATTCATTCTTTCAACTTCACATATAAACACCTTTCCAAACGATAGTTTGTTAAAATAAATAAGCAGACGACAAATGTCATCTGAAATTTGGCGCCGAAAGAGTTAAAAAGAATTGATACACTTTCAAGGGAGACTACTCCGTCTAGATTGTTTGCTCCCTTCTGAAAAGGGGTCTACTCTAAAACAAAAGAATCTGCTTCCCTTTCCTTTTAGAGACCTCTTTCAGAAGGGAAGTGGTGCGCAGGAAAGCAAATAGGAAGTCAAATTAGTTGTCTCCCTTGTCAAAAAAAAGGGGCAGAACATGTACCAAGTGTATCCCTGACTCACATTTTGGCAGTTTTTAACCCCAAAACCTAGTTCTTGACCCTCAAAATTTGGAGGCAAGGGTCCTGAGTGATGCATATATGATCAACCCCTTATTAATTTTATTGACCTCTGCATTTGTATTTATATCTATTTATGGCTTAAAGTGCAAGAATTATCCATATTTTGGCAAAAGTCTACCCTTAAAGCACTAAGCAGTTTGTAGCAGATGACATTCTGAAATTGTTGACTTTATTTGTCAGAGAAAAAAAGGCTTGACATTTCATGTGAATTGTTGGCTTGACATTGCAATTCACATGAAATATCAAGCCTTTATTTTCTCTGAAAAATAATAAAAAGTACTTCAAAGTGTTGTCAACTGTAGTTGTGATTAGACCTTTAATGGTTAACCTCTTTAGAACAACAAACCGCTAAATCTTTAAAGGACCCCTTCACTTATGGGAGTCCCCGGGACCCTCATTTTTAAACCTGCGGGAAAACCCTAATTAAGCATACACTGGTGACTGTAAATACTGGTCATATTTCTGGTAACCAAACTCAACAGTAGTATGAGCCAAAACAAAGCAAAGACCTACCTAATGCCAAATGAACAAGGCAAAGACAAGTTTATAAATCTGCTCATTGTCAGGGTATTCAGATTTCATTTTTTTTATTTCGAACTTAACTATCTTCCATACACGTCCCTTTCCAACAACAAGGATGTCCAGTTAGTTTTTATCATTACTGTGTTTTATAAAAAAAATCCTGAAATTAAAGCAAAGAGTATAGACCCTGATCAGATGCCGCATCTGATCTGAGTCTGCTCTGTTTGCCACTTGCTCTTTTACTGGACCTTAGGAATAAATGGGTTAAACATTAGTACACATATGGTGTAATTAGCTGACAACAAACACGGCCCAGTTATTCAAAACTAACGATGTCGTTAGTCAACGTTAAACATTAGTACACATATGGTGTAATTAGCTGACAATCATTAAATATAGCATATATGCTAATATTTTTTGCTGAAAAAAATGTGAGTAGCTTTTGCATTTGCAAAAGCTACTCACATTTTTTTAGCATAATACCTGTGAATTAGATATTCAAATTACTAGAACAGTTAACATTTTGACCATTATCAAACGCGCTAAGCTAACAATGCTTTGAACAAATGTGCCTAGACTGTTTTTTTTTTCCTTATTTTACCCAGAAAATATGCCTGACATTGCATGTGAATCATCTCTGATGGGCAAAAACAGATGATATTTCGAAGTGCATTGGCTCAAAATTCACATGAAATTTCAAGCCTGCCCATGCCCCTCACCTAACCCCCCTTTTTAAATAAAAACATTCTTAAATAAAAACAATCTGCATGAAATGTCTGGCCTGTTTTCCGCCTTTTTCTTTTTCAGAAAAAAGAATTGAGAAAATCTGCATGAAATGTCAAGCCCTTCTTTCAAAAATAAAAAGTCTTATGCTAATATTTAAATCGCGCATACTAATTTTTAAATCACAAGAAAGCATCTTTGCCACATTAAGGAAGCACAACTTATACATAAATGTAATTCATGACATGATTTTTAATCTCGGAAAACATCTATTATATTGCAACACAACTACAGATAGGCTGTGCCATGCAAAAACGTGTCTTCAGGCACATGCGGACAGGGAATGCCCAGATCACCCTGCGCATCTGCAAAGTCTAATACGGGCCTTCCCTAACCACTAACAGAACCATTGGATACTATAGACTGTATTAATGGAGAACAAAGCCCCGAATGTGACTTTGCAAATGATGTAAATCCACACATTCTGAAGGCACTTTTTCACTTGACGCGGCCCAGATGAAATGTCTCCAAGCAACACCAAACACGTCACATTTTAACACAGTGAAGCTACAGACCAGTCTCAGCTGTTCACACACACTTAAATCTGCACTAAAACCCATTACCAGACATGTACTGGCCTCAGTCTTCACTGCCTGAATATGACTTGGGTATTCACATATGGTTTGAATGAAGTTATGTGAAGTTGCATTTTACGCAGAAAAACATAAAACAGTAAGTAAACCAACCTTTTTTCTCATTTTGCTCAGTATATTCACATCTTTCATACTGATCTGTGCTATGAGGAACAAATACAGTGAACCCTTGTTACAACGACAGCATTTGTTCCCGAAGATGTTGCCATTAAAATGAATTTGCTGTTGTAAAGAATCCTTAATGGACAGAATGATATGTAAGAAAGACCGTTTTATTCTTATTTCCTCAGAGAACATATGTTTTGGATATTTGTTAGAATTGCCTCATTGAGGCAATTCTAAAAAATATCCAAAACATATGTTGCTTGAAGTTTAAATGCAATATTCTTGAATAATTTCTCATTAACTGGCACTGCTTGAGCGAAGGTTTTGTGATATTCAAATTTTCATTATAATGAATTTTGTCGTTGTATCGAGTGTCGGTATAAAGAGGGTTGACCGTACAGGTACGGCTAAATACTCAACCTAAACTGAAATGCGTCTCTCCCAGTGGTAGGCAAAGAATACAACATTCAGCAATATTATTTAAGTATTTAGAATATTTACCTTCAGTATTCAGACAAACAGGCCTGAGCAACACCACAGTATGTGATCAGGCTTTACAACACTTGCCACTCATCCAGCAATTTGTCATAATTTTTTTTTTTTTTTTTTTTCAAATTGGAAATTTTATAGTAACTATGGTAAGGACATCATAATGTGTCAGAATACTAAGGAAAATACTGTTTTCCATGCACAATCGGTGAAGGCCCTGACAAGACTGTTTACTCATATAGCAATTTTATTTTTTTCTAAGGCATTAGAGGATGATGATCGTTTGTAGTTTTACATCCCTTCACACACTATTTAACCCATTGTAGTCTGGAGACCCCTAAAAGGGTATTTGGCAAACAGTGCAGACCCAGATCAGATGCCGCAGAACAGGGTCTCCACTGTTTGCAAATAGTGCTACCATTTTTCTCTAAGAATGTCTAACTCTCACAGCCGGACATATCTAAAACACATGCCTAAAATTGAAATTGGACTATTCCAATATATAGTGTGGGTGAGTTCATTCTGTCTACAATGGGTTAAGTCATATCGCGACAATGGAAGGGTGGAAATGAAAGGCTCTTGGCAGCAAAGTGCTGTACAGCCATGAGATGAATTCTGCCTCCTGTGGAATTTGAACATGGGACCTCGTGATCCAAAGTTTGGGAATTAACCACTCTGCCACCCAGACACTTCATGGCAATAGAGGAAAAAGTCCTGCCTTGCAAAGAAATAAAGTTGGTTTACTCATTTATTGCAGAACTAACTACTGAAAGTACATGTGGAATGCGGAAAATGTCAAGAGAATGTATTTCCAACATGACTATATATTGACTTGAAGCATCATCATAACTTCCTCGACCTTTGGTCACTCTGCGAGTCCTCTGAGAGATGTCATTATTGTAAGTCTGTAAATCCTTCTGCACACTGAAAAAGGTAAAAAAACAAATGAAACTGATCAGATGCAAAACTTATGGGAAATTGATACTGTTCAGGAGAGACACCACTGTAAAATCTGATTTGCCACCATCTGGAAAGGGTTCAACTCTAAAAGGAAAGAATTAGCTCCCAATTTCGCTTAGCACTTTAAAGCTAAAAGTTAAAAGCTCTGCAATTGTAAAGGCAATGGCAGCTAGAACCCACTATGTCTGCACTGTCTCTCTAGATATGCAAACAATATGGATACATCTTAACCCATTTTATACTGAATAGATCCCCCCACACTATATACAGTCAAACTTCAATGGCTCGAACATCTTTGGGACCATGGAAATTCATTCAAGACATGGGTAGTTCGAGCTACTAAGGGTTAATTATGGTCCCAGTTCAGGAAGCAAACAGGGATAATTTAGGGAAATCTTTTCGATTTTTTACACAGTGATTGTATGTTGAGTGTACTCATTAGAATTGCCTCGATGAGGCAATTCTAATGAGTACACACAACATACAATTTCACGATAAAAAAAGAAAATTTCCTTAAATATTTGTTTTCTTGAGAAGAATTTCGTGGGGACTCAAAAACGAGTTCGAATTAGCCAAGGTAAACGAGCCATCGGTGTTCGAGCCATCGAGGTTCGACTGTATGCTGTTTTCTCCAGTTATCGTACACCTAACTTTTTCCAGTATTACCAGTTGACTGTCAATTGAGAATTCATACTCAGACCAGGGGCAATTTAGGAGAAAAAGTCTCCCTAAGCTGGCAGACCTCCCTATCTTAAGTTGAGGGAGAAGTGAAAATGTATAAAATGTATAAGGAAATCCAAAATTTGGCCCAAAACTTCTCCCTGAAATCCTGAATGTCGCAAAACTTCTCCCTCTCTGAAAGCTCTAGGATGACCCCCGACTCAGACTTTACCTCAGCATTTGGTATGTTTTGAATGATGTCTTCAAGCAGTTACAAGAAATTCTGTTGTTTTCATATTTTCCCAGCTTTTACAAATTTTTAGTGCATTTTGGGACGTTTCTCATGTTATCGTCCACCCCAAATACATCATTTAAAATAAATACCAAAAGCAAAACAAGCTTGCATCTACTTATTTTGTTTTACAGAACCATCAGTCATACCAACTTCTGTGTGGGCTTTTTCATTTTAGAACTTGACATTTTGTTATAAATGTAAATTGTTAGGGGTACCCTCTTGAAATTTAGAAAATTTTGCATATTTCACATTTTTGCTCCAGGAAATGTTTAGAAATAATATTTTGCAAACAAATAAGTAATAAAGATTATTATTTTAGCTAGAATTTACTTGTAAACTTACCTTGAAGTGTTGGCTATTTTCCTGTATTAGTACATGTATTGATGGGTGGACGATAACATGAGACTGGACGATATGAGAATGAGGGATATTGGAAGAGTCCAATTTCAATTTTAGGTATGTCAGGCTATGAAATTTAGATATTCCTAGAAAAAAATGGAGAAACTATTTGCAAACAGTGGAGACCCTGATCAGACGCTGCATTCTGCGGCATCTGATCTGGGTCTGCACTGTTTGCCAATTACTATTTTACTGGGACCCGACTACAATGGATTAAACTATATTCATAGAGATTTTAAATGTGAAAAAGATGTTAAAATTGCTGTATTTCCCATAGAAAATGATAAACATCATCTCAAAAACAAAATTCAATCCCTATTTTATCAGAAAAGTATTGAAATCACTATTCGCAAATTTTATCTAGATACAAAAAGTATTAAGGTAATACAATACCAATCATGCTGATGGCTTTTTCAAAGTGAATATGTAATTTTACACCTACCTTAAGCTGTGGACTCTAGCTTGCCTACTGGACCATTGACAACAGCTGAACCACCACCCCGGATACTGACAGCCTGTGGTGTTGAACCACCCGTGTGCTGTCCTGGTCTGATTGGCTTAGCTGAAAAGGATACAGATTAATCTGAGGATTAAAAAAATGGAAATTTCATAGATCCTATAAAGCACCTTTTTTTTGAATGCTATGCTTCTAATGGTACTTTATGGTACTCAATATACATGTGTTTATGTGGAGAAATAAGAAAAATATCATTTGTATTTTGGTTGAAAAAAGCACCTTACAGAGGTGTAAAATTCTCTCAAAAATTACTCACCCTTATGGTCTGAAGTTTTCATTTTGATGCTAAAAATGAAGAAAAAGTGAAGAAAATTCTGAAAATCTCACTCTCCTTGCCTTAAAATTTACTGGTAAATGCAAGCTGGCGAGTGGAGTTGTACATCCCTGCATTATCTGGTGCTATGCAAGGTTTTTTTTTTTTGATTGAGTTGGGGCTTAACAACACATCAACCCTTGTGGGTCATTTTGTGTCATCTCCCAGAGAAAAGAGAAAGAAGAGATAGTGGAGGTTTTGATTGTGTTGGGGTTTAATGACACGTCAACCCTTGTGGGTCATTTTGGGAGAAAAGAGAAAGAAGAGATAGTAGAGGAGATGAAAGAGAGGGACAGGGAAGAAAGAGAAAAAGGAATGAAAGTGAAGAAACAGAAGAAATAAAAATATTCCCTCTACCCTTACCTGCTACAAGGATAGCAGGCCTTGCCCAACTGTAAATATCAGTTGGACACTCCAGTAATGTAAGATACACGACACCTTCACACCACCCAACCAACCCCAGATAGTGGAGGGGATAAAAGAGAGGGACAGGGAAGAAAGAGGAACAGGAATGAAAGTGAAGAGGCAGAAAAAATAAAAACATTCCCTCTCTACCCTTACCTGCTACAAGGATAGCAGGCCTTGCCCAAGGAAGGCCTTGGATGGACTACAGTAAATGTTCTAAAATTTTGTACACCAAAGTGTCTGACAACATGGCACATGCAAACAGTGCAGACCCAGATCAGACTGCTCCTTCAGGAGCAGTCTGATCTGGGTCTACACTGTTTGCTATGCCATTAAAGGCTCCATATTCCTAAAAAATAGACACTTTTAATCCAAAAAAGTTTTTGTTTGTGTTGAGGTTTTACGGCCCAGTCAACCCAATGGGGTCATGTCGAGCGCGGTCAGTTTACCTAACCACACGTTTACTGGGCAGGTTTAGTCCTCTAAACGGTTAACCAGTATTGTGCACATTCTTTCGCCAGAAACTGACAACTGCCCTTCTTGAATCAGCGGAAGGGAGAGAATGACGGTAGAAAATATTTCATGATCAATCTCCACGAAAGAATGTTGCCGACCTCGGCGGGGGTTGAACCCGCGACCTCCTGGTCTCCAGTCGGAGGGCGCATCCAACTGAGCCACCGAGGCCGGCAAAAAGTTTAATAAATTGATATATGGTATTAATACAATCATAAAATGTGGCATCTGACAGCCTGTAAAATCGTTTTCAAACTGGATCAATAAAAGCTCCTAAAGCATAATACCCCGTCAAAGCAATTATTTGTTTATGTATTTAAGTTATTGTTGCGAAAATGGCTGGAAAGAAAATGACGGAGGGACAGATAACAATCCTAAACCAGATCTTGATAATATCAATGGACAGATAACAATCCTAAACCAGATCTTGATAATATCAATGCATATAGCAAGTCTGGTTAAAAGGCCTTCTTATTTACTCAAGTTATCGTCCGGAAACGAAAATATGGGCGTGTCTCGGACAGATAACTCCATGAAAATTTGACGAAATTTGCCAATTAGCAATTTCTAACCAGATTTCCTTAATGTCAATGCATATAGCAAGTTTGGTTAAAATCCCTTGATATTTACTCAAGTTATCATCCGAAAACAAAAATATGGGCATGTCTCGGGCAGATAACTCCGTAAAAATTTGACGAAATTTGCCCATTAGCAATTCCAAACCAGATCTCCTAAATGTCAATGCATATAGCAAGTTTGGTTAAAATCCCTTGTTATTTACTCAAGTTATCGTCCGGAAACAAAAATATGGGCGTGTCTCTGGCAGATAACTCTGTAAAAAATTGATGAAATTTGCCCATTAGCAATTCCAAACCAGATCTCCTTAATGTCAATGCATATAGCAAGTTTGGTTAAAATCCCTTGTTATTTACTCAAGTTATCGTCCGGTAACGAAAATATGGGCATGTCTCGGGCAGATATCTCTGTAAAAATTTTATGAAATTTACCCATTGGCAATCCCAAACCAGATATCCACAATATCAATGCACATACCAAGTTTGGTGAAAATCCATTGATGTTTACTCAAGTTATCATCCAGAAACGAAAAATGGACAGATGGACAGACGGACGTACTCCTGATGGACAGATGGACAGACAGACACACGGACGTCCAACGTGAAACCATAATACCCACCACTATTATGTAGCGGGGTATAAAAATGAAATGATTTTCTATCATATCTTTTTGGCAACATTAATTCAGAAATATGATAAAAATTCATTTCATTTCAAGAATAAGAGACTAACTGAAATTTTACATTAAAATTATTTAATTTTGTATTAATACCATATATCAATATATAAAACCTTTCTTGGAAAATAAAATGTTTATTTTTGGGGAAGATTAAGCCTTTCAGTATTTTAAGAAATAGCTGCATAAAAAGCAAAATTAATGCCAAAATAGTATGGAACAAAGTGTTTGAAATTTTAGGACATGATGTATAATCTTTTCTTTCAAAAGGAGAATAGGCCCAGATAAAGGTGCCTGATCACATGTAGGTTAACTATTCAGACATCTAAGCTTACCCTAAAAGTTCAACAAAACTCAATTTCACTGTTTAAACTGGTAATGTAGAATCTGACTTTAAAAGCATGGTAAACAGGCTTTAGGGACAGCTTTATAAAGGTCTACATTGCTCACATGTCTGGCTGACTACTTGGGGTAAAAACATTATCCAGATGAACAGTTTTCTTATTTTTATTCAGGGATCTCTAGGAGTAATATGATCTAGGTCTACACTGTTTGCCAATATGCTTAGTATTTTACAGAACAACTGCATAAAAAGCAAAATTTAGGCAAAAAAAAAGTATGGAATAGTGTTTGAAATTTTAGGACATTTACTGTATTCTAGGTCCAGGAACTTACCAATCTGAGCTGCATGTCCACGTCTGGCAAGATTCTTCTGTCTTACAGCTTCCTTGATTCTGTCTACTTCATGTTGATACCTGCAGAACAAATTAATGTGTATAGTGTACAAGTACAAGCAACCCTCTTCATAATGACACTCGATACAACAACAAAATTCGTTATAATGACAATCTGACTGTCACGCTTATCATGTCATTGCTTAAGAGGTAACAACTGGTCACAAATTATGCAAGAATATTGTATTTAATACTCTAAAGAAACATATGTTTTGGATATTTGTTAGAATTGCCTCTCTGAGGCAATTCTAACAAATATCCAAAACATATGTTCTACGACGAAATAAGAACTTTCTTTCAAATCAATCTGCTCATTAAATATTCTGTACAACAGCAAATTTATTTTAATGGCAACTTCTTTGGGAACAAATGCTGTCGTTGTAATGAGGGTTTACTGTATTTCACAAATTCTTTTCAGTAAATGAATTGAATTGTGCAAAAAGGTCGCATATATGATGCACAATGCATGGAAAGGGCCCTTCTGCATTTTGAGGATAACACAAGCCCTGATCAGCCTGTGCATAAGCGCAGGCTGATCTGCACCTTTGTTGCCTGCTTACAGACTCAGTGGATACTGTAGAATATGTCTACAAACAGAAAATACCCAGATTAGACTGCACAGATGCGCGTGAATATCTCGAACTACATTGTTCGCAAATTGCATAAGGGCCCTTTTTGTATGTTGTCCATAATACACAAAAAGCAAAGCTCCAATTCAGGTTGCACTTCTACCCAGTCTCGTTAGGAACTGTATTGATCACTAATATATTCTGTAATATCCAATGATTAATATATTCTGTAATATTCAATGACACTTTGTGGGGTCTGCAGGCTACAATGGATAAAAGGAAATATCTGCAATATATAGTACTGGGCCCAGTTGTTCAATGAGTCGTTAGCTTAACGAGCTCGTTAATGGTCAAAATAATCAGTGTTCTAGTAAGTACAATATCTAATTCACAAGTATTTTTGCTGAAAAAATGTGAGTAGCTTTTGCAAATGCAAAAGCTACTCACATGTTTTCAGCAAAAATATTAGTGTATATGCCATATTTAATGATCAACAACATCGTTAGTTTTGAACAACTAGGCCCAGATTGTAACCTATGTATTTAACAGATCTGATATGGTAGAAATTGTAACCTGGGTATTAAATAGATTTGATATTTAAAGGTACAACTTGTAACTTAGGTATTTCATGGGATTTTATGGTTTTCCCCACATAGAATACCCCCTACCATAAATACCCTAAACATTCAGACAGCTAAACTCCTTACTAAGCTTATCCTTAGATTAGAACAAATCCATTTGACTACATGAGATGTCTAAAATATTGTGAATGGCAAACAGTACAGACCCTGATCAAACTGCTTCTTTAAGAACAGTCTGAGCTTGGTCTAAACTGTTTGCTAAGGTTTGTCTGTACTGACTGTTATCAAGTGGGCTTAAATTTTGCCTGTGGATACAAACTGAACAAGGTGATAAGAAAACAGGATATAGGAGTTTTAGGGGGCAGTTTTCTATGGGGAGCAGAATCCAGACTGAAAATAATGACTGCTGATATTTTTCTAGGAAAGTGGAGACAATTTAGGGTATGAAAAATGCCACATATTGGGATGTGTTTTCAGTGACAAGTTGTCACAGACAACCCTGAAAAGAAAATCTTGGTTTGGACAAATGGATTTTGACCATTTACTTGTCCATGGACAATAAAATCTGATAATTCCACAACCCTGCACCTAATGTCTAAATACAGTGCTTTGCAGGATGAAAAGGATGGTTTGGTGTTTTGCTTCCTTTTTAACTTTACTTAACCCTTCTCTTGCTGAACACATGTCCTGTCTTGCAAACAGTGTAGATCCAGATCAGTTGGCTTCTGAAGAAGCCAACTGATCTGAATCTGTACTATTTGTCAATAACCCATTGTATACTGAATAGACTCTCCCACACTATATATTGGAAGAGTCCAATTTCAAGTTTAGGTATGCCCGGCTAAGAGGTTTACATATTCCTAGATAAAAAAAGGCTAAACTATTTGCAGACAGTGAAGACCCTGATCAGATGCCGCATTCTGTGGCATCTGATCTGGATCTGCACTGTTTGCCAATTACCCTTTTATGGGTCTCCTGACTACAATGGGTTAAATATGTGATTTTCTGTCAAAAACCTGGATCAAGTAATCTGACTGGCTGGAATTTAGAAGTGGACGTGGCATCTTAATTTGTTCAGCAAGGCAAGGGTTAAATCATATCCAGGTGATGGAAGGGTGATAATGAAAGGCTCTGTGTAAGGAAGCGCCATACAGTCATGAGCTGAATCTGTCTCCATCAGGATTCGAACCCGGGACCTTGTAATCCAAAGTCAGAAGCACCAGCTATTTGGCCACCCGGAGGCTCGGTTCTGTGCAGGAAAAGCTATTACTTAAGAATGGGAAACAGGATAAAACAACTTCAAGGTCTGTGTTCAGATAAATCTGTGTTTGTTTGCAGGGCTTTGCTTATCTAAGGCAGAATATAATTGTTTTGCTGCTGTACAAATTATTGTGCAACTTCATTTTGGGCTTAGAATTGTATTCTGAGAATTAATGAAAAATCAATTCATTTTCTAGTTCATTTTCCTTTCTTTTTGAAGAAGTATGACTATAAAAAAAGTTTGTTTTTTTTTGTTTTTTTTTTTTTGTTTTTTTTTATGCCAGAGACAAACAGCCTTAATAAAGAAGTATCAAAATCTAAAACTTTGTTTTACCTCCATCTTGATAATCTGTCAACAAAATTGTAAATTACATGTATATTTAAAACAACATACATTTGTAAGCCCTTCTACATTTCTGTAATATCATTTTCAATTTTGTTCTTGTAGCAGTTTTTTTTTTTTTTTTGTTTTACAATGAAATCAGCATCAGCAGATGACATTTTTCCTAGCAAAAAGGATTTGACATTTAATGCTACTTGCCTCCACTGTATGAAATGTCAAAACCTGTTTTCTGGGGAAAATATTTCAAAATGTTGTCTGCTGAAATTTTTACATAGAGTGCTAAGCTTTAAATAAAACATTAGTGGAGACAATGCTTTTGGTTATTTGAGGTTAAAAAGTTAAAACAATGAAGAAAATGATTCGATTTTTCTATAACTCTCATCCAATATCTTCCACTTTTAAGGAATCATGAAGTGTACCATTACTGGATGGAATGTGTTGTGGAAAGAAGTGAATAAAATTACTGCAGTCATATTTTGGTTAATAAAAATCTGTCTTACCGAATTACAGAGGTATTATCTAATGTATTCAAACTGTTCACAAGAATAGATAGGAATATATAATCAGTAACTCTGTATATGGTAAGAATCTAAAACTCCTAAAATTCAACCATCAAATAGTGGGATAAGGATGATTTGTTTGTTTGTGTTGAGGTTTTACGGCCCAGTCAACCCAATGGGGTCATGTCGAGCGCGGTCAGTTTACCTAACCACACGTTTACTGGGCAGGCTTAGTCCTCTAAGCGGTTAACCAGTATCGTGCACATTCTTTCGCCAGAAACTGACAACTGCCCTTCTTGAATCAGCGGAAGGGAGAGAAGGACCGTAGAAAATATTTCATGATCAATCTCAAAAGCCCTGTATCTAAGGCAATTCACACGCTGTTAATGCACGGCTATGCAACTTTCAGTATAATCGTACTGAGGCCACAGATTTTCTGTCGTCATGAGATGTGTACTGCCCGGCCCTAGAAGGAGCATGGTCCATGGAAATTGTGTTTGCTAGACATCAGTGAAAAGGCGAAACAAAATAGTGCAAAAAAATAACGCAAAATGTAGCAAATGTTTTCACTTTTTATGCAATAATAGTGACTGAACATGGTTGTTCAATGCATTAACATTCGCCAGGTCCCTTGGAAGGTGTTGAAAACCGCGGCCTCCGGCCTCGGTTTTCAACACCTCCCAAGGGACCCGGCGAATGTTAATGCATGAAAAACCATGTTTGAAGTCATACTTTGTATCTTGAAGCCACATGAAGGTTACATGTATTTACAGTTGCTTCAGACAAGAGTGAGTATCCAGGGTTGCCACTCATTTTCTGTTTCAAAATTCCCTGACATTTTCCTGACATTTCCCTGACTTTTCACCATTTTCCAGACAATTCTGATGGCCTCTCAGCTCCCCTTACAGCTGTCCTCAGCCACCAAATCTTCCAATAGAGCACTTATTTTTAGAGAAAAAACAATCATTTAACAAAAGAATGAGGCCAATTCTGTAAATTTATGTTTCTGAAAATCAAAGAGACTGCCATACCATCTCAGTTCTCAGGTTTTTAAATTCCCTGACTTTTCCCAGTTTTTTTTCCAATTTCCCTGACTCAAACCAAAATTTCCTGACTTTTCCCTGACCTGGAAAAATTTTCATTTTCAAGACTTTTTTCCCTGACCATGGCAACCCTGGTATCAGATAAATATTATTCTTATTTCTCAAAAATGTATGTTGTGGGTACTCATTAGAAGTGCCTCACCTTGTGGGTACTCATTAGAAGTGTTCTAATGAGTACCAACAACATATATTTTTGTAGAGAAATAAGAAAAATATCGATATGTTTTGGATGAAAAAAAAAAACTTATCTGGAGCTATGAATTGCATTAGATTTTTCACACACACACACACACACACACACACACACACACACACACACACACACACACACACACACAAGAAAAAAGAATTTCAACGCAGCTTTACTGGAATGCAAGAGATCTATAGTATTCAGTCTGACTGGTCAATTTCAGATATGTTAAAACATGGGAGTTATACAACCTGGATTATTCCACACATAGCTCAACATTTCTTGATGAAGCATGAGAATGATTAAATAAATCAATTAGCATTCCGCTTAGTCAAAGAGTACAGGTAGTTACTACCACTTAACCTATTTACAGTGATAATTCTGAGCTGCTTCTTATTATTATCCACAAAATATCTTTTTATGGAGACATGGAGAAAAATATCCTAGAATTATCAGCAAATACTCCTTCCTAACCCCTGTCCTGCTGAATAAATTAAGATGCCATGCCCACTTCCAATTTTCAACCAATCAGATTACTTGATCTAGATTGTGGCTATAAATTCACATACTTAATGGCAAACAGTGCAGATCCAGATCAGTTGGCTTCTGCAGAAGCCAACTGATCTGGATCTACACTGTTTGCAAAGGCAGGGTATATCCGGGCTCAGCAGGACAAGGGTTAATTAACAAGTCCTCTGTATTTAGATGTGCCTCTGCAATACACTTTAATGATGCAAGGTACATATTATATCTTACCGAACATGCACATCATATTTTCTACTAAATTATGTCTATTTTATAAGATTTTTTATGCAACTCTACCAATTTTAAACAAATATAACTGCAAACCTAAAATTCCATTGTTTCTTAACCCTAGTCCTGCTGAACCAAGATGTGCCCTGCCTTTGCAAACAGTGTAGATCCAGATCAGCTGGCTTCTGAAGAAGCCAACTGATCTGGATCTACACTGTTTGCCATTAAGTATGTGAATTTATATTAATAATCTTGATCAAGTAATCTGATTGTCTGAAAATAGGAAGTGGGCCTAGCATTTTAATTTATTCAGCATTACAAGGGTTAATATATTGTTTACAGCTGAAATAAACCCCCCCTTTTTTTTGCATCATAATGAAGTTATATTCTGACTCTAAGGAATGGATAAATCCTGTATACAGGTTGAAGAAATTTCAACCTGAACTCTTTCCCAATATGTGAATTTTTGGTAGTACATGATATTACTGGACATTTTGAGACTTGGAATCCCGAGAAAGTTTACTTAACCCTTGTCCTGTTGAATAAATTAAGATGCCACGCCTACTTCTAAATTTCAGCGAATCAGATAACTTAATCCAGGCTGTTGATACAAGTTCACATACTTTATGGCAAACAGTGCAGATCCAGATCCACTGTCTTCTTCAGAAACCAACTGATCTGGATCTATACTGTTTGCAAAGGTAGGACATATCCGGGTTCAGCAGGACTAGGGTTAAGATAATATTCAATACTATTTCAGAATGTTTCTTCATCAAACTCAACTAATTTAGTGCAATTTGAACTACCTTTGATATATCCACTGAGCAAGAATCTTGAACAATTTTCTTGGCGTAGATTTCTAAAACAAGCTATTATACTCTTAAACTGCCAGTCACAACAGCAGTTTCTGTCGTCTGCTTTGTCATCTGCTTGTGATTTTAAAAGTCATTTTTGCAAACAGTGTGGACCAGGTCAGAATGCTCCTCTAGGAGCAGTCAGATCAGGGTCCACACTGTTTGCCTGTATGCAAAACTAGGTTTGAAAAGTTTGCAAGAATATTCAGCAGACAACATAAACAGAGGACATTTTCAGATGCAGGTTGGCATTTCTTGGCATTTTAAGGGTTAAATCACACTTTCAATGTAAACATGACCACCCTGGAAATATAAGAAAAAAATCACTCTTGTATTAACAACTGATTTGACTTTTTCACAAATCAGAAATAAATTTCAATTCTTCAAACAGAACAGTCCAACACAACATTTAACCATAGTTGTTTGGTATTACTGGCCATAAACCTAACAAGGAGAAAAGAAAACCAGTCAGACTGTATAGGTACAAAGGCTAGTCTGATCTGCAAAAATTGTTTATGGGATCATACTGGTATTCCCACTAAAACCTCAACTTTCTAATATTCATAGCTCCATATAAGGTGCCTTTTTTCAATCAAATCCTTATCTCTTGCCAAGGCCCTTTCACCCTTATCCTGCTGAATAATTTAATTGGCCACACCCATTTCTGACTATCAGCCAATCAGATTACATCATATAATGTTTTTGTTCAAATTCCACAAACTGAATGACAAACAGTGTAGATCCTGATCAGATGGCTTCTTCAGAAGCCATCTGATCTGGATCTACACTATTTGCAAAGGTAGGGGTTGTCGTGAACAGCAGGATAAGGGTTAATGAGTACCCACAATATATATTTTCATGGCAAAATAAGTAAAATATTTCCTATATCCCCTCTTATCTGGAGCTATGGAATTCTACCAAGGTTAAAATTCCTACCGTTTTCTGTCTCTCATTGCGCCCTCTTTGGCATCCTTCAGTGCTGTCTCTAGGGATTTCACTCTGTCCATGGTGGCTCGGAGGCGTTTCTCTAGCTTTGGTAATTCACATCTCAGATCAGCATTGTCTCTTACAAGCTAAAACAAGTGAACATGTTATAGTAATTCCATCTCAACCAATTTAGTACAATTTGATAAGTCAAGGGCATTTTTGGAAAAGTTTTTATACTTCGATAAATCCAATGAGTAGGAATCTGGGAACTATTTTCTCTGTGTAGATTTCTGAAGCAAGCTAGTAAAATTACATTTTCAATACAAACATGATTGAATTTGAATTGTAAGAAATGCATTTCATTTTTGTTGCTTTTATTAGTGTGTAAATGCGGCGAATCACTCACAAACTTTGGACTTTATTCAGTGTGCAAGTGATTCGCCAGAGAAAAGAAAAAAACATTAACCAAAGTCAAATCAGCCAGCGCATGACAAAACCAACAAAGTGGCATGTGTGCCCAGTGAAGACTCAGATCAGCCTGGACATCTGCCAAGCCTGATCAGAGTCTTCACTGTGCTCTCAATGGATAGTTAAGGACCCAAGTTTTCTTCATGCAGACAGCAAAGACTCTGATCAGACTGGGTGGATGCCCAGGCTGATCTTAGTCTCCACTGATAGCACCTGCCATTTTGTAGGTTTTGTCATGTGCTGGCTAAAACATATTTTAGTGTGTATGTGTTGCAGTTTTACCACCCAGTCAACCTAAAGGGATCATGTTGAGCAGGGTCACTTTACCTAACCAAACTTTTTCTGGGCAGGATAAGTCCTCTAAGCAGTTAACCAGCACTATGCACATTCTTTCACCAGAAACTAATAACTGCTCTTGACTCAGTGAAGAGAGAGAATGACCAGAGAAAATATTTCATGATCCATCGCCACGAAAGAATGTTGCCTACCTGGTGGAGGTCGAAACTGCAAACTCCTGATCACTTTTCTGACGCGCATCAATCTGAGCCACCAAGGCCGGCTATTTTAATGCGAAAATCAACATGGTACTTAATACAAATATCAAAATAAAAACATTGTCTAGACATGAGGTCAAGTTCATCAAACATAATCAGCTCTTTGTATCCGGGAATGTTTAAAGAAAATATGAAACAAGAGCTGTCGTAGGACAGCGTAGCTCGCCTGCTGGGTACATTTTATATTGTAACATTTTTATCATTAAGCCATATAATATAGGTCACACTGACCTAGATGTATTTGTATGTAAATCATTTTGTCACATAGATATAATAATCCAGGTATGACAATTCTCCATGAAATAGTAATAAAAATAAAAGGCAAAATCACTGAAGCATGAAATATAGGTCACAATGACCTAGATATAGTAAGTGGTCATTCATTGGGTCACATGGAACTAATATCCCAGGTGTGACATTTATCCAACAAATAGTATTCAAGATATAAGGCAAAATCACTGAACCATGAAATATAGGTCACACCAACAGAGATATATTTTGACGTCAATAATCGGGTCACAAGGAACTAATATCCCAGGTGTGACATTTATCCAACAAACAGTATTCAAGATATAAGGCAAAATCACTGAACCATGAAATATAAGTCACAATGACCTAGATATAGTAAGTGGTCATTCATTGGGTCACATGGAAGTAATATCCCAGGTGTGACATTTATCCAACAAATAGTATTCAAGATATAAGGCAAAATCACTGAACCATTAAATATAGGTCACAATGACCTAGATATAGTAAGTGGTCATTCACTGGGTCACATGGAACTAATATCCCAGGTGTGACATTTATCCAACAAATAGTATTCAAGATATAAGGCAAAATCACTGAACAATGAAATATAGGTCACACCAACAGAGATATATTTTGACGTCAATAGTCGGGTCACAAGGAACTAATATCCCAGGTGTGACATTTATCCAACAAACAGTATTAAAGATATAAGGCAAAATCACTGAACCATGAAATATAAGTCACAATGACCTAGATATAGTAAGTGGTCATTCATTGGGTCACATGGAAGTAATATCCCAGGTGTGACATTGATCCAACAAATAGTATTCAAGATATAAGGCAAAATCACTGAACCATTAAATATAGGTCACAATGACCTAGATATAGTAAGTGGTCATTCATTGGGTCACATGGAACTAATATCCCAGGTGTGACATTTATCCAACAAATAGTATTCAAGATATAAGGCAAAATCACTGAAGCATGAAATATAGGTCACAATGACCTAGATATAGTAAGTGGTCATTCACTGGGTCACATGGAACTAATATCCCAGGTGTGACATTTATCCAACAAATAGTATTCAAGATATAAGGCAAAATCACTGATCCATGAAATATAGGTCACACCAACAGAGATATATTTTGACGTCAATAATCGGGTCACAAGGAACTAATATCCCAGATGTGACATTTATCCAACAAATAGTATTCAAGATATAAGGCAAAATCACTGAACCATGAAATATAGGTCACAATGACCTAGATATAGTAAGTGGTCATTCATTGGGTCACATGGAACTAATATCCCAGGTGTGACATTTATCCAACAAATAGTATTCAAGATATATGGCAAAATCACTGAACCATAAAATATAGGTCACAATGACCTAGATATAGTAAGTGGTCATTCATTGGGTCACATGGAAGTAATATCCCAGGTGTGACATTTATCCAACAAATAGTATTCAAGATATAAGGCAAAATCACTGAACCATGAAATATAGGTCACACCAACATAGATATATTTTGACGTCAATAATCGGGTCACAAGGAACTAATATCCCAGGTGTGACATTTATCCAACAAATAGTATTCAAGATATAAGGCAAAATCACTGAACCATGAAATATAGGTCGCAATGACCTAGATATAATAAGTGGTCATTCATTGGGTCACATGAAAGTAATATCCCAGGTGTGACATTTATCCAACAAATAGTATTCAAGATATAAGACAAAATCACTGGACCGTGAAATCTAGGTGACCTGGACCGTAAAATGTAGGTCACCATGACCTTCACTCTCTTACACTTAAACCAATGTCACATAGTTAGCTGATGGATAACCAGTTGTGTCTATAACCTGTAGGCATATAAGATTTTACAAATGTGTCCTAGATTTTGACCCCTAGCCCCACTCCAAGTCCCACCCTGAGGTATGAACCCAGGGGTATGTTCTTTTGGAATCTCAGAAGACTCCTCCAGGTACCCAAATTCTAAATATGAATGCTCTATGAGGAGTGAAAGTCAAGATATAAGAATTTGAAAAACTTTAACACAGTATTACAAAGGTGTCCTAGATTCTGACCCCTAGCCACACCCAGGGGCATGAACCCAGGGGTTTATTCTCTTGGAATCTCAGAAGACCCTCCAAGGTACCTAAGTTCCAAATTTGATGCCTCTGTGAGGAGTGACTGTTGAGATATAAGCATTTGAAAAACTTTAACACAGTGTGACGGGAACGGGAACGCAAACACGGATGACCGGGGTGACTACAATAGCTCTCCTTGTACTTTGTACAGGCGAGCTAATAAAAACAGTTCAAATGACATTGTGCAGACAAGAAACTGTCACACAAAAGCTAACGCCCAGAACCTATCACACTGACAAATGTCAATGCTATAGAAGCTGAAATGTAAGTACTTCTTTCTCAAGTATCCAAGAACAAATAGACCCACATGGAAGTAAAGGATAAGGATGACAAATGGACCTAAAGATGGATGCACTGACAGCAAATGGACGACTTCAAGTGGGCTTCACAAAACTGTTCTGTTAAATCATATGGCCATACCAAGTTCTTAACGCTAAGCATTCTGGGTAAATTAAGATGCCACACCTACTTCCAGTTTTCAGCCAATCAGATTACTTGATCCAGATTGTTGATATAAAGTCACATACTTAATGGCAAACAGTGCAGATCCAGATCAGTTGGCTTCTTCAGAAGCCAGCTGATCTGGATCTACACTGTTTGCAAAGGCAGGATATATCCGGGTTCAGCAGGGCTAGGGTTAACTCTTAGCACGCTGGGTAAACCAACAGTGGATGACATATCCAAACAATTTTCTGTTTTTCCCCAGAAAACAGGTTTTGACATTTCCTGCAAATTGTCTCCTTGGAAGACAATTTGCATGTAATGTCAAAGCCTATTTTCTGGAAAAAAACAACAACAAACAAACAAGAATGCCAATAAGCAGTCCTTATTAGGCATCACCACCCTCTCCAAGGAAATGCCTGCCTTCTGATAAATTATTTAGCAAGATAAGAAGCCGAAACCAGAATGCAATGGATGGCAAGATGGACGCGAAAACAGTATACTTCCCCGCTCCAAACAAACATACTTTAGGGCTTTGGGGGTCGGTATCATCAATTTGCCATCTGCTGATTTAGCCAAAAGAGTGGTAAAGGTCAATTAAAGGAAATTAACTTACTTGTTTGTGGACCTTGGTGAGCTGTTCAAGGTTATTCTCCAGGAAGCTGATCTTCTGCTTCTGGGCGGCACTGCCACCAACATCCTCTTCCTCATCATCCTCCTTCTTCATTGTTGACTGAAAAACAAATCAAGTGACAATATCTCTCTGCTTTTCAAACAATACAAAAATAATTTAGTCTGGCCAATTTTCAGATAAAAAGGACTTTCTGAATAAACTTCTTATTTCTCACAGCAAATGTGTAACAGCATTTCAAAAGAATGAGACCAAAAGAATGAGCTTAAAACTTAGTAAGTAATTTTCTGTGAAAACAAATGAAAGGAAACACAGCATTATGTCCCAGTTAACCCTTAAAATGCCAAGAAAACCTGCACCTGAAAATGTCGTCTGTTTATATTCTTGCAAACTTTTCAAACCTAGTATTACATACAGGCAAATAGTGTGGACCCTGATCAGACTGCTCCTAGAGGAGCAGTCTGATCTGGATCCACACTGTTTGCAAAAAAACGACTTTTAAAATCACAAGCAGATGACAAAGCAGACAACAACTGTTGTGATTGGCACTTTACATATTTCACCATATTTTCTTCCTCCCTTCTTCTAAAATAAAAATTGACAGCTTTTGACTGCAATGTTTGAGACCCTGTTACAGATAAAGTATATGCTAGGTCTGATGACTGTAGATCATACAAATGACTAAAATGATGCTGAATGCTAGATTTAGATAGTCAGGGGCATAAAATGATGCTGCAGTGTTTTGGAGAACTTGTATGTCAGTTAAGATGACTGCAGGTGTTACAGTTAATTAGAAATAAAACTAAATGCAGGACTGACAATCATTAGACTGTGAAAAACAGGTTAAGGTCATAAAATGTTACTATACTGAGTCCATGTTCTGGAAAATATGTAGGCCAGTTAAGATGATTGCAAATTAAACAGTTATTTAGAAATGGACCTAAACTCTAGGGTTGATACAAATGTTGATGGATGGCTTAAAAATTCCATACAATGGCTGCTTGCAAAAACAGCTATGACGTAAAAAATAAAATGAATTAAACTTCAAAGTTCCACCTGATCAAATCTGTTAATTTGATTCTTCTGCCTTCTATGGTACTTAAAAAAATTCTTGTAAACTTTCAGCTAGCAACTAAACAGCATAAGCCAAACCTTTACATATGACATTTGTTATTAACCTTTCAGCTCAGCAGACCAGAACGATTACCTATGTAAACAGTGTAGATACAGATGAGATAACTTGTAACGAGCCTTCTCAACAGGATCTACATGGCTTACCTTTCTGCTTAAGATTTTTGACTAACATCCCTGTTTATAACAGCAAATGTGTCCAAATTGAAAGCTGGAAAAGTTCACTACAGAAACTCAGGAGTGAAAAAGATAACCCATTGTATACTGAATAGACTCTCCCACACCATATATTGGAAGAGTCCAATTTCAATTTTAGGTACGTCCGGCTATGAGATTTCCATATTCCTAGAGAAAAATGGCTAAACTGTTTTACGAGTCTCCCGCCTATAATAAGTTAACCTTTACCACTCTCTGGGCATTTTCAGCAGACGGCAAAATGATGTTATTTTTCTTATTTTTCCCAGAAAACAGGATTTGACATTTCATGCAAATTGTCTCCTTAGGAGACAATTTGCATGAAATGTCAAATCCTGTTTTCTGGGAAAAATAAGAAAAATATTTCAAAATGTCGTCTGCTGAAAATTTTACCCAGAGTGCTAAGCGTTAAAGCAGATTCTGTCAAGACCTATCAGCAAGATTATCTGATCTGCAACTTTGGAAAATGTTTGTTTGTTTGTGTTGAGATTTTACAGCCCAGTCAACCCGATGGAGTCATGTTGGGCACGGTCAGTTTATCTGACCACACTTACACTGGCAGGCTTAGTCCCAGTATTGTGCACATTCATTCACCAGAAACTGACAACTGCCATTCTTGAGTCAGGGGAAGGAAGAGAATGACTGCCAAAAAATATTACATGATCAATCTCCATGAAAGAATGTTGCTGACCTGGCAGGTCAAACCCGCAAACCTCCTGATTACCAATTGGTCGGCATCCAACTGAGCCACTGAGATCATGTGTGATTCAGCTGGATGGGCATCCAAACTGAGCCACCAAGGCCACCTTCAGAATATATACCATTGGACGTGCGCTGAGCAAAGAGTTAGATCAGCCTTCACATTCACCCAGTCTGACCATAATCTTCACTGAGTGCATTTTGGATACCCAAGGATGCCAAGTTTCTTGGTGCAGACAACAAAGACTCTGATCAGGCTGCATGGATGATCAGTCTTTGTTGGGTGCACATGCCAAAGGTATGTTTTCTCATATCCCAGCTCATTTATTTTCCTATTTACCTTTCTCACTCTGTTCTGTAAATCTTGCACGAACAATTTCCTAAGATTGTGAAGTGTCTGCAGCTCCTTAGCAACAGTTTCCTCCAAACCTTTAAGATCTTGTTTTGCCTGTTCTCGACGGTCAATCTGGAGAGAAAGTTCTGCCAATTTGGCTGTTTTCTCGGTTTCCTCGTGTTTCAGTTTGTCGTAATCTGACTGCAGCTTCTCCAGGGCAAGAGACAGCTTCTGGTTGGTACTGAAGAGACAGAAATATTAATCTTTACGACTCTCAGAGCAAATTCAGCAGATGAAATTAATGGAACATGTATTTTTCTTAATTCCCAGAAAATAGGTCTTAACATTTCTTGACATTGTCTCCTAAGGATTTCATACAAAATCACACCCTAGTTCATTGTATGAAGGCTATTACTTTTTTGCTGGTTATAAATTTGCAAGTGTGGAATCTAAGAACATTCCCCACAGTAAAATTCTTACGAATATTCCAATCAGCACTGAGCAGTAAATGGAAGTTACAACAACCTTAGTCCTCCGAGTCCCTTTCAGTCTGTCCTTGCATTATCAAAATACAAATGTACTAAGAAATGACAATTTACATGTACTTGGCAAGTATTACACTTTGATTAACCCATTGCAGACTGAATGAACTCCCCCACACTATATACTGGAAGATTCTAATATCGATTTTAGGTATGTAAGGCTATGTGATTTAGATATTCCTAGAGAAAAATGGTTAACTATTTGCAAACAGTGAAGATCCTGATCAGACGCCGCATTCTGTGGCATCTGATCTGGGTCTGCACTGTTTGCCAAATACCTTTTAGGGGTTTCCAGACTACAATGGATTAATGCCACACCTCATAAATAAGATGCTGTCTTATTAATCTCCCTGACTGCACCACCTAAATTTAACCATCTTAACCCTTCTCTTGCTAAACACTACATGCCCTGTCTTAGCAAACAGTGTAGATCCAGATCAGTTGGCTTCTGAAGAAGCCAACTAATCTGGATCTGCACTGTTTGTCATTCAGTATGTAAAAAGATTTAATAAATTGATATACAGTATTAAAACAATCTTCAAATGTGGCATCTGAGGGCCTGTAGAATTTCTGTTAGTCTCTCGTTTCTGAACTGGACCAAAAATGAAATGATTTTTTATAGTATCTCTGAATTAATGTTGGCAACATTAAAAAAATAATCATTTCGTTTGAAGAACGAGAGACTAACTGAAATTTTACAGGTTGTCAGGTGCCACAATATGTTTTTAAATTAACCCTGGTCCTGCTGAACCCCGATATGCCCTGCCTTTGCAAACAGTGTTGGTCCAGATCAGTTGGCTTCTGAAGAAGCCAACTGATCTGGATCTACAGAGTTTGTCACTAAGTATGTGAATTTATATCAACAACCTGGATCAAGTAATCTGATTGGCTGAAAATTAGAAGTGGGTGTGGTATCTTAATTTATTCAGCATGGCAAGGGTTGAGTTGAAGTATGATAAAACTGAAGGGACATACTCCTTTAACTGGTCCATGAGAGTCTGTTTGTTTGCAATCTCATCTCGTAGACTGGACAGCTGTTTCTGGTGCTGTTCCCTATGCACCTCGAGTTGTGACTCTAGCGCTGCCTTCATCTCACTGGCCGACTGTAAACTGTCTGTGGCTTCCTTCTTTGCTGACAAGTGGACTTGTTCTATAACAATAGCAAAAAAATCATTTGTTTTCACCTTTACCTTTCTCTTGACAAATTCAGCAGACAACAAATTGGAGACATTTTTTTTTTTTTTCTAATTTTTCCCAGAGAATGGGATTTGACATTTCATGCAAATTGTCTCTGGAGGAGACAATTTGCATGAAATGTCAAATCCTGTTTTCTAGGAAAAATAACAAAAACATTTCAATATATTGTCTGCTGAAACTTTTACCCAGCATGCTAAGCGTTAAGAATTTTGTTTGTGTTGAGGTTTTACGGCCCAGTCAACCGAATGGGGTCATGTCGAGCGCAGTCAGTTTACCTAACCACACATTTACTGGGCAGGCTTAGTCCTCTAAGCGGTTAACCAGTATTGTGCACATTCTTTCGCCAGAAACTGACAACTGCCCTTCTTGAATCAGAGGAAGGGAGAGAATGACCGTAGAAAATATTTCACGATCAATCTCCACGAAAGAATGATGCCGACCTCGGCTGGGGTTGAACCCGCGACCTCCTGGTCTCCAGTCGGACGGCGCATCCAACTGAGCCACCGAGGCCGGCTGAAATGAGTCTCATTGTGAGTAAGCTATCATCATGGCATATGAAGACAACAAAGATCCAGATCAGCCCATGAAGATGCACAATCTACCGTACTTGACCTAATTATCGCACTGTCTGCTTAGGTTTTTCTAAATTACTGGAAAAACTTGTAGTAAAATATCCACCTAATAAGGGCCTACTTTAAAGAAAGATCAGCAGAGGATTACATGAGAAGCGCATTAATTGATGCTTATGCGATATTATTTTCTCTGTCTTTATAAAAACATATGTTGTGGGTACTCATTTGAATTGCCTCGACAAGGACTTGTCGAGGCAATTCAAATGAGATCCCACAACATATGTTTTTATAAAGACATAGATAAAAGTACACTGGCTGTAATCTAAAGACTACTAAATTGCTTGGCTATGCGCTTTTAGGAGCATGTGCGGTAATCTGCTGCATAGCAATAAATTCTAGGTTATCCTATGATTCAGTAAGGGCACAGCAAAGGCCCTGATCAAACTGGACAGATCTGTAACATAGCTCCAGATAAGAAGCTTTTTTTTTTTTTTTTTTTTTCAAGCAAAAAGGTAAAGATATTTTCATATTTCTCCACAAAAACTTTGTGGTACTCATAAGCACCTCATCAAGACACTTCTAATGAGTACCCACAGTGTATGTTTTGCGGAGAAATAAGAAATATTCTTCAAGATACTCCTATTATATGGAGCTTAACAATGGCACAATTTAGCAGATGTACAGTTAAAATAACAGTGCCATTTTTATTTATTTATTTATTTTTTTTTTTGATTTGGGTTTAAAGGCCCTTTCAAGAATATTTCACTTATATCGTTCATCAAAGGTGGGCCAAAACTGGTGAACTCGGGGGGAAAAAAAAACACCTGACCATCCGTAAGCAGAGCTTGGCTTTCCCACATGTGACCCAAGTGAAGCTCGAGCCACAGTGGTGAGAAACCTAATGGATTAAGAGTCAACTCTCCTATCCACTAGGCTACGGGGGCCTGCAACAGTGCCATAACAATGTTATCAAAGAGTAATCTATATCTGAAAGAATTAAGTTTGTTTATAAGCGAAACAACAAAATTGAGCAAAGGAGTTAATCTACCCAACCAAGTACTCCATTATGGAAGGATCAGATTGACCTGGGTTATAAGTGTAATATAACAAATTACAAATGTTGAGATTTCTGACTGGCTGATTTGTTTAACTCAGAATGACAGCAAATGACTTTTGCTATGCCAGAAACTCTTTACAGAGTGTTTGTAACCACACAAATATCCTCTGATATGGCCTTGAGTACCCACATATAAACAGATGGATGTCTCCTGTTCATTACATCACATGCAGACTACTGAAATATCAATGTTAAATATGGGAATCACTAACTATGTCATGGTCAGTAAACAGTCATCAAATTATACTAGTTGCAGCCCTAATGTTTATTTAAACACTTTCAAAATGATAACAGGATTCACAGATTAATGTGCTGATTTTGTGCACAAAATTAGATGTTAGTACATAAAGTATGCAAAATGTGGAACAGGGTTACCATATTACTCAAGGTTTTGGAATCTTTACCATATTTGTCTTAAAATTTGAACAAGTCTATTTTATTACCTGCTGATGAGTCAAATAACTGCAAACAGTGTAGACCCTGATTAGACAGTGCATTATGGGTCTACACTGACTGTTCATTCAGGCCTGCCTGTTTCAATACTTCAGGTCTATTTAATCAGAAAATACTTTTCAAGACAGCAGATAACTTTCAAACTGTAAAACAATATTTCAAAAACACTAAACATTATGAGTGAAATTTCAACTAGACAGGACCATTTCCTATGTTAGCCCTTGTCCTGCTGAATAAATTAAGATGCCATGCCCACTCCTAATTTTCAGCCAATCAGATTGCTTGATCTGGAGTGTTGCCATAAATTCACACACTTGATGGCAAACAGTGTAGATCCAGATCAGTTGGCTTCTCAGAAGCCAACTGATCTGGATCTACACTGTTTGCAAAGGCAGGATATATCAGGGTTCAGCATGACAAGGGTTAAGATTGAGCCCTAAGTTAGGCTATAAGATTGTAAAAAATATGTTAGAATGTTCTACAAAATCCTCCAGATTACAGATGTGAGTTCCCAGTTTCGAATATATCATTCAAAGGTAACAAGTGAAATGCCCCAGGACAAGAGGTGAAATGATTGGACAGAACATAATGCAAGAGTTGTTTTGAGGTTTACCAGCTCTATCCACATTACAAAAACATGCCTATTGAAATACAATGAAAATTTTACCATCAAAAAATGAAAATTTTCAGTTAAAAAATTCCGATATTTTTCATATTTCTGCTAAAACATAGATTGTGGGTAGTCGTTACAACCGCCTTGCTGAGGCGGTTCTAATGAGTAACTACAATCTATGTTTTTGAGCAGAAATAAGGCAAATAATGTATACCCCTGTAAACCCCAGTTTTACTACATAAAAGTGGGGTTTAAGGGGGTCAAAATTATATAGGCATGTTTTTGTGATGCACAATATTTCAGTCATGTAAAGCTGTTTCCATGGTAAGAGACAGAAAGAAGAATAGGCTAGGTGAGAAAAAAAAGCCCCTACCTGTGAACAAGCAAGGCAAGAATTTCCTTACACCTTTGATTTTCTTTGTTTAAATTTCAATACAAGAGTGCACCATCCGAATTAGAAGACACACAATTGGCAAGGACAGCCCCATCCTACTCAACCCACAAACCCATTTTCTGCATGAGTGGGTGGGTGGGTGGATGGTGGGTTTGTTTGTTTGTTTGATTTGGGCTTAACGT
Source organism: Anodontia alba (assembly GCA_964016985.1). Lineage (NCBI taxonomy): Eukaryota > Metazoa > Mollusca > Bivalvia > Lucinida > Lucinidae > Anodontia > Anodontia alba. Next base: position 16,101,153 of record OZ024833.1, on the reverse strand, counting down.
CGCTTTCAACAATCTTTCAGTCATATTGCGACGGTGTCTGGATGTGACAGGGAGTTCAATGCTCACATTTAGAGTGCTGCCTCACTGAAATATCATGCCCGGGACACTTTGACATGATATTCCACCCAGTCACATTATACTGACACTGAGCTGATCAGTTCCGATTCCTAGCTCTACTTTCTTAATGCTGAGCGCCAAGCGAAAGAGCAGCTAGTACCATTTTTAAAGTCTTTGGTATGACCCGGCCGGGGATCGAACCCGCAACCTCCCGGTCACAAAGCGGACGCTCTACCACTGAGCCACTGTGCCGGTAGGGTGGATGGTGGGAGTAAAATGAATATTGCAATAAATATATACCTGAAGCTTACCATCTCTGTCCACAAAACAAAAAAATGCCTATTTAAATATACTGAAATGAAAACTTTCAGATAAAAAAATTCTGATATTTTTCATATTTCTACTCAAAACATAGATTGTGGGTACTTGTTAGAACCTCCTCACTGAGGCAGTTCTAACGAGTACCCACAATCTATGTTTTTGAGCAGAAATAAAAGAAATAATGTATATCCCTGTAACCCCAGTTTTACTACATAAAAGTGGGGTTTAAGGGGGTCAAAACTGAACATATCAAAATAGAATATTGCAATAAATATACACCTGACGCTTTTAATGTTGTTAAATGCTCATTCAGAGAGTCAACATTCTCTTCCAGTTGACGTTTCTTCCCTTCTATATCTTGTATAGTTTCCGACAGTGACTTCATCTTAGCCTCATGTTGCTGGATCAACAGTCTACATTCAGATAAATCACTCTCGGCAGATTCTAGTTTCTTGGCTGCCTCGGACTGGGTACTCTCCAGTGAGATTGCACGGTTGACCAGGGTCTTTACCTCAGATTTCATCTTACTAATATATAGACGGGCCACAGTAAACTCTTCCTCAATTTTCTCCGAGTTGCCCATTGCCATCTGAAGAGAAAAAGTGTGGCTGTGTGATGAAAAATATACACAACACAGTGCAGCCTCCCTACAAAAGCCACTATTGAGAACAAATCAAATAAAACTAGCTGGAGGGTGGCTGTTGTAGAGAGGTTAATATATAGTAAAATTGGAGTGAGATATCGAAAAAGTGGCTGTTATATGGAGGTGGCTGTTGCCTAGGGTGACCGTTTAGTGAGTTCCAAGTATTCTAACAATATATGTATTATGTGCCTGCTCAGCATAGATTATGCACATACACAGTCTAGTCAGGGTAAGCACAGTTCTTAACCCTTGCCTACTGAATAAAATAAGATGTCATGCCCACTTCTAATTTTCAGCTAATCAGATTACTTAATCCAGATTGCTGATACAAATTCTCACACTTAATGACAAACAGTGCAGATCTAGATCAATTTGCTTCTTTAGATTATTCAGATTATAATGAAAGGCTCTGTGCAATGAAGCCCCCTGAAGTCATGAGCTGAATCCCACCTCTAGTGGTATTCGAACCTGGGAACTTGTAATACAAAGTCCGTAGCACTAACCACTCGGCTACCCAGACGCTTCCAGTTTCTCCACGTTTTCATGGAGAAATAAGACTTCTTATCTAGAGCTATTGTTTAGATTCTATATTTATCCCATGTATTTGAACAGAGCAAACACAGCAGGTGCAGATCAGGGCCCAGTTGTTCAAAGCATCGTTAGCTGAACAAGCTCGTTAGTGGTCAAAATCTTAAATGTTCTAATAAGTACAATATCTAATTCACACATATTTTTGCTGAAAAAATGTGAGTAGCTTACCGAGCTTGTTAGTGGTCAAAATGTTAACTGTTCTAGTAAGTCCAATATCTAATTCACAGGTATTTTTGCTAAAAATGTGTGGCTTTTGCAAATGCAAAAGCTACTCGCAGTTTTTCAGCAAAAATGCCATATTTAATGATCAAAGTTTTAATAATATGTTAACCAACAACAGTGTTAGTTTGGAACAAGTGGGCCCAGAATGTGGCATTCTGATCATGGTCTACAATGTTTGGCACACATTTAGCAGTCTTTTGAACACACCGTGAAATTTTAGGACAAATATGGTATAAAAAGGAGTATGGACCAAATACTTAGCTCCAGGTAAGGTTAATTTTTCAACCAGTACTGATATATATATATTTTTTTTCATTTCTCTATGAAAACATATGTAAAGGGCACTTGTTAGAAACACCTCGCCGAGGTGCTTATAATGAGTACCCACAACTATGGTTCTATGGAGAAATAAGGGAAGTTTTTTTCCTGATATCCATCTTATCTGCAGCCTAAATATGATAGAGCTTCTGATCTGATGACAGCTTAGGTCCTACGCCATCTTTTCTCAATTAGTTAGTACATACCTTTGTTTCAGCTGAGTTTCCTCCCACAATGGTCCCTATATCTCCAAGATCCCGTAGTAATGACATCATCATATCTGTGATACGTCGACGCTGATGGAGGGAAGAATCTTTCAGAGAATCTAACTCAGACTGCAGACTGTTCAGTAAACTCTGAAACAAGTTAGTGAATAAGTTTAAAGAAAATATCATTATTAATCCTCAAAGTGCTAATCACAACTACAGCAGATAACAGTTTTATTTCCTTTTTTTTTTTCTTTTCAGAGAGAAAAAAGGCCTGACATTTTATGTGAAGTGTATGCCTAGCAAAGTGCTAGATAAGCTGGTACCCCAGTATGCAGTATGTTGGGTCCTTTATTGTTCATTTTTTTGCATTGAGGTTTTACAGCCCAGTCGAACCATTAGGGTCATGTTGAGTGTGGTCAGTTAACCCTTAAAGTGCCAAGAAAACCTGCATCTGAAAATGTTGTCTGTTTTATGTCGTCTGCTGAATATTCTTGCAAACTTTTCAAACCTATTTTTGCATACAGGCAAACAGTGTGGACCCAGATCAGACTGCTCCTAAAGAAGCAGTCTGATCTGGGTTCACACTGTTTGCAGAAATGACTTTTAAAATCACAAGCAGATGACAAAGCAGACGGCAATTGTTGTGACTGGCGCTTTAAGGGTTAATCTACTCGCACTGTTCCTCGGCAGGCTTAGTCCTCTAAGTATTAACCCTTAAACTGCCAATCACAACAATTGTCGTCTGCTTTGTCATCTGCTTGTGATTTTAAAAGTTATTTCATGGCTGAGCTGGGGTTCAAACTTGTGACCCCTGGGTCAGCAATCAGACATGCTACGGACTGCACTGTGGAGCCTGGCCCTTTATTGTCCAAGTGTGATATTTAGTGGTACATGTATTCCAATGCTCTGCCGCATATACATGCTTGAACTTTACTATGGTGTTGTGTGAAACAATTTTCACATAACCTGAGCTATTGAAAAATCAAATTCAGTAAAACTTGAATAGCTCGAACACCGATGGCTCGTTTACCATGGATCATTCAAACTCGTTTTTGAGTCCCTATGAAATTCTTCCGATAGGTCCAGAAAAAAATATTTAGGTAAGTGTTCTGATTTTATCATGAAATTGTATGTTGTGTGTACTCATTAGAATTGCCTCATCGAGGTGATTCTAATGCATACTCATCATACAATTATTGTATAGAAGATCGAAAACAATTCCCTAATTTATCACCATTTGCTTCCTGACCTTGCGCCATAATTAACCCTCAGCTATCTCGAACAAATTTCCATGGTCCCAATGATGTTCAAGCCATTGAAGTGCGACTGTATTGCTATGTCAACAATTAAGTATTACTATACTCTGACAATGAAAAGCATACAGATTTTACCATGCATTTCACAAAGTGCTATGGACTAGAATGTTCACCATTCTGTCCATACATTTTGGATGCATTGACAGTAAGTCTAATGGGCTTGTTCAAATTTTAGTCGAGGATTGGTAAGGAGTTAGAATATTTATCGTAATTAAGGTGTGGTCCAAATTCTTATAAAACCTACCAATTTCTGGCTAAGTTCGTCATTTAATGTCTCATTTTCTTTATTTTTTGTCTCAACTTCCTGTGATTTCTGATCGTAATTCATCGCAAGTTCCTCCAGAGCTTGTAAAACTTCCTTAACCTCATCTTTGGCTGAGTCATTATCAGCCGAGATTCTACCAACTTCCTGCTGTAAAAGGTCATTATCTTTTCTGGCATTTGTAATTAGTTCTTCTTGCTCAATAAGTTGCTGGTTCAATTTTTCTATCATCTGAGCCTGGTTGTTGATTTCATCATCCTGAAACAGCCACATATGCTACTTATCTTCCAATAAAAGAGGTAAATAAAACAAGAAAAACATATTGTCATAAATACCTAGATAAGAGGCTTTTTCCTCACAAAGAGTATGTGGTTTCAAGGAGAAATAAGGAAGATATTTCTCTTGTATGCTGTTTATCTTGTTTAGACAGATCACTAGGTAGTAAAATTGATCTGTTCTAATTTAGAACAAGTATGATAAGAGTTAACATGCCCCAATATTTAAGGTAATATCATCATTCAATCCAGTTGTTTAAAGCATCATTACCTTAACAAGCTCCTTAATGACAAACTATTAACTGTTATAGCTAAGGTACTTTCAAATACATTGATATTTTTGCTGCAAAAATGTGAGAATGCAAAAGCTGCTCACATTTTTTCAGTAAAAAATATCAATGTATTTGCCATATTTCAAGATAGAAAACATTAAATAGCTAACAACTTTCTTAAGTTTTAAACAACTGGGCCCAGAGTTCTACAACTAGTCTTGCGTACTTTCAGTTAACATACTGCAGTGATTTATTGTATTAGGAGTTTTACAGCCCAGCCAAGGCTGTTAAGATCATGTCAGCCAGTCAGTTAACCTACTCACACTTTTCCTGGGCAGGCTAAGTCCTCTAAGCAGCTAACCAGTACTTGTGAACATACTTTTGCCAGGAACTGACTTCTACCCTTCTTGAATGAGCGGAAGGGGAGAATGACCGAGGAAATTATTTCATTATCAATTTCCATGAAAGTTATGTGGCTGAGCTGCAATTCAAACCTATGACCCATGGATCTACAGTCAGACGTACTTCAGACTGCTCTATGGGGCCTGGGTGCAGTGATTTATATCCAAACTATACTGTGTAAGTGCTACATCCTGTTAATGTTTTCAGGCCCTCAAAGTAACGTATCAACTATCAGTGATGCCATGACCAACAGGCTACCTTTAGGAAAATGAACAAACTATGTAAAAACTTTTTTCCCCTTCTGAAAATGGGTCTACCCTTAGGGAGCAAATTCCTTTCTTTTAAAGTAAACCCATTTAACCCTTAAAATGCAAAGAAAACCTGCATCTGAAAATGTCATCTGTTTAATATGTCGTCTGCTGAAAATTCTTGCAAACTTTTCAAACCTATTTTTGCATACAGGCAAACAGTGTTGACCCTGATCAGACTGCTCCTAGGAGCAGTCTGATCTGGGTCCACACTGTTTGCAAAAATGACTTTTAAAATCATAAGCAGATGACAAAGCAGACGACAATTGTGTGCAGGAGAGAAAACAGGAAGTCACAAAAGTTGTCTCCTTTGTAAAAAAATTGCGGAAATCTACAAAGTATATCTAGTCCCTTAAGACATACGGGCAGCGTCAAGTGAAAAAGGGCATTTGCTCTCCATTCATACATTCTGCAGTATCCAATCCAGTTAATGCCGAGTAGAGAGTGCAGCCCGATATACCCAAGAACACCTTTTCGCATGGCACAGCCCATATATTCTCATGTGAACATATGAAGTACCTTATCATCAAGTTGCTGGTATATCTTGAGTTTTTCTGCCTCAAAAGCAGCTTTATCGGCCTCACTGATGTTAGACAGACTTCCAGTCAGACTTCCAATCATGCTGGTAGCTGGGGTCACATTTGGTGTCTCCTCCATCACTGATCGTCTCATATCATATTGTTCATCTTCAGGTACAGACTGGCCTAGAAAATAGACAAAATGGTATTTACCTTGGTAATCGGAAAGAAAGTATCAGGAAAAAAAGTATCGGAAAAAAAGTATCACTTTTGAGTAGGAAAAAAAGTATCCGGAAAAAAAGTATCAGTTTTAACCAGATTCGCCTCTGATGTTACAATGAGATGATGATTAGGATCCTTTTGTATGTTTACTAGTACTTTTCAGTTTAATAATAAATTTTGCAACCTATCTCTGTAATCCTTACCTTATAAAAGGGCTTGAGATGTCATTTCATCTCAATGTTTCGTAAAAGACTCACAAGTTAGAAGCAACTATCCAAAATGACCTATATAGTGTAGACAGGGATGTAAAAAGAGAAATTCCTCATTTGAGCTAAGTGTGCAAGTCGGATCTCCATGCTCATGAACCCTATTTGGGTTTCATTGGGTGGCAGGGCTTGGGATGTCATTTCATATCAATGTTGGGTAAAAGTCCCACAAGCTGGAAGCAACTCTCCAAAAGAACCTATATAGTGTAGACAGGGATGTTAGACCTCCAATTAAACAAGCTAAAGTCCATGCTCATGAACCCTATTTGGGTTTCATTGGGCGGCAGGGCTTGAGATGATATTTCATCTCAATGTCGGGTAACAGTCCCACAAATTAGTAGCAACGTCTCCGAAATGACCTATATAGTGTAGACAGGGATGTTAAACCTCCAATTAACGTAATGATGTAATAAAGACATGTGTGAACAATGTGTTTTTAATTGCAATATATCAATACAACATTATCATAGATTTGATGCTGAAGTCTACTTTTCTGGTTTAGTAAAAAGAGAAATTCCTCATTTTGAGCTATCTCTCTTTTCACCATCCACCACAATACCTTACTAACCTAAGCATTTTGTGCCTCCATGCAAATGAAAGTGACCGCACAAAGTATTTGTCCAAAATGACCTAAATAGTGTTGAGAGGGCCTTTAAACCTCATGATTGGAAAACACGCCTATATTAGTTTGACCCCCTTGAACCCCACTTTTATATATTAAAACTGGGGTTTACAGGGGTATACTTTATGTTTTTTTTATTTCTGCTCTAAAATATAGATTGTGGGTACTCGTTAGAAATGCCTCAATGAGGTGGTTCTAATAAGTATCCTCAATCTATATTTTCGTTTTTTCGACGATCAAGTTTACAATGTATTTGTATAGTCATGTTTTCGTAATGTGTTCAAAGTGTTCAAATGAGCACTAGATTTTTATTGTATTCTTGCACTTATTCACTCATTGATTTCATAGTGTTTGTTAATGCGTATGTTGTGTCCCACTCCTTCAAGGAATTCTGGAAGAGTTTTATTGCCGCTATTGTACTGCTCACAAAGAGTTCTTAGACGATGCTGCAAGCGTTCAAGTCCTTTTTTAACACGCCTTTTGGGAGGATTTCCAACAGCATCCTGTTGGATCACTGTCCTGACGGTAGCATTTTCTTTTTGGAACCACTGGATTAGTTTCCAAACTGATGGATGGTAGTGTCCAACAAGATTAAGAAATTTATTATTCCATCCTTCACACACATTATTTGTCCTTGGACTGTCGTTCAGTGTAGCCTCATGGACACTCCAGACTACAGGTGGGTAGAGCGGTTGAACATGTCGCACACGAATAATATTGTTGTCACCTGGAAGTAACCTGAATGTACCACTAACATATGTTTTGTCGAAGTATGCCACAAGGTCTGTAGCTTCAGCCGGAGCAATTGTCTTTAAATACTCTATTCCTTGTTGAACATCAGCATGTGGCAGAAAAGCTAATCCATCAAGCATGCCACAAAACTGTCTGAAATCTTCATTGGACTTATAATGTTGAGCTAGTCCAAGGCTTTGAATCTTTCTCCAGGTACTTTGTGTTAAATGGTAGAAGCACCCCTTGCTGTTAACATCGCGACCAAACACACCTGCTATAGGACGCAGTACAGCTTCCTCAAAGTCTGTGATAATTGTCTGAACGTTCATGACTAATCCAATGGCTTCACATTTATCAACTATTGCCTGTAACAACTCATCATAGGCAGCGCGAGTTTTGTGTTGTAAGAGCGCATAAACACATGTCACAGACGTTTCTCCGAAAGGAACTCGAAGAACATAAAGTTGGGAGAATAGTTTAGGTGCCATGGCAAAGTTTCCGTCCATGAAAACAGTATCAGCTGCAGATAGTCGGCGTAGGTCAGCCTCTGTAGCAAAGGCTATAACTCGGGAATTGCTGTCAGGACCATTGTCATACAGAAGGAAGGGTTCTTGGTTGACACCGGCAGTTGTTGTCCATTCGTCTGGAATGACAAATTCTGACAGATTCTGTGGAACAGGAGGTGTACGACGCTGGTAACGTAAACTACGTTTCACGTTTTCCTCAGTTGGTAAGAATGATAGAACCTCAGGCGGCATCTGGGAAACTGTTTGGGCAAAGATCTGGGATGGTTTGTCTAAGGAAGAAGTAGCTTGGTCACGCATGTTTTTTTCTATGTTTAACATATACCACATCTGTCTCATCCGCTTGATGGTTGTGTGGCTGCCCAGGAACTGGATTTGTGTGGTCTTGTGCAGTACTCAAAGTAGCACGGCACCCTAAGCTAGTTTTCTTGGAACACTTCCACCACACTTTTGTCTTTCTAGTATAGGCCTTGGTATACATAAAACCCTCAAAACATAACTTAAGTCCACCTTTAGAAGTTGTAATTAACTCCATTTTTTCTTATATAGATAAGCACATATGAAAAAATTGCACACAATATACTGATAGAAAATTAACTTTTTCAGCTTATATACATGTATTAACAATTTACATATGTTAATTTCTACCAATGGGATTATACTTTATCCAAAATTTACAAATTGTGATTTTTGTGATAAACATGCAAATTATCAATCAAAAATAAAAATCAGAAATAAAATCATTTTAACAAAATATGAATGTTTGCACTTACTTGATCAAAGGGTACTTTAAAGACCATTTAAGATTATGTCTGCATATAATTGTTTTGTTTAGCAATGATAATTTCAAACAAACTCATTAAAGTCAATAATAAATTAACAAAACAATCAACAAACAGTAAACAATTTAATTACCATTGACCTTTACCATCAATCAGGATTAACATGATTATGATTGGTACCAAAGTTTGGTACTGAATTATCAAAGTGCAATTAAAAACCTTACCATCAGTCAGGATTAACACTGAATTTTGGTACTGAATGATCAAAATGCAATTAAAGATTAATTAGGATGACATTACATAGCCTTTTATCTATCCTTTGTACATGAAACTGAGACTTATTTTTTTTCCTGATACTTTTTTTCCGGATTCTTTTTTTCCGATACTTTTTTTCCGGATACTTTTTTTTCTGATACTTTCTTTCCTACATTCATTTACCTTAATCCATTTTAGTCTGGAGACCCCCAAAAAATCTAGAAGTCCAATGGACTCTCTGAAATACGAGATATCCGTACCTCCACATATCGGATTTGCAGAATTGTGGAAAAAATAAATTTTACAACCACATTTCACAAATGCTTATGTAATTTGATACTGAAAGATATATTGAAAAATTGTGAAAAAGAGGAGAAATTGCTCAGGAGCAATTTCTCAGATGCAATTTCTCCTCTTTTCCAAAGTATTTTATTACCTGTTGTTAGATTTACTGTTCAGTATCTTAGATAAGCTGCTTATTGGGGTATTTACCCAATTAAAATTCCTGAAAAAGAAATTCAAATTAAATTTATTGGGTAAATACCCAAATATCAGTATTTCTTGCACCCATTAACAAAACAGGGTACCCAAAAGAAAAATCCTGCTACCCAATTCATTGAGAAATGGATGGGTAAAAATAGCCCAAAATACCCAATTGTTTAAAATCTTATCTAAGGCACGGCTGAATTTACATTTTTAATTTTCACTTCGAGATAAGCAATTATTCAAGATAGCCAAAGTCGAGATAACGATTGTCAAGTGTAGTGTAACCATTTTTCTCTAAGAATATCTTAATCACATACCTAAATTTGAAATTGGACTCTTCAAATTTATATTGTAATGGGGAGTTTATTCAGTCTAAAATGGGTTTTTGTTCACTGTAGAAGCCCTTGATGTCCATTACTCAGACTCTAGTTTGACTAAAATACCCTTATCTTTCATGTTTTATAATAAAATAAGTCTTTAATACCCCGCCACGATAAGTGGTGGGGTATTATGGTATCACTTTGGTCATCTATGTGTCTGTAGGTCATACGTCTGTCTGTCCGTGTGTTTGTTTCCGGAAGATAACTTGAGTAAATATCAATGGATTTTTATCAAACTTGGTGTGTGCATTGATATTATGGAGATCTGGTAATGGATTGCTAATGGGCTAATTTTGTCAATTTTTGACCGAGTTATCTGCCTGTGACATGTCCCTATTTTCGTTTCCAGATGATAACTTGAGTAAATATCAATGGACTTTCTCCAAACTTGGCATGATAATGTGGAGATCTGGTTTAGGATTGCTAATGGGTAAATTTTGTCCTTTTTTGACAGAGTTATCTTTCCACAAATTTCACGTTTTTATTTTAGGATGATTTGGTTATTTATGCCTCTTTGTTATTTATGGTTCTTTCAACATTATCTAAGTTATACAGACAATGAAGAGGAGATGATGTATCGCTCTGTTCAATGGAACAAGTACAATAATGGGCTGGGCCCAGTTGTTCAAAGCTAACGACGTCGTTAGTTAACGATTCGTTAAAATTTACATCGAGTGATATGCAAATATGCTGAAATTTTTTGCTGAAAAAATGTGAGTAGCTTTTGCAGTGCAAAAGCTACTCACATTTTTTCAGCAAAAAATATCAGAATAATGAATATTGAATCTGCTAAAACAGTTAACGAAATGACCCTTAACGTCACGACGTTGTTAAGCTGACGACGCTTTCAACAACTGGGCCCTGAACTCTGCTTCAAGCAGGATTCGAACAGAGGATCTTGTGGTCCGAAGTCATGAGCACTAACTGCTCAACCACCAAGACATTTTAACCCATTGCAGACTGAATAAATTCTCCCACACTAAATATTGGAAGAGTCCATTTTCAATTTTAGGTATGCCAGACTATATGACATAGATATTCCTAAAGAAAAATGGTTGAACTATTTGTAAACAGTGGAGACCCTGATCAGATGCCACAGTGTGTGGCATCTGATCTGGGTTTGCACTGTTTGCAATTACCCTTTTAGGGGTTTCCAGACTACAATGGGTTAAGTATGTCTTGTACTTAATTAGACCTGTCAAGATGAGACAATCAAAGTGGGACCCAGTAGATGTGAAGAAATAAGAAAAATATAGATCCAGGTAAGAGTGGGGTATCCAAATAATAGTTTTCTTATTTCTCCATGAAAACATCTGTTGTGGTACTATAAGAAGCCCCTCGGCAATGGGCTTCTAATGAGTACCCGCAACATATGTTATTTGGAGAAATAAAAATATTGCTTTACGAATGAAAAAAGCACCTTAATCCGGAACTATGGAAAAGTATCAACGTTTTTAATTCCACACAAATTAGCAAGTGACATACCACTTCTCCAGGCCTGTAATTCTGCCTCTAGTTTGGCTATTATAGCCTTCATCTTCGTGTTCTTATCTCTCTCCTTCTCGTATCTTCTCTTCCATTCCTCTGCTGTCAGTTCCTCATTAACGGTGACAACGTTCTTGATCGTCTTGGCTCTACAAAATCAACACCAAACATGTTAAACAAAGGAGTACATGGATATACAACTTCCTTATTTCTCCATGAAAAAATGTTGTGGGCCTTGCCGAGACCCATCTCACAACACCACAACACAGTTTTTTTGTTGTTGTTGTTGTTTTTTTTTTTCTGGAGCAATAAAACATTATTCTGATTTAACCCTTAAAGCGCCAAACAAAATTTGTAGCAGACGACATTCTAATTTTTTTATTTTTTTATTTTTCAGAGAAAGCAAGTCTTGACATTTCATGTGAATCATCTGCCAAGCAGACAATTCACATGAAATGTCGACTTGTTTTCTCTGAAAAATAAAAAAATAAATAAATATTGTCGTCTGCTGTAGTTGTGATTGGCACTTTAATGGTTAATTTACAATATCATACTTCTTGGGTGTACCGATCAGTATTGGTACGTTTTCATTTCTTTTGTTGGTGTTAAGGTTTTACAGCCAAGTCAACCCAAAGAGGACATGTTGAGAACAGTCAGTTTACCACACTTTTACTGGACAGGCTTGGTCCTCTAAGCAGTTAACCAGTATTGTGCACATTCTTTCGCCAGAAACTGACAACTGCCCTTTTTGAAGCAGCGAAACGGAGAGATTGACCGCAGAAAGCATTTCATGATCCAATCTCCACGAAAGAATGTTACCCACAACCTCCTGATCACCAGTTGGAAGCGGATCCAACTGGGCCACTGAGCCCGGCTTTTTTTTTTTTTTTTTTATTTCTCCATGAAAACACATTACAAGCTTCTGAAGAATACCAACAATGTATGTCTTCATGAAGTAATATGTGTAGGATGCATAGTTTGGGTCCATATTAGAGGTGAGGTTTCTAATGAGTTGTTTTTTTCTTGTGGAGAATATGTGGACAATACATGTTGTCTGTACCCATTTAGAAGTGCCTAACCTCAATGAGGCATATTTAAGGAGAACCTATGTTTTTGTAAAGAAAAATGTGGAGAATATGCATTACTGGTTCTCATTACCAATAAAGTTTTTTAATGTACCCACATCAAGTCTTTCGTGAGGCGTCTAATAAGTACCGAAAACATTTTTTTTTGTGGAGAAACGTGGTTTACATACCCTGTGTGAAGCTTCTACTGAGTACTCACAACATGTTTTCCTGGAAAAATGTTACATAGCTCCAGATAAGACCAGATGTCCACACAATACTTTTCTTACTTCTGCACAAAAGCATACATTGTGGGTACTCATTAGAAGCGCCTTGCCAAGGCGCTTCTAATGAGTACAGTCAAACCTGTCCAAAAGGCCACCTGTAATAAGCAATCCCCTGCCTTTAAAGGCCATTTTTTTCAGATCCCATTAAAGGCAAATAGGTGGAAATCTACCTGTATTAAGCAAGCATCTGTCTTAAGCAACCAGTTTTTGGCTTTCCCATAGGTGCTTGCTTAACACAGGTTTGAATGTACCCACAATGTATGTTTCCATGGAGAAATAAGAAAAACATCAAAAATTTTCGGGATGAAAAATGTGCCTATTCTGGAGCTTTGTTGTGGTTACTCATTGTATGTCCCTCATCTCAGTGAGACGCACAATCTATTTCATGATGAAATGAGAAGATAATTTATCTTGACGTCCCGCTTATCAAGCACTATGGCTGTACTAACCTCTGACCGAAGAGAAGTGTTGACTTAGTTTCTGACTCATTATAAGAGGCTGGTGAAGCACAGATGACCATCGTAGTTCTGGCATTACCTCCTAAACTTTCTTGTAATATACGTGTAAGTTTACTGTCTCTGTATGGTACATGGCTTTTCTGAAAACAGTAATTATAGACGGTCAAAAATCTGGCTACAAAATTTCACTTTCTTTTATTGTCAATTACACCAGTATTGCTGTGTGTTTTTGTGTTTTTTTTTTATTTGGGTTTTACAACCCTTTCAAGAATATTTCACTTATATCAAGCCAATCGTTCATCAAAGATGGGCGAAAAATGGAGAACCAGGGGAAAAACCATCTGACCATCCGTAAGCAGAACTTGGCTTTCCCACATGTGACAGTATTGCTGTAATAACTCAAAGTATTGAGACAGGCAGGCCTGAGCAAACAGTGTAGACCCAGATCAGATGCTGCAGAATCCAGCATCTGATCTGGGTCTACACTGTTTGCCACTTATCCAGCAATATTTTAGACACATCAACGGATAGTAAAACAGACTTTTTTCAAATTTTAGAACAAATACTAGAAGTAGTTAAGGTTAAAGTGTTCAAATCAGGGCTCTGGAAATTTTGAAATCTGAATCGGTCCAGCCGATGACGATGACGTCATCAATGAGCCCATTTCCAAAAAAAAAAAAAAAAAAAAATATGTGTATATCACCTGTCACGAAAACTAATGACAATTGGCAGTCCTATAACTCCTTTTAAATAATACACTTCAACTCCATTATATGACGGAAGTCCGGGTACAACAAGCATGATCAAAGCTGACGTTATCAATAAATACAGTCAGGTATGTAAAAAGATAGAAAAAAATGGTTTTGTTGTTATTTCCACCTCCGCAGGGTTTTCCTAAACTATTTATAAACAACTGATTCCCGTCTTGTATAAGCGCGAAGACGGCGGGAAACAGGAGAGACGGAACGAAACGACTTTCATGGACCTAATTAGGTCTCATAAAAAAGGCCTGCGCCACGGGCGGTTTTGCAGTTTTCAGTGTTTCAAGATTTGATCAGACTGCTTAAATTTTAGGCACTGACCAATCTTGCCTAGCGCAAGTGGTGCATTACTTATTTTTACTGTGAAATCTACCTTGAATTATACTCGCGTGTTACGGCAATCAACAAAAAAAAAAAAAAAAAAAAAAAAAAAAGCAATCAATAATACCCAGATCAGACGCCGTTGTATGCAACATCTGATCAGGACGTACACGGTTTGGGAATTCATTTATCGAATCTGGGACCGACAAACCGTGTTGATCAAAACAAAAAAGAAGAGGAAGAAAACGGGTGCGTTCAAGCGGTGCATTCTGTTATCACTCTCATTAAAGCGACCTTTGATCTTTTGGACATGCCGACTGCACCTGGGTGTTTTGCAGTCTCGGTGTATTCACACGTGTCACACAAACGGATTAATTATCAGACTACCGTTACTGATGATTCGTGTTAATCGCTTGTTTACCGCACAAAGGTCAGTGAAGTGTTGATTTTTTGACAATGTTTGGATAATGACGTAATTAATTTGTGCTGCGGGTAGGTTGCCGTTATTCAGCTGTCTCTCCAATATACATGTCAAATGACCGTTTAGAGCCTTTTAACTACCATAATATCGCATTTAAAAGGTGCGCGGACGTTGTCAGTTTGGAAAGACTTGACCGTCTGTGATTTTTTAGACATCATTGATTTGTGAAAATTGGTTGGTTTGGGAAAAATGGGGTTCAAGGCACAAACCTGTTGGACCGATTTATTAGCGTTTTGGGGTGTTTGAAATCGGTCCAGAATTCTTAATTTCGGTCCAGACCGGCTATTTTTCCGGTTTTCCCGAGCCCTGGTTCAAATACTTAGGGTAAATATGGTAGGCTATCTAAACTCCTTATTACGTTGATGTAAATTTATTTGAGTCTAGTAAATAATGTAAAGCTCAGGTCAAGCCAGTCAGTCATGTTGAGCAGGCTGGTTAACCTACTCACACCTTTCTTGGGCAGTTTAGTCCTCTAAGCTGTTAACCAGGGCCCAGTTGTTCAAAACTAACGATGTCGTTAGTTAACGTATTGTTAAAACTTTGATCATTAAATATGGCATATACGCTACCATTTTTGCTGAAAAAATGTGAGTAGCTTTTGCATTTGCAAAAGCTACTCAAATTATGTCAGCAAAAATACCTGTGAATCAGATATTGTACTTACTAGAACAGTTAACCTTTTGATCACTAATGAGCTCATTAAGCTACGATGCTTTGAACAACTGGGCCTAGTTCTTCTGCACATACTTTTGCCAGTAACTGACAACTGCCCTTCTTGAATCACCAGAATGGGGAGAATGACCATAGAAATGATTTTCATGCTCAATCTCCTAAGGCTGGCAAAATTAATCGGATAATCAATTAATTGATTGATAAATTCCACAAAAATGATTGTTACAGATTTGCTAATAATCGATCATATGATTTCTGTGTCTGTTACTTTACCGTATATACCTTTAATATCCAGACCCCTCAACTCCTTTCCATGCTTTATCTAAAATTTGAACAAGTACAATTTACTACGTAGTGTTGTGTCTAAAAATAGTCGGATGAGTGGCGAACAGTTTAGACCCTGATGAGACGCTGTCTCGTCTGGGTCTAAACTGTTTGCTCAGGACTGTCTGACCAAATACACACAGCAAAGTATAACATATGGTAAGAGTCATGCTCAGACAGACAGGTAAAATTATGACCAAATCTTCATTGATTACTTATTGATTATCGATCATAATGGCAGGACTAATAATCAATTATCTTTTCAGCTCTGATTAGCCAGCCTTACGAAGTGTCCAAGCTGGGATTTGAAATTGTAACCCCTGTATCTGCAGTCAGACATACTACCCACTGCCCTTTATACTTTGTTTGTTTGTTTGGTTTGGGCTTAATGTCCCTTTCAACAATCTTTCAGTCATATCACGAAAGTGTCCGGATGTGGCAGGGAGCTCAATGCTCACTTTTAGAGTGCCATCTCACTAAAATATCACACTCCAGACACTTTGACATGATATTCCGCCTAGTCACATTATACTGACACTGAGCTGACCAGTTCTAGCTCTACTTTCTTAATGCTGAGCACCAAGCGAAAGAGCAGCTAGTACCATTTTTAAAGTCTTTGGTATGACCCGGCCGGGGATTGAACCCACAATCTCCTGGGCCCAGTTGTTCAAAGCGTCGTTAGCTTAACGAGCTCGTTAAGGATCATTTCGTTAACTGTTTTAGCAGATTCAATATACAATATTCTGATATTTTTTGCTGAAAAAATGTGAGTAGCTTTTGCACTAGCTACTCACATTTTTTCAGCAAAAAATTTCAGCATATTTGCGTATCACTCGATGTAAATTTAAACGAATTGTTAACTAACGACATCGTTAGTTTTGAACAACTGGGCCCAGGTCACAAAGCGGACGCTCTACCACTGAGCCACTGTGCCGGTACCCTACATACTATGGCTCATAAAAAGAAATTATCACTGAAACTTAACTCTGATCAGACAGTACTGCTTGGCAAATCTGTAAAAGCTGAAATACCGTATACACCCCAATTACCGCAAGTGCTTCTATAAGCACTTTAGTAGTATTTACATTCCAGTCAGTGTACTTTTATCTACTCATGTTGTGGGTACTCATCTGAATTGCCAAAACAAGTTGAGGCAATTCAAACGAGTACCCATAATATATCAGGGGTCATCCTGGAGCTTTCAGAGAGGGAGAAGTTTTGCAACAATTTCAGGATTTTAGGGAGAAGTTTAGGTCCAAATTTAAGATTTCCCTATACATTTTATACATTTTCACTTCTCCCTCAGCTCATGATAGGGAGAATTCAGCCAGCTAAGGGTGACTTTTTCTCCCAAATCGCCCTATAGGATGACCCCTGAATATATGCTTTTATAAAAATCAGAAAATGATATCTCATAAGTATCATTAAATACGCCCTTCATGAAGTCCTCTGCTGATCTTTCTTTAAAGTGTGCCCTTATTTGGTGGATATTTTACTTCAAGTTTTTGCAGTAAGTTTGAAAAACTGAAGCACACACTGCGGTAATTAGGTAGAATACAGTAATAAATCTGTATTCTTAACCCATTGTAGACTGAAAGAACTCACCCACACTATATATTGGAAGAGTCCAATTTCCAGTTTAGGTAGGTCAGGCTATGAGATTTAGATATTCCTAGACGAAACTGGCCTAACTATTTGCAAACAGTGAAGACCCAGATCAGATGCAGCATTCAGAATGCTGCATCTGATCTGGACCTGCACTGTTCGCCAATTACCCTTTTAGGGGTCTCTTGACTACAATGGGTTAATACAAACACACAACTTACGTTTCCTTCAGCTAGTGCAGAGATTACATTTCCTAGTGCTGACAGTGATTTATTGATGTTCTTAGCCTCATCTAACACGGCCCCCTCAGCACCAGTCTTGCTCACCTGGTAAAATACAGAAAACATACCATGCAAACCAGATTTTCCAACAGCTAAAGATAAGCAAAATAACTAGAAATTTGCATAAATGTGACACAGCTCCTGATAAGACGTTTTCATCATCCGAAAAGTATGGATATTTTTCTCATTTCTCTACAAAACCATGTAATGTGGGTACTCATTAGAAATCTCATCAATGAGTACCCATGGAATATGTTTCATGCAGAAATAAGAAATATTTACTTGATATCCCTCTTGTCTGGAACTGTGATGTGAGATCACATAAGGTGGATGAATGAAATTTTACAGACTGTCACAATCACCTTGCATCAATGGCAATATATTAGAAACTATTTTAACCCTTGCCTTGCTGAATAAATTAAGATGCCCGCTTCTAATTTTGACCCCTTTGTAAGCAATGCAAATTTAGATGCCACTGCTCATACAAGCAATGGCACCTAAATTTCCTTTGTAAACAATGCAAATTTAAGTGCCATTGCTCGTACGAACAATGGCACCTAAATTTTCATTGTTTACAGAAAGAAATGTAATCTTCATAATGCCTTTATGGTGAGGAGATTAAGTTTGGGAAAAAACAACCATCTGACTTACTACTGTCTTGCGCGCAACCCTCAATTATTATCATTGGGAGTCAATTTCAAAGCAAGCTCATGGATATACAGTATGATGGCTGTCTCATTCAACAGAATTTCAGTCGTATCAAGATTTTCACCACTTTGCCTTTCTCCAAGAAAGTAGTGTAAAATTTCAATTTAACATAAGCAAAACCAGCAGACAACAAACAGATGACAGTTTTCTTATTCTTATTTTCTCCAGAAAACGGCATTTGACATGCCATGCAAACTGTGTCCTATATTCTAGAAAAGTTTTAAAATATTTCAAGATAGAAGTTATCTAAATTCATCATGGGCATTTGTAATTTTCTATTTTCATTGGTGAAAATAGTTGAGAAAGATTAATTTTAGGGTAAAGCAGAGATTCCCATGAGATCACAGTTCAATGGCACATTTACATGACAAACTAGAAATGTGTTTGTAAAAGGCTTTGCCCCCAACTATATGCTTGGCCATAAAAAATGTCAAAAGTTAGAAAGGGGCATAACTCGTTAATCTAATTTTTTAAGCTAATCAGGCGATCTACTCATCATCACCAGTAAGCTCACCAAGTTTCAAGGCCACAGATAAAATACTTTTTGAGATATCTTGCTCACAAGATCTCATTAAGTCCCATAGGCTTACAATGCATGAATCAATAATGGGGCATAACTCAGAGACCACTAGTCAAATGGTATGAAAAATCCAATGAAAAGGGGAAAAAAATACAGGTCTGCTAATTTTTCGTAAGTAATGCATATATGAAATTTCAAAACCTAGCACACAATATGAGAGGTCGCAAAAGTGCTTAATACTTATGTCTGAAAAGGGGCATATTTCTACAAATATCGATAAAATACCTAAGTCTGAAAAGAGGGCATAAGTTGATTAAATATATACAAAAGTTCACCAAAATTAAATCAGGTCATCTACACATTGGTTCGAACTGCTTACATGAGCCTAACTGATGTGTTTCCTTAGATATTTTGCTTACAAGATTTTCAATTGCTAAAATGCCTAAGTCTGAAAATGGGCGTAACTCCACCATGAAGAATCTGACAGAAAAAAAAAAAAAAAAAATACAAGTCAGCTAATTTTTCATATAAAGCAATCATCCCGATGCATATATGAAATTTCAAAATCCTACAATACATGGTTCCAAAGATATGAGAGGTCACAAAAGAGTGATGGACAAATGGGTGAACAAATGAAAAGACAAACAGATAAACAGATGGACAGATAGATAAGGCCAAAGCAATATGCCCTCCCAGATTTTTCCAAGCTGTGGGCATAATGACCAACATTTCAGACCTTGTTCACAATAGCAAATTTGTTTTGTTTGTTGCAATGTTTTACCCTTCATGCGCCAATCACAACTGCAGCAGACGACATTGTGATTTTTTTTTTATTTTTCAGAGAAAATATGGCTTGACATATCTTGTGAATTGTCTGCCAAGTAGACAATTCACGTGAAATGTTATCTTATTTTCTTTGAAAAAAAAAAAAATAGAATGAGGTCTGCAACAATTGTTTGCTTGGCGCTTTATGGGTTAACTTGCATGCTAAGTGTTAATAAAATATATATATACTGACCACTTACCTTTTCACTACCAGCTAAATCGACTAGGTAAAGTTTACCACTAAGTTTTTTCTGGGTTTCAACATTCTCTTGTTTCACATTGATTAAAAACACACTATGACTACGACTGCTGTGTTCATTCATATCTGCAAATATATATGATGATTTGGTGTTTTACATCCCTTTCAACATTATTTTAGTCATATTAAGACAATGAAAGGGTGATAATGAAACGCTTAATAGCGCCATACACTCGTGCTGAATTCTGCCTACAGTGGAATTTGAACCTAGGATCTCTGAAGTTGGCAGTGCTAACCACTGACCACTCGGACATTTCTGGAAATATATAAATATATATATATATATATATACCCCCATAAAAACCCTAAGAATTTGGACAGACAGGCACATGAACAAGAAGTGCAGACCCAGATTTGATGCCAAAGAATAATGGCATCTGATCTGGGTCTAAACTGTTTGCCATTCATCTAGCAGTTTTGCTGACATATCAATAAAGAGTAAACTGAATTTGTTTACATTTTAGGACAAGAATGGTACGGAGTTTGAATATTTAGGGCAAGAGGGTAAAATAATAATATTAAATGGATGTTTTCATATTGGCCCTCTCCGAGGGCAGTCGTATTAGCCAGAGGATTGCTGTATTGGCCAGAGGCAGGGCTTTATACAAGGGCTAATACTGAAAGTTTCAAGGGTTTAGGGGATAAAAACTGAGGGATTCAGGAGGGCCAATATGGTTTAGGGGATAAAAACTGAGGGATTCAGGAAGGCCAATATTTAACAGTATTAAGCGGGCCAATATTTTACAGAATTTACCAGTCGATGAGGTTTTATTGCGTTCAACACTTTGAAAACAAAAAGTTTAAAAAAATGTCTTGAAATGGATGTTTTCACAATTGTCCTGTCGTAGGTCCTTGGCCATCTTAGTAAACGGACTGCAACCATTTTATTTCTTTAATTCACCGAACCTAAGGAGGCTCCATATCAAATCTGAGCAAAATTGGCTCTGCGGCTTCAGAGGAGAAGTCGTTTGAAAATGTTAACAGATGGCCTCACGTATGGACGGACGACAGACAAAAAGTGATCACTATAGCTGAGCCTGAGCATAGCTCGGGTGAGCTAAAAATCTACTGAACCTCACAAAAATGCTTCTGCAAATAAAATTGTCCATTACAGTAAAACCTCAATAGCTCAAACACTGATGGCTCGTTTACCATGCATCATTCGAATTCATTTTTGAGTCCCTATGAAATTCTTCCGCTAGGTTCAGAAAACAAATATTTAGGTAAATGTTCTGATTTTATCCTGAAATTGTATGTTGTGTGTACTCATTAGAATTGCCTCATCAAGGTGATTCTAATGAGTACACTCAACAATTACTGTGTAGAAGATCGAAAAAAAAAACCTAATTTATCACCATTTGCTTCCTGACCTTGCGCCATAATTAACCCTCAGTGGCTCGAACTACCCATATCTTGAACAAATTTCCATGGTCCCAATGATGTTCGAGCCATTGAAGTTCGACTGTATTTCTCCATGAAAACAAGTTGTGGGTACTCTTTTTTTAAAAACACCTTGCCATATGTTTTTGTGGAGATGAAAGAAAAAATTATCACTACTGTTTACTTGGAAAAAAAAAAAGAAAAAAAAAGCACCTTAATATCTATACAGCCATGTGCAATACACTGTGGGCATGAATAACCCTTAAAGCGCTATAAAACAAAATTGCAGCAGACAACATTCTAATTTTTTTTACATTATTTTTAAGTGGATATAAGACTTGGCATTTCATCAGAATTGTCTGCCTAGCAGACAATTCACATGAAATGGCAAGCCTTATTTTCTCTGAAAAATACACTCACAAAAAAACACAAGAATTCCGCGGAAGGCGTAATCGCACCTGCTGGCGCAAAAGTCACAGGAGCCTCAATCAGAATATGGTTATTAAATAAGTTTATTTCATTCTTAGCACTGCTTACTTGGAAAACTGGGTTGAAAAAAATGTAGACAAAGTGCCTAGTGGGGCATATATATTCCAGGCCAGTCCCATTCCCTCTAATGGCTATATCTTCAGCACTGACTTTTCGTATCATACAGCCCAATGATAATGGAATGTTGACGTAAAATGTGCAAAAGTCACTGGAGCATGAAATATAGGTCAAGGTCACGGGTCAAGGTACCTGCTAATTCAGTACATCAAGGAGAAGCACAATGCAAGGTATGGTGGTTGTAGGTCTTATAGTTGAGGAGTTATCAAACATCAACGTAAAATGTGTCAAATATAGGTCAAGGTCACTGGGTCAAGGTACCTGCCAAGCCAGGGCAATGAGGTGAAGCACTATGAAAGGTTTAGTGGTTGTAGGTCTTATATTTGAGGAGATACCGAACATCAATATAAATTGTCAAAGTCACTGGAGTGCACAAAATAGGTCAAGGTCACCAGGTCAAGGTACCTGTCGAGTCAGTACATCGAGAAGAAGTGCTATATAAGGTTTGGTGGTTGAAGGCCTTACAGTTGAGGACATATGGAAGGGTGACCTAAAAGGTGTAAAAGTCAATGGAGCGTGAAATATAGGTAAAGGTCACCCAGTCAAGGTACCTGCAGAGTCCGTACATTGAGGAGAAGCACTATGCAAGGTTTGATGTTTGTAGGCCTTATAGTTGAGGAGATATTGAACGTTGACGTAAAATGTGTAAAAGGCACTGGAGCGCAAAATATAGGTCAAGGTCACCGGGTCAAGATACCTGCCAAGTCAGTACATATAGGAGAAGCACTATGCAAGGTTTGGTGGCTAGAGGTCTTACACTTGAGATCTGGAACGTTGATGTAAATTATATCAAAGTCACTGCAGCCAAAATATAGGTCAAGGCCACCAGGTCAAGGTATCTGCTAAGTCAGTACATTGAGGTGAAGCACTTTGCAAGGTTTGATGGTTGTAGGCCTTATAGTTGAGGAGATATCGAACGTCGACGCAAAATATGTCAAAGTCACTGGAGCGCAAAATATAGGTCAAGGTCACCGGGTCAAGGTACCTGCCAAGTCTGTACATCTAGAAGATATAGGTCAAGGTCACTGGGTCAACATATCTGCCAAGTCAGGAGGTCAGTGGGATGTGTCATGCAAGGAATGATGGTTGTTGTAGAATTGTAGTTGATTAAAATACTAACTTTGACCTAAATGTCGAACTTCGACATAACAGAACTGTTAAGAGACAGACGGACGGACGAACAGACAGACGAATTGAAAAGCGGGCACCTATGTCGCAAAGTCAGGAGGTCAGGGAGATATTTCATACAAGGTTTGATGGTTGTTTAGTCTTGTAGCTGATAAGAATACTAACTTTGACATAAATGTCGAACTTCGACATAACAGAACTGTTAAGAGACGGACAGACGAACAGACAGACGAATGGAAAAGTGGGCACCTGTGTCGCAAAGTCGGGAGGTCAGGGAGATGTTTCATGCAAGGTTTGATGTCTTGCAGTTGATTAAAATACTAACTTTGACATAAATGTCGAACTTCGACATAAATGTTGACAGACGGACGGACGAATGGACAGACATACGGAAAAGCGGACGCCTATGTTGCAAAGTCAGGAGGTCAGGGAGATGTTTCATGCAAGGTTTGATGGTTGTTTAGTCTTGTAGTTGATTAGAATACTAACTTTGACATAAATGTCGAACGTCGACATAAATGTTGACAGACGGACGGACTGACTGACGGACGGACTGACGGACGGACGGACGGAAAATCGGACGCCTATATCGCACCCTGCTACAAGCAGGTGCGATAAAAAATATCATCTGCTGTTTGTTTGTGTTGAGGCTTTACGGCCCAATCAACCCAATGGGGTCATGTCGAGCACGGTCAGTTTACCTAACCACACGTTTACTGGGCAGGCTTAGTCCTCTAAGCAGTTAACCAGTATTGTGCGCATTCTTTTGCCAGAAACTGACAACTGCTCTTCTTGAATCAGCGGAAGTGAGAGAATGACCATAGAAAATATTTCACGATCAATCTCCACGAAAGAATAATGCCGACCTCGGCGGGGGTTGAACCCGCGGCCTCCTCGTCTCCAGTCGTATGGTGCATCCAACTGAGCCACCGAGGCTGGCATCATCTGCTGTAGTTATGGCTAACACTTTAAAGATTAATACTATGAAACTTCAGTGACAACCAATGTGATTCAACTTACTAGTAACAGCAACATGGCGATTAGCTTTTCCTTCATCTATAACGTCCATCACCTCCTCTGGACTTGAGACAAAACGTTCTGTGGCACCCTGATAAATGTAAAATACTGCAATTATGTTTCTAGAAACTGGGACGATATTCCAAGGTTCACATTGTTAGTGATTTTCCTTGCTTGTAGTATTTTTCTTTTTTTGTAATCTAAACATAAATGAATAGATACAGGACAAATCAGTCTTGCCCAAATGACTGAGTGTAAGTGAAGATCAGTCACTTTTTGTGACTGACGATCAGAATTTTTTTTTTTATTTGACTAATTGGAAAATTCTATTTTTAGGAACACATTTATCCCACATTAATAAATGGAATTTAGAAAGGATCTTGTGTTTACAAGCCATGAGTTCTCTATATGAATTTCATCTTAACTGTTATCATTTGGAAACCGAAAAAGATCGAAATGACACTATGACAAATAAACACAGTATACCCCCTCAATTGTCGAATGGTGAGGAGGTGTATAAAAAAAATATCTTCAAAATTTCCGTTGTATCTAAATATTTGTATACATTGTAAAGTGGGCCGCATCAAGGGAGAAAGTGCCTTCGAACATGTGCAAAATATGCAGATTCAAATTATCCTGTTCATGAAATAAGTCTCAGGGCATTTGCTCTCCATTGAAATATTCTTTAGTATCCAATGACTCTGTTTGTGGCTGGCAAAGGCCCTGATCAGACTACATGGATGCAGATGCTGATCTGCTGTCTGCAGACATGTTTTCACATGGCATGGCCCAAGTAAAAGTCTGGGCCCAGTTGTTCAAAGCTAATGACATCGTTAGTTAAAGACGACATCGTTAGTTAACAATTCGTTAAAATTTACATCGAGTGATACACAAATATGCTGAAATTTTTCAGAAAAAAAAAAATATCAGAATATTGTGTATTGAATCCGCTAAAACAGTCAACGAAATAACCCTTAACAAGCTCGTTAAGCTAACGACACTTTGAACAACTGGGCCCTGGTTGCTCCTTACCTTAACATAAGTAGCTTTATTTTTATCTTCATGGACAGACAGGTTAGTTTTAGTGACTGAAAAAGAAAACAATCAGTTTAACAACAAGACTACTTGATTACAACTAGGGCTGGCTAATCAGAGCTGAAAAAATAATCGATTATCAATCCTGCCATTGCGATCGATAATCGATTAGTAATCACTGAAGATTTGGTCATAATTTTACCTGTCTGTCTGAGCATGACTCTTATCATATGTTGTACTTCACTGTATGTATTTGATCTGACAGGCCTGAGCAAACAAAGTAGACCCAGATGAGACATCGCAAAAGGTGGTGTCTCATCAGGGTCTACACTGTTTGCCACTCATCCAGCTATTTTTAGACACAAAACTGGGTAGTAAATTGTACTTGTTCAAATTTTAGATAAAGTATGTAAGGAGTTGAGGTGTCTGAATACTATGGGTGACTACTGTAAAGTAAGAGACACAGAAATTAAATGTTTGATTATTAGCAAATCTGTAACGATAATCATTTCTGTGGAATTTATCGATCAATTAATTCATTATTCGATTAATTGTGCCAGCCTTAATTACAACAGGTTTTGTGTTTACTTCATAGCTCCATATATGAGGTGGTAGCGGGTAAATATATTCCTTATTTCTGGATGAAAGCATATGATGTGTGTACTCATTAGAAGTGCCTCACCAATGCACTTCTAATGAGTACCCACAACATATGTTTTCGTGCAAAAATAAGAAAAAAACATCCAAATGTTTTGGTTGGAACAGTGTCTTATCTGGAGCTATGTCACCTGTAACACTTAACCTTTGTCCTGCTGAATAAATTAAGATGCCACACCCTTTTCAAATTTTCAGCCAATCAGATGACTTGATCAGGATTGTTGCTATAAATTCACATTCTTAATGGCAAACAGTGCAGATCAAGATCAGCTGGCTTCTTCAGAAGCCAACTGATCTGGATCTACACTGTTTGCAAAGGCAGGGTATATCCGGGTTCAGCAGGACAAGGATTAACAGTTCTTAGGGAGCATATGATGTCCCCTTACACATACAACTGTATGATGTATCCTTACATGTCGATACAGCATTTATCTCCCTTCATCTATGTGTCACCGGGTATAGGTATATGATACACTTGTACTGCCTCGCGGTACAAGCCGGCTTTTATAGCGACGCGGTAGAGTGTTGGCCTGTCACAACAGGCTTTGACAATTCATGTATTACTATTTTCAAACTGAGTGAAAGACTGTTGATAAGATTTGTTTTACAGCTCTTTTAACACTATTGAAGTCATTTTGGGACCATGAAGGGTGATAATAAAAGCCTCCGAGCACCAATGAAGTGCAGAACTGTCACTAGAGGAATTCTGCTGGAATTCCAACCTGGGAACTCATTATCCAAAGTCAGGAGCTCCAACCACTTTGACGCTTCCAAAAAAATTGTTGATAGAAAATACTGCTGATGGTATTTTAACCTTTACCCCTCTCTCTCTGAGCTAATTCAGACAGATGACAAATTGATTATACCTTTCTCATTTTCCCAAGAAAATGGGCTTTGACAATTCATGCAAATTGTCTAAGACAATTTGCATGAATTGTCAAAGCCTATTTTCTGGGAAAACAGGAAACAGTTTACAGAATGTCATCTACTAAATTTTTTATTCAGCAAGCCAATCATTAAAATAAAGAATCACTCAAAAAATATCAATGAACTTATAGATCATATGAGCTTGACGTGGACATGGTCACAGTATGTACTCTGTGACAGTGTGCATTTGTGATAGTGTGTATTATTTCGCTCTCTACCCTACTGACAAGCAGAAAAAGTGGATATTATTTAGCTCTCTACGCTACTGACAAGCAGAGAATTCAGGTATGTATTTCTCCATGTTTTCACTAAAGTATGTGTCTCTTTGCAAAAACATGCTAGCAAAACTTAAAAGCACTAGAAAATTTAGAAAAATAAAAAAATCTAGAAATTTGCATTTATAAAACACTATGCTCCCAACTACACACTTGTCCGTACAAAATGCCATCATAGTTCAAAAGGGACATAATACTGGCAAAATTTCCTGTTTTTTTTTTGTTGTTTTTTTTTCAAAAGTTAATCAGGTTTGTTTGTGTTGAGGTTTTACGGCCCAGTCAACCCGATGGGGTCATGTCGAGCGCGGTCAGTTTACCTTACCACACGTTTACTGGGATGGCTTAGTCCTCTAAGCGGTTAATCTGTATTTTGCACATTTTTAATCAGGTGATGGACTCCCAAGCCCCAGCTAAACTTTATGTTATTTTCATTTTTTTTCTTTTAAAGGCTCCATATTCCTAAAAAATAAACATTTTATTATCCAAGAAAGGTTTAATAGATTGATATATGGTATTAATACAATCATAAAATGTGGCACCTGACAGCCTGTAAAATTTCAGTTAGTCTCTCGTCCTTGAAATGAAATGATTTTTTTTTATTGTATCTCTGAATTAATTTGCCAATATTAAGTCAGAGATACGATAAACAAGACCTGTCGCCTGACAGGTAGCTCAGAGGAAGTCTCGCTTTGACTTAGTTGCGCAAAGGCAAATTTTCAGACCCGTAACAGAAACAAAGTCACGGTCATGGGAGCTGATGCTGCTGATAAAATTTTTAGACAAGTATCTCTGACCTCAGCAAGTATGAACTGAATCCATCAAACAGTAAAGAAGAAATGAACTCCTAAAAACTTTAATGCAAAATCTTTAACATTAAAGTTCTAAGTCTGTGACCTTGACCCCAAGGTCATGGTTATAGGTCCTGATGTTGCTGATAAAAACTTAAAGCAATATCTATCACCATACGAAATTCATCTAAAGGCAACCAAGTAATTATTTAAAATCTTTAGTGCAAAAACTAATATAAAAGTTCTAAGTCTGTGACCTTAGTCCCAAGGTTATGGTCATGAGAGCTGATGCTGCTGCTAAAACTTTAAGACCAGTATCTATTACCATACCAAGTATAAACTAAATCCATCCAAAGGTAAAGAAGTAATGAGCTCTAAAATATTAAAAACAAAAACAACATAAGAATTCTAAGTCTGTGACCTTGACCCCAAGGTTATGGTCCTGAGAGCTGATGCTGCTGAAACCTTGAGACCAGTATCTATTACCATTCCAAGTATAAACTAAATCCATCCAAAAGTAAAGAAGTAATGAGCTCCTAAAAACTTTAACACAAAATCTTTAACATCAAAATTCTAAGTCTGTGACCTTAACCCCAAGGTCATGGTTATAGGTGCTGATGTTGCTGATAAAAACTTTAAAGCAATATCTTTCACAATACCAAGTCTCCAGTAAATTTATCTGAAGGCAACCAAGTAATGATCTAAAATCTTCAGTGAAAAAACTAACACAAAAGTTCTTAGTCTGTGACCTTGACCCCAAAGTCACCATCATGTATGATGATGCTGTTGATAAAAACTTTTGACTAGTATCTATCACCATACCAAGTATGAACTAAATCTATCATAAGGTAAAGAAGTAATGAGCTCCTAAAATCTTTAACACAAAAACTTGAACAAAAGAATTCAAAGTCTGTCACCTTGACCCCAAGGTTATGGTCTTGAGAGCTGATGCTGCTGCTAAAACTTTATTACCGTACCAAGTATAAATCTATTACCATACCAAGTATAAATTAAATCCATCCAAAGGTAAAGAAGTAATGAGCTCCTAACAACTTTAACACAAAATCTTTAACAACAAGATTCTAAGTCTGTGACCTTGACCCCAAGGTCACGGTCATGGGTGCTGATACTGCAGTTAAAAACTTAAGCCCAGTATCTATCATCATACCAAATATGAACTCAATCCATGTACACATAAAAAAGTAATGAGCTACTAAAAAACTTTAACACAAAAACTTTAACATTTGTGGACGCCGACGCCGGGGGTAGTAGAAAGGCTTACCGGAATATTTTGTTCCGGTGAGCTAAAAATCATTTCATTTTTGATCCAGTTCAGAAATGAGAGACTGACTGAAATTTTACAGGCTCTCAGATGCATTTAATGATTGTATTAATACTATATATCAATTTATTAAACCTTTCTTGGACAAAAAATGTCTATTTTTGAGGACTATGGAGCCTTTAATAACAAGTTCTTTGCTTTCAACACCTTCATTTCCCTCAGAATTTATTGACATCAAATTTAGATTGTCTTGTAGATAACAGAGAGCGACTGTGAATCTGCATTTTCTTCATGTCACACTCCTACTTTCTGGAGGGGTGTGCTTTGTGATTGTGGTTCTTCACTTCTGACTCCTGATATTTCATGTACATTTGCTTGAAGTCTAACATCAATCACAGTTCCAAATAAGAAGGGGTATACACGTAATATTTTTTTCTAATTTTCCTATTTCTCAATGAAAAGATATGTTGTGGGAACTCATTAGAAGCACCTCATTGATGCAGTTCTAAGAACTGCATCAATGAGGTGCTTCTAATGAGTACCACAACATCTTTTTTCTTTTAGAAATAAGAAAAGCATTAGTACCTTGTGGTTGAAGAGAGTACCTAATCTACTGTTATCATCTTCATCTTCCAATAAAAGGTTTAGGCCCAGTTGTTCAAAGCATCGTTAGCTTAACCAGCTCATTAGGGGTCAAAATGGTAACTGTTCTAGTAAGTACAATATCTAATTCACAGGTATTTGTGCTGAAAAACTGTGAGTAGCTTTTGTAAATGCAAAAGCTACTCACACTGGTTTTCGCATATAATTATGCCGTATTTAATGATCAAAGTTTTAACGATATGTTAAATAACCACATTGTTAGCTTTGAACAAGAGGGCCCAGGAGTCTTTGCAGACTGTACTTTTGACCTAGTAATGGGTCAATAGAATGTTGCTTTGTCAAAATAAAAAATCTTAAAAATAGAACATAAAAGCAGATAAGATGCTTTTTTCCAATCTGACATAGACACACTGCTTATGTAGACCTCTGGCACAAGAAACTGTGTTTCAGTGGTAGAAATAAGCCAGTAGAAGCAGGTAACTGAGCTTGCCTGGGGTACAACATAAAGAAAAAATCAACTTGTCCAACATGACTTTAACATACCACCACATAAAAAGGGTAATGGACAACAAGTGTGATTATCAACCATAGCAACAGATAAGGCGCTTTTTTCATCCGAAAAATGCTGATATCTTTCTTATTTCTCAACGAAAACATACGTTGTGGGTACTCATTAGAAGTGCCTCGACCAGGCGCTTCTAATGAGTACCCATAACATATATTTTCATCGAGAAATAAGAAAAATATTATGTGGATACCCCTCTTATCTGTAGCAATGAATTCAACAATGTGGCATTCCAAATGGCAAAGATTGACCCTTATCCTGCTGAACCCGGATATCTGTCTTTGCAAACAGTGCAGATCCAGATCAGTTGGCTTCTGATCTGGATTAGCACTGTTTGCTATTAAGTATGTGAATTTAAAGCAACAATCCAGATCAAGTAATCTGATTGGCTGAAAATTAGAAGTGGGCGTGGCATCAATTTATTCAGCAGGACAAGGGTTAATCCTTTCACTCCTGAGTTTCTGACATGGATACTTCTGTGTTTGAATCTGGACAGTGAACATGTCCACTGATGCAAATCAAGTCTTAAATCAAAACAAAATGGCCAACAGTGTGATCTTGGTAAGATGGCTCATTTGAGACATTTCATCAGGATCTACAATTTTGCAAAAAAAAAATGTTTTAGTCTACAGGACTGAAATGGTTTATGTATTTAAACATTTTATAGAACAGAAGAACAAAATATCAAACAACATTATCTCCTAGAATTTCAAACTGTCCTTGGGCAACTTTCCAAGAAAACCAGCTTGCCCCCATCAAATTTATCCTGTGTTGGGCAAGGGGGAAATTGTTTATTTCTAACACTGTATTTATCAACAGAAATAATAAATCTTTCACTTACCATCTAAGAGATCCCGTATTTTATCCATGTAGATTTCAAAATATGAGACCTGAAAGTATACCATAGAACAATAACAGAACTGTCAATCAATATATGGCATCTGTTTCCCATTGTAACCTCCATAACCCTTTCTCTCCCAAGTTTCTGACATAGACTCTTCCATCTCTGAATCTGGACACATCCATTGTTGCAAATAGGGAGCTCAGTCAAAAATCAATAAGACAATAGCTCAATATTCATTATGCACCGTCTCATCTGGATCTGCACTGTTTACAAAAGTATCTGTATTGGTCTGTAGGGATGATTGGGGTCTGCACGTTTTGCAAATAATTCAGCCATTTTTCTCTAAGAATAACTAAATCACATCACCTGACATACATACATCGGCCTCGGTGGCTCAGTTGGATGCGCCGTCCGACTGGAGACCAGGAGGTCGCGGGTTCAACCCCCGCCGAGGTCGGCAACATTCTTTCGTGGAGATTGATCATGAAATATTTTCTACGGTCATTCTCTCCCTTCCGCTGATTCAAGAAGGGCAGTTGTCAGTTTCTGGCGAAAGAATGTGCACAATACTGGTTAACCACTTAGAGGACTAAGCCTGCCCAGTAAAAGTGTGGTTAGGTAAACTGACCGCGCTCGACATGACCATATTGGGTTGACTGGGCCGTAAAACCTCAACACAAACAGACATACCTACAACCCAAATATGACACTGCCAGTAGCTACTGTGGTGAAGTTTGTTTTGTCTAAAATGGGTTAAAAGTATAAATGATTATACCCAACATAGGGATCTTTCGAAATCAAAGATCACCAGAGGGCAGAAGAAACTGATCATGTCATGCATGCGTGCATGCTCTAAATGGCGGGACTACTGCAGGTTTCGAGGTGGTGCATCAGACAGGAGACGCTACTGGGTTCACCAAAGCAAGTACAACTAATGAGGTGTGCACGCAGTCAACAGAGGGCACGCAGACAACAACTAACCAATCAACGATGTCGGGTGTGTCACATGATCAGGAAAATGGCAGCACCGAGGCTACACAATCAGCAAGCTGACAGTAACATGCAGGGACTATTAAATCAGCTAGTTCATGGACAAATGCAAGCACAAAATGGGCTTGCCATAGCAGGGACACAGCATTACCCACAAGATTACTTGTGCGCCCAGCAGAAAATCAAATCAGCCTACAAAGCCACTCATTCTAAGCGGAATTTCTGTCGTCATTCTAAATAAAGTTTGGATGTTTGGCTACCCATAGAATGCAAAGGAATGAATCTGATCTGCTGGTATAAATGCAAAACTGAAAGAACACATGCACATAATAAATTTGCCTTGTCAATTTAACTGTTGTCATGCTGAATAAATTAATACACTGCAGCGCCGCTATAACGCGGTCGCTTATAACGCGGAAACCGTTATAACGCGGTTGGGCCTTGGCTCCCGTTTTTTTCCCTACCAGTTTGAAAGTGTTGCCCTTTTTCCGTGGAACGCGGCAGTCTAAAAATCGCCAGCCGTGACCATATACTCGCTGATTTACTCATTCTTTTGTACCAAACTTTTCATCAGTTTTTGTCTTTAGGCTATTTCAGATCACGTCCGCGCACCATTTAAAAGCCATACTACGGTAACTGGCACAGCCCTCAACGATAATTTTCATGTATTATAAGTGAAATAAAAGAAATAATAAGAGTAACTTACGCAACACAAATTAATTACATAATTATCCTAACACAGTCATAAATCAACACTTCATTGTTCTCTTTGCTGTAATAGTAGTCTGATAATTAATCTGTTTGTGTGATGTGTGAATGCACTGCCACAGTCCATAGCTCCAGATTAGGTGCCTTTTTTTTTTCTTTTTTAATTAAAGAAGACTGTTATTTTTCCTTATTTCTCCATGAAATAGTAGGTTTTGGGTACTCTCTGGAAGGGCCTCAGCGAGGCGCTTCCAATGAGTATCCACTACCTACGTTTACATGGAGAAATAAGAAATTTAATATGTGGAGACCCCTCTAGTCTGGAGCTGTGGATAGACCCTCTTATCTGGAGCTATGACAGTCTGCATGTCCAAATAGATCAAAGGGTCAAGTGTGAATACACTGAGATAGCTTAAAGCTCCAGATAAGGTGTCTTTTTTTTAGTTAAAAAGTACTGCTACCCTAGGTTAACCGAAATAGACTGCTGGGAAACGAAATGTACTTTCTGGACAAACATGAAACTAAGACTGGTCAGTGCTCTTTATAAAAAAAAAAAAATATCTGAGATTAGATTTTTTTATTGTGAAAGAAATCAACAGCAGCAATAAAAACTGACCAAGCAGGTAAGCCTGTCCCTTTTATCATGTTACTAAACATCTGACCAACAGTTGGTATTGATTTTTTTTCTGCACCTGTTGCTAAACCCTTAGCATGCTGTGTGCATATAATTAGCAGACCACCTTCTGAAATATTTTTTTCTTATATCCTCAGGCTGCAAGATTTTGACACTGCATTCAAACTTGAGAAAATTTGCATGACAAAAGTTGTTGTATGGAAAAAAAAAAAGAAAGAAAGAAAAAGAAAAATATCATCAATTTGTCATCTGCTGAATTTTTCCAGGGAGCAACAAAGGTTATTTTTTGACACCCAGATCAACTGTGCACATGCTCAAGGCAATTTCCGGTAAAGGACAGGTTGTTTTTTACACAGTTATTCATAATGCAAGACTGTTGCAGTTAGTTCCCTTGAATGATCATAAAAGAAAACAAAACAATTTAAGCTTAAAAAATTTATTATTTACTGGATTAAAAGAATAAAACGGAAATCAGGCAAGGTACATGCACAAAGTTTCAACAATATAAAAAAAATTAAAAAATAAATAAATAAAAAAGGAACATACAATATAACATACATGCAATGTGTAATATCCCATAATAACTGGAGGAAACTGCAGTGGTGCAAGTGGGTGTGGTTGTCATATTCCTTATAACGCGGACCACGTATAACGCGGACCACGTATAACGCGGTCAGTGTTCATGGCTCCCGACGACCGCGTTATAACGGCGCTGCAGTGTATACCTCGCCCACTTTTAATTTTCAGCCCATCAGATTACTTGATCTAGGTTGTTGATACAAATTCACATATTCAATGACAAACAGTGTAAGTCCAGATCAGTTGGCTTCTGAAGAAGCCAACTGATCTTGATCTTCAATGTTTGCAAAGGCAGGGCATATCCGGGTTCTTTTGTATTTGGGTTTTACGGCCCTTTCAAGAATA
The DNA here is from genome assembly GCA_964016985.1 of Anodontia alba. NCBI lineage: Eukaryota > Metazoa > Mollusca > Bivalvia > Lucinida > Lucinidae > Anodontia > Anodontia alba. Next base: position 16,066,759 of record OZ024833.1, on the reverse strand, counting down.
TTTCACTTATATCAAGCCAATCGTTCATTAAAGGTGGGCGAAAACCAGAGAACCAGGGGACATACTGGGTCAGTATGAATGCTGGACGAAGCCATAGCAGTGAGGGTACCTGGGGGGAACTATCAACTTTCCGCATAGAACTGGCAACTTCATACTACCAGATACTAGTTGTTTTTGTTTTGTTTTTTTCAACTGATTTTGTTTTATTTCTCCATGAAAACATGTTGTGGACAAGGCACTTCAAATACAATGAAAGTACCCACAACGTTTTCCTGGAGAAATAAGAACAATATTATGTGGGTACCCACTCTTATCCAGAACGATGCTTGAACTTTCTCTGTATGGCTAACATCACACATAAAGCATGTCCCATTGCAAAAAGGAAGCGAATCAATTCAAAAGCCAGCAATTTATACCATTCACTTTTCACCTACAGACTTAGTTGATGGTCAGTTTTTATACATAACTTTTTATGCTAAATATTAGCCCTTAAAATGCCAAGATCCTGCATTTGAAAATGTTGTCTGTTTATGTCGTCTGCTGAATAGTCTTGCAAACTTTTCAAACCAATTTTTGCATACAGGCAAACAGTGTGGACCCTTATCAGAGTGCTCCTAGATCTGGGTCCACACAGTTTGCAAAAATGACTTTTAAAATCACAAGCAGATGACAAAGCAGACGACAATTGTTGTGATTGGCAGTTTAAGGGTTTACAGTTTAGAACATGGTAACTTCTTACCATACTTGTCCCACTGAAAATAACTGGCCATTAAAGAAGTAATAGTGGCCATTTTTCCATAGGAAATGGTGATCACAGACCAAATTTTAGATGTCCTTTTGAAGTCAAATTCGCTCCAGCTCACAAAAAATCTGTTTCTAGAGCCCTGGTTAGCTCCCTTGTAAAAATGACGGAAAATCTAATATGCATCCACATCCACTAAATGTGGCGCTCCATCTACCATATTTACCCTAGAAATGGACACCTTACCAAAATTGTCCTGAAATTTGGAAAAAAAAAACAACAAAAAAAAAACCCAAACTATTTTACTACCTGTTGATGTGTCTGAAATAGTGCTGGATGAGTGGTAAACAGTATAGACCCTGATCAGACACCGCATTCTGCGGTGTCTGATCTGGGTCTACACTGACTGCTCAGGCATATCTGTCCCAAAACTTAGGGTTATTATGGTATACAAACACAACTTACTTTAATGTGGAATTCGAGATTCTCATCCATGCCATAAATGTAGTTAAATATATCTTGTACAATTCTAGGTATAATGCCCTGCAGGTCATTGTCCCCAATAACTCCCTCCATGGTGTGGGTCTTACCGCTGGACGTCTGACCATAGGCAAAAATGGTACCATTGTAGCCATTAAGTACATCTGAAAAATAGAAGTAAACTACATGTTACAAAAGATTTATTAATCTCCATTGCATCACACTGAAGGGGGTATCCACATACTATATTTCTAATTTTTCCACAAAAATAAAAGCGCCTCATCTAATGAATACCAACAACCTACATTTTCTTGGAGAAACTAGAGCAAGTGCCCAGAGGGTCACGAATACCCCCGGCCCGCACCATTTCTTAATTATAAAATATTTTAAAGTTAATGACAATGATATAAGGCAAGATATACATGTAGTTTACAATGTCACTGATCTATCATTCCAAGAATAAATTTCCTGGAGTAAATAGTCTTTAAGATATGAAGCAAATTTGCTGGGCCATAAAATATAGGTCACTGGCCTACATATACTTGAGAAATTAATCTGATGGTCACACTGATGCATTATACCAACTATGATGTTAATCCATTAAATAATCTTAAAGATACTAAGCAAAATCACTAGACCATGAAATACAGGTCATACTGATTTATATTTACTATGAGGTGAAAGTTTGGGTCACACTGTGTCTTTATATGTAAGTATGACATTTAAGTATAAAAAAGTGAGAGATATAAGACAAAATCACAGGGCTAGAAAAATTTAGGGTCACATTATCCCAAAATATGATAGTAATACATCAAATTGTCTTCAAGGTGTAACATAAAATCAGTGGACCAGGAAATATAGGTTGCAGTGACCTACATTTACTTTTAGGTCAACTGTTGGATCATGCTAATTCATAATCTCAAATAATGATGTTCATACATCAATTAACATTCAAGATAAGAGGCAAAATTACTGGACCATGAAATATATGTCAAGGTGACCTACATTTATTATCCTGTCAATCGTGGTGTCATAAAGAACCAATATTCCAAGTATCACAATAATCCATGAAATAGTCTTCAACATATAAGGCAAAATCGCTGGAGCATGAAAATATGATCACAATGACCTTGACCTTATTACACTGAATGTTGATGTGATAAACATATCTGATGCCCATCCTTCTTTAACAAGCAAAAGACAAAAACTTCACGTAAAACTTTGATGCAAACATCACACTATTTTCTAAGTCCATGACCTTGACCTTGGATCAGCAGCATCAGCAGAATGATGTCAGCAATTCTGTAATCATCTAGTAGTAACACCAACCACATATCAACATCCTAAAGTGTAAGCTTTCAAAAATATATACAAAAGGAAACTTTGGTCAGTAGCTGTAGCAGCAGGATGATGTCAGCTATTTTGTAATCATCCAGCCATGTTACCTTGTTGTTCTCTGCGGGTACAAATCACACATTAATAACCCTTTGTCAAAGCTTTTAGAAATACAAGCCAAAGATAAAAACTTCACGTAAAACTTTGACGAAAACATCACACTATTTTCTAAGTCGATGACTTTGACCTTGGGTCAGCAGCATCAGCAGAATGATGTCAGCTATTCTGTAATCATCTAGCAGTAACACTAACCACACATCAACATCCTAAAGTGTAAGCTTTCAAAAATATATGCAAAAGGAAAAGACTCCACGCAAAACTTTGACGCAAAATGTTAACATTCGTACGGACGGACGGACGGATGAACGGATGGAAAGACGAAAACTGTATACCCATCGACATACTTCGTATGCCGGGGGTACAATAAGAAAAATACCCGTTATTTTCGGCTAAAAAAGCAACTTAACTGAAACTAAGAATCTCTCTTCTAATATTGTCCGACGGTGTTTGTCATTACACAGACAAAGCCTATTGTGATATTAAGGGCATGTCTCACATGTCTATGTTTCATGGCCATTAAGTACAGATTTTTGTCATTTTAGTTACCTTGTTGTTCTCTGCAGGTACAAATAATATGCATAGATGACAGTGATTGTTAAGGATAGGTCTGGAAAATGTTACCATTTGAAGCATTTAGAACATCAAGGAGCCTGTTATCAGGTCTACTTGAAGCCATATTTTGGAAGAAAAAAAAAGCACAATGTCATGTCATTATGGCAAACAGCTATGCATGAAAACTAAGAGAAAATCAGCTAGCAATCATAAACATAAAGTCATAAACACATTGTTTACAGACTGAAAGGGTTGGAAATGAAGCATGAACTCCTAGCTCTAGATAAGAGGGGGCATCTACAAATTATTTTTCTTATTTCTCCACTAAAATAGATGTGCGCACACATCACTTCTTTGGACCATCTGCCCATGTACAAGCTATGTATCTCCTGGAATTTTATCTTACTTTTACATACCATATTCAGCCCAATTACAGCATATACCCTATAAGTGCACAGTCAAGTGATTCCGTAAGCTTCAGATTACACCCAGTGTACTTTTTGTCTACTTCTTTGTAAGGGCATGTGTTGTGGGTACCCATTTAAATTGCATCCGCTTGTCAATGCAGTTCAAATTAGTACCCACAACATATACAGTTATAATGAAGATCAGAAAAAAAAAACAAAAAACACAAGAACATCATATAAGCATCATTTGATATGTCCTTCACTGATTTTTTTTATAAAGTGTACCCTTAGTATAGGTACATGTAGGTACATATTTTACCACATGTTCTATTGGTAGTTTTGAAAAACCTATGCGCACAGTGCAGTAACTTGCTCGAATACAGTATATGGCATAACAGAAAGCCATAAAGTGCCTACCCCTGGTAAAACATAGACAAAACAGAACATGTTAGAATGATATAAAATATGCTCTCCCCTGAAAATTTTTCCCAAGTCTTTTCACCAAGGACCATAATTCAGTATACATGTATATTGCATTTACATCTGTAAGGGGAACTGATACACTTTCAAGGGAGGCAACTCTGTCAGATGGTTTTGCCCCATTCAGAAACAGGATCTATTCTAAAAGGAAAGAATTTGCTCCCCTTAGGAGCAAATTCTTTCCTTTTAGAGTATACTACTTTTCAGAAAGGGCCTGGTATGCACAAAAGCAAACAGGAAGTCACAAAAGGTGTCTTGACTTGTAAGCAATGGCAGAAAATATATCAAGTGTATCCAGTATCTTTAACCCTTGCCCTGCTGAATAAATTAAGATGCCACACCCACCTCATTTTCAGCCAGTCAATTTACTTGATCCCTTCTGAGCCTGGATGATATCGCCTTTACAAACAGTGTAGATCCAGATCAGTTGGCTTCTTCAGAAGCCAACTGATCTGGATCTGCACTGGTTGTCATTCAGCATGTGAATATGTATCAACAATGTTGATCCAGTAATCTGATTGGCTGACAATTAAAAATAGGTGTGGCATCTTAATTCATTCAGCAAGACAAGTGTTCATGTGTTCATACAGCAAATCAGCATCCACCAAATTTAGATGCCCTGCTCCTTCGATCCGTTTACAAGACATGGCCTAAGACAGATTTTGTATCAAGGAGCATAACTCTGGAAGAACTGCATCACATGTCCACTTTGTTCATATGACACATCACCATTTTAGGATTTGCAACCCTCAAGTCTGGTGATGCTTTTTTACTCAGTTGATAATGACCACACAAGAATTTGGCATCAAGGGGCATAAAATTTGAAGTGCTGCTTTACAATGTCATGTCAAAAATCATCATCAGAAGATTTGCACCCAATTTGGCAATGTGCCTTCAATCCCTTTAGAAGATATGGCCCAAACACCAATTCAGTTCCAAGGCACAGAAATAAGAAAAATATTTAACTAAAAATATTTAACTAAAATCCCCTCTTATCTAGAGCCATGTGAACAGTGAAGACCCTGATCAGACTACATAGATGGGCAAGCTGGTCTAGGCTTATGCTCTCTGCATTTACAGTGAATCCTCGATACAACAACAGCGTTTGTTCCCAAAGATGTTGCCATTAAAATGAATTTGCTGTTGTAAAGAATCCTTAATGGACAGAATGATATGTAAAAAAGACCTTGTTTTATTCATATTTCCTCACAGAACATATGTTTCGGATATTTGTTATAATCGCATCAGTGAGGCAATTCTAACAAATATCCAAAACATATGTTGCTTGAAGTTTTCATGCAATTATCTTGCATAATATCTCATTAACTGTCACCTCCTGAGCAAAGATTTCGTGACATTCAAATTGTCATAATAACGAATTTTGTTGTTGTATCGAATGTCGGTATAAAGAGGGTTGACTGTAATTCAAAGACACCTTTTTCCATGGTGCAGCTTAAATATATTAGCCACATTACTTATTCAGTCATATAAAAGAACCTGGAATTTCTGAGGTGTTAAGTCTACGTAAAACCAGAATGGCAAGAGAGAAAAAAAGAAAGCAGAGAAACAAGATTTGAACTTCTCACCTGCAACAATGGGCTTTGCAGATACTGTATATACATATTCCTGGGAAACATTGGGCTTCAGTACTCTGTCAAATGCAAACACTTTTGCCTACAAAAAATCAGAAAGTCTTTGTTAGAGCTACAATGAAAAGTTACCTTATTTTATCTAATTACCACACATACCTCTATAAGCACACAGTCAATTTGGTTGTCTTCAGATTAAAACCCATGATTAAAGCCCATGTGCTTTTTGTCTGCTTCTTAATAAAGGCAGATGTTTTGGGTACCCATTTAAATTGCATCAACTTGTCGATGCAATTCAAATGAGTACCCACAACATATGCTTTTTTAAAGAAAATCAGAATAAATAAAAAAAACCCAAAAACATCGCATACCTGTAAGCATCATGTGATCCTTCCCTGATATTTTTTTAAAGTGTATCCTCAGTATAAGTAGGTACATATTTTACCACAAGTTTTCCCATATTTTTGAGAAAGAAAACAACAACAAAAAAACAAATGCATACATGAGGTAATTAGATCAAATACAGTATATAATTTCTGTTAAAACATTTACATGTATCAAAAGTTCCAGCTAAGGTTACTTTTTTTCACTAAAAAAGTATTGACATTTTTCTTATTCCTCCACAAAAATATACATTGTGAGTACTCATTAGAAGTGCCTCTGTGAGGCATTCTAATTAATAGTCGTATTTCCATGGAGAAATGAGAAAAAAATAATTATCTGCAAACTCCTCAAATAAGGAGTTATAATTTGTACTGTAATGTAGTTGCTTAAATCGCAAAGCAAACTTTAATGTCATACACGTTTTTTAGAAAATTATTATGTTTTGTACTGTATCATTTAAAGAAACAGTAACAAAAATTTAAACAGATAAAAAAAGAAATGATTAAGGATGCAAATGGTTAAATAACTCCTAAATCATGTTGACCTATAATACATATTTATTTATTTCCGAAAACATGTACATGTTGTTATAATGCAATAAACGCAGTGAGCTCTTCTATTTCACAAACCCTAATAACCCGAAGTATTGCAATTACAGGCCTGAGCAAACAATGTAGACCCAGAAGATGAGATGCCACAGAATGTGGCATCTGATTGGGTCTACACTGTTTGCCACAAGTCCAGCAATATTTTTAATACATCAACAGGTAGTGGAACAGACTTTTACAAATAATAGGACAAGTATGGTAAGGAATTAAGGTGTCCCAATATTTAGAGTAAATATGGTAATGCACATCATTTCTAGATAAACATATAACAAATTGGTACAATCCCCATATTTCAGTCTCAAACCCAATACTCCACATCATATGAGCTGCAACATCAAAAAACTTACCTTCTGACATGTGTGCCTAGTGAAGATTCAGATCAGACTGCGCATTTGCGCAGTCTGATCAGAATCTTCACTTGGCACATTTTGGATAGTCAAGGATGCAGAGGTTCTTCGTTCAGACAATTAAGACTCTGATCAGACTTTGCAGATGTGCAGGCTGATTCGAGTCCTTGTTGGGCGCACAGCAGAATCTGTTTTTCTGTATGTCCAAAAATGGAAATGGGGAAGCTTGCTGAATGCAGTGTAGAGATATGAAACATGGGAATTAAGTTCTGTATATTAGACTAGACTGCCTGCCACCGCAAAGCATAGAATAAAAGATATGTACAATGTACAATTACTCTATATTTCTTTCAGTTTAAAAATTAACCTTTTGCATGCCGAAAGTACTATCACCAGAAACATTTTTCTTTACAAGAAAACAGACATAATTCCAAATAAAAGGTGATAACTGTGCCGGTAACCTGGGATAATTTTGCATCAAAACATATTTTATGTGTTCTTACTGGAATTTCCTTGCCAAGGCCATTCCAGTGACTATACCCACGTAGTATGTTTTTGAGCAAAACAAACAAAAATATCCTACATATGTACATTCTTTATATGGGGCTAAACCTTCTTTACAGGGAACTTAGTGTGTGAATGACACCTGAATGTTTATTTCTAGGAAAACTGATAAAAAATTTGGTGCTATTATAATTCAGCATGCTTAAGGTTAAACAGATAGCACAAACTCTGATCAGCCTGAACTATATATGCTAGACTAACCTGTGCACATCTAGTCAAATGTGTAAGCCCTGACCAGACTGTATGCTGCATGTGTGCAGTTAAATTTGACCTGGTTGACCATATGATGATTTCATTCAAATTACAAAAACATTTTCTAGAGTGCTAATTAGCCCTTGTCCTGCTGAATAAGTCAAAAGCCACACTCATTTCTAATTTTCAGCCAATCAGACTACTTGATTAAGGTTGTTGATAAAGGTTCACATACTTAATGGCAAACAGTGATCCAGGTTCAGACACCAACTGATCTGGAACTACATTGTTTGCAAAGGCAGGGTATATCCGGGTTCAGCAAGACAAGGGTAAAATAAAACCATGTTACCACATCATTCCATACTGACATAAAATTACAAAAGAAAAGAAAATATTAAAGGGAAGAAAATCATATCAAAATACTTCTTTCTTCCTCTAGGCTAACATCCTATTCTACACATCAATGGATCATTTGTCAAGACTACAGAAATAATAGTTATAATTCTTTTTTTCCATAGTTCTAGAAGGTGCTTTTTTCAACCAAAAATGCATTCATATTTTTTCTTTTTTCTCCTTAAAAACATCAAAAATCGAGAAATTTGTCCATTAATAATCCCAAACCAGATCTCCACAATATAAATGCACATACCAAGTTTGATGAAAATCCATAGATATTTATTCAAGTTATCATCCGGAAATGAAAACTGAGACAGATGGACATACGGCCAGACATATCCTGTGGTGGGGTACAAATATTGCAGAATGAGTGGCAAACAGTGCAGATCTTGATCAGATACTGCAGAATCAGCATCTAATCTGGGTCTACTCTCTTTGTTTAGGCATGTCTGCCCAAATACTTAGTGTAAATAGGGTAAAATTTGTTTACCAAACACAATATCAGACAGTTTATACAATACTACTTGGCAGCATCCCTCAACATTCCACAAGACTTTTACACCTGGTACTCTCCTATATCATAACAATTAGAATTTTGGCTTTATTCTTTTAACTGTGTAATTACCCACCTGGGCCCAGTTGTTCAAAGCTAACGATGTCGTTAGTTAACGATTCGTTAAAATTTTAATCGAGTGATACGCAAATATGCTGAAATTTTTCGCTGAAAAAATGTGAGTAGCTTTTGCAGTGCAAAAGCTACTCACATTTTTTCAGCAAAAAATATCAGAATATTGTATATTGAATCTGCTAAAACAGTTAACGAAATGACCCTTAACGAGCTCGTTAAGCTAACGACACTTTGAACAACTGGGCCCTGAAGTTTTTTGCATCACATAAAGCAGAAATAAGGAATCATCATTTACCAGGCTGGTCAAAAAAAATCAACAATCAAATTAAATTTGAAAAATTTTGGGTCAGATCTAGTGTCTACAAGAAAAGAAACAAACCCATTTTTTTGTTTGTTTGTTATTCATATTATGATAAACAATACTGCAAGAATCTAAAATGCCGTAAGATGAAAGAGTGAAATCTAGATCCAGATAAAAGACACTTTTTTCAATCAAAAAGCATTGATATTTTCTTATTCCCCCACAAAAAATATATGTTGTTAGTACTTATAAGAAGTGCCTCAGTGACAACATGTTTTCTTTGAGGAAAAAAGAAAAATATTCACTGAATATCCTCCACCACCTTGAGCTACGAATCTATCATTCAAATTCAAATAATCTAAACCTTAACCCTAGTCTTGCTGAACCCGGATGTGTCCTGCCTTTGCAAACAGTGTAGATCCAGATCAGTTGGCTTCTAAAGAAGCCAACTGATCTGGATCTACAGTTTGTTATTATGTATGTGAATTTATATCAACAATCTGGATTAAGTAATCTGATTGGCTGAAAATTAGAAATGGGTGTGGCATCTTAATTTATTCAGCAGGACAAGGGTTAAACCTACTGCAAGTAATAATAAGGTGATGTTTTTAATTTTATTCTTTTTTTTTTAATCTCAAAGGAACTGTCCCAAAAGAGAATGTTCCAATTCATTGCTGAGCTCCATTTTCAGGAGGAAATGTCACTGGTTTGCTATCTGCTAAATGTTGTACCATATATAATATTTGGATAGTCATGCAGTGCAAACAGTGTAGACCAAGATAAAACTAAGAAACAAACTGACTTAGGGGCCACAGATTTGCTGCCATTATGAGATGTGTACTGCCTGGCCCTAGAACGAGCATAGTCCGTGGAAATTGCTTTCGCGAAACATTGGTGAAAAGGCGAAACAAAATAGTGCAAGAAATAATGCGAAATGTAGCAAACGTTTTTAGTTTTTATGCAATAATAGTGATTGAACATGATGTTTAATGCATTAACATTCACCAGGTCCCTTGGGAGGTGTTGAAAACCGCGGATCTGGCCTCGGTTTTCAACACCTCCCACGGGATCTGGCAAATGTTAATGCATGAAAAACCATGTTTTGTCCCTATAGTGAGTGACAGCGCAGAAACAGAAGAAATACAATGTACTAACAAGCCCCTTCTCCAATCTGCTGTAAAAGTACAGCAGACCCTTACTGCCACCCAAAGAAAAGCTGACAAGATATCAAAGAATTCGCAAACTGTCAGCTAGAAAGTACGGTTGAAGTTAAAAAAAAAAAAAAATGCAAACAAGAAATGTGTTCAAAGGACACGGATGCCCCAACCTGAAAAACTTAAATGCAAAATGCTGACACCATCGCGGACGTGGATGGAATTGGATGGACAGATGAATGGACTGACGTACAGGGGTAACACTTTAATATTATGCCTTTTCTACCATTCTTCAAATGGTGGGGGCAAAAATATAATGACAAAGTCAACAGATCATAACACAGATGAAAGGTCAAAAAAAAAAAAAATCATATGTTCTTGGAGGTCATATGAGAATGCAAAGTTAAAAGACCAGGCTTCTCATACTCCTAGTAAACCAGAAACAGAGGAGGCAGTTTAGGGTTGGCATAAATGAGAAGGGGAGACAAATAAAAATAATAAAAAAAAGCTGAAATCTGCAATTTTGTTTCTAGTATTTCTTGTTTATTATACTGGCCTGACCAAAACTGCTGCTGACATTGTTTGGTATTTGCCGCTATTGTCAGTTTTCCCATATATCGATATTCAATATATATGTACTCAGTTCCCTAGAAGATATTCTTTTACAATAAGCATAATGCAACTCTAGATCATACATTGTTTGGGGTTGTTTTTTTTTTCAATAAAAAATTAACTTTTTTTTCTTATTCCTCCATAAAAAAATTTGGGGCATGCATTAATGCATTAGAAGTGCCTCTGTGAGGCACTTCTAATGAGTACCCACAACATGTTTTTGTGGCGAAATAAGAAAAATAATTACCTGATACGCCATCTCATCTAGAGTTCTGAATGAGAAACATGTTCTTTTGTTTGATTTTTCTAATATTGTCCTTCTAACACACAAGCTGTGGGTACTCATCTGACATAAGAACTAACTTCCCAAACTCCCAAGGCAAATAGAATGACCATCCATAATGCATGTTTGGGTGAGGCCATTCTAATGAATACCACAACAGAGAAATAAGGCAAATATATTTACATGGAGACCTTATCTGGAGGTTGGTTCATTGGTCCCATCTGTTACCACTAATTATATTATCTGCAGTTGTAGAATTTTTCACCAAGGATAATTTCAGGAAATAATCAATAAATCAGGGTGAAATATTCATATGTGCACCTTTTCCACCCAGCATTTATGAAATGGATTTTTACATCACTGAATTCAGATATGTCCATGGTTGCAAACAGGGTTGTCAACCCAATGGGGTCATGTCGAGCGCGGTCAGTTTACCTAACCACACCTTTACTGGGCAGGTTTAGTCCTCTAAGCGGTTAACCAGTACTGTGCACATTCTTTTGCCTGAAACTGACAATTGCCCTTCTTGAATCAGGGGAAGGGAGAGAATGACCATAGAAAATATTTCATGATCAATCTCCACGAAACAATGTTGCCGACTTCGGCGGGGGTTGAACCCGCGACCTCCTGGTCTCCAGTCGGACGGCGCATCCAACTGAGCCACCGAGGCCGGCTGATGAGATGGGTCATTATTAGCTGTGTGGGTCTACACTGTTTGAATATAGGTATCTGGTTTAGTCTGTAGGGCTGAAAGAGTTGATATTTTCAGAAATAAAGAAAACTAGTACTTCCATGTCCAATGAGAAACAAAAAAAACAAGAATATCGGTGAAACCGATGGATGCTCCCCGAACATGCAATAGTCGGAACAGGAAACATTATCCTAGATAAAGAGCGGTATACTGTGTATACTCACTGTACTTCAAAATGGAGTATCACAAAACCTGTTGGTGGACAGATAAGCTTGCCTGAAGGCACTGTCATACAAACATCAGCAACATAAAAGTTGGAATAAATGAAAGGAAGTGTCTTCAGGTACGATTCCATACCCCAAGATTCTAGGTGGTAGTTTAGCTATATTTATTGGGTAAAAAGGTTTAATACAATTTATTGAAGACTTACTCTCATAGACAGAGGCAATAAGATTCCATTAAAATTTCGTTGAATTTCTGCCAGTATTTGCTAAGAATTTGCGTGGACACGAACAGTACCCTATATATTCATGCAGAACTCATCAAAGGGCAATAACTCTTGGAAAAATCATCGAACCTGCTCAAGATATTTAAAAGCTGCAGTGACCTTGACATTGAGCCCAGGACACTGGAAATTGAAATTGCTTGAGATGTTATCATACTCAACATTTTTGTGAAATTATATTAAAATCCATCAATAAATCTAGGCACTAGAGCAAAAACAAAGTTTTTCTAAAAATAGCCACAGTGACCTTGACCTTGAGCCCAGGACCCTGAATGTCAAACATGCTCAAGATATTATCATACCCAACATTTGTTTGAAGTTATATCAAAATCCATCAATAAATGTAGGCACTAGAGTGTTGACAAATTCTTTTCTAAAAATAGCCAGTGACCTTACACTGCAGCTTTAAACAAAGTAGCATGACTCTGTGACAAATCATCTAACCAGAAAGATTGAACAATATGCGCATCCCCTATTGCTGCTTAAGATTCCATTAAAATTTCGTTGAATTTCTGCCAGTATTTGCTAAGAATTTGCGTGGACACGAACAGTACCCTATATATTCATGCAGAACTCATCAAAGGGCAATAACTCTTGGAAAAATCATCGAACCAGAACACGCAGGTGATATGCACATCCACCTTCCATACTTAATATTCCCATGAAGTTTCAATGAAATCCGACTAGTAGTTTCCGAGAATTCGCGTGGACACGAACAGTACCCTATATATTCATGCAGAACTCATCAAAGGGCAATAACTCTTGGAAAAATCATCGAACCAGAACACGCAGGTGATATGCGCATCCACCTTTGATACTTAATATTCCCATGAAGTTTCATTGAAATCCGACAAGCAGTTTCCGAGAATTTGCGTGGACAAGAGCGGGACGGACGCACGGACACACGGACGTACTGACGCACGGACGCACGGACGCACGGACGAAGCGGCGACTATATGCTCCCCCGAAATTCTTCGGGGAGCATAAAAACATTATCATGAAGAGTAATGACTGTTTACAACAAACAGGGCTTAAACCTTGTCCTGCTGAATAAATTAAGATGCCACACCACTTCTTATTTTCAGCCAATCAGATTTCTTGATCCAGATTGTTGCTATACAGTCACATACTTAATGGCAAACAGTACAGATTCAGATCAGTTGGCTTCTTTAGAAGCCAACTGATCTGGATCTACACTGTTTGCGAAGACAGGGTATATCCGGGTTCAGCAGGACAAGGGTTAATCTCCCAGCTAGCCTTCTTTATAAATCTATAGTGGGCTGCTATCGGCCTGTCAGCTACCCTGATGGGCCGCTCAGGACAGTTTTTAGTTACATCCATTAGTGGTCAAATAGTCAGAGTTATAAATGTTAGGTATAGAATCCAATGGTAAAATCAAATACCACATTCTACCTTATCACCACATTGTGCGCTTCGGTTTTTCAAAATTACTTGGAAAACATGTGGTAAGATATCCGCCTAATAAGGACAACCTTTAATTGATTGTGTTGCTGTTTAACAACATGTCAACCCTTGTGGGTCATTTTGTGTCCTCTCCCAGTGAAAGGGAGAAAGAGATAGAAGAGATAGTAGAAGAGATGAAAGCGAGGGACAGGGAAGAAAGATTAACAGGAATGAAAGTGAAGAAACAGATGGAATAAAAACATTCTCCAAGAATAGCAGGCCTTGCACAACTGTAAGCCAAAATCAGTTAAACGCCCCGGACGTAAGATACAATGTACACAACACATTCGCACCACCCAACCATCCCCAGAACAACCTTTAAAGAAAGATCAGCAGAGGACGTCATTATGAGCGTATTTAATGATGCTCTTGCAATATCATTTTCTGAATTTCTTTATAAAAGCATATGTTGTGGGTACTTGTTTGAATTGCCTCGACTTGTGTGTCCACAACATGTTTTTATAGATAAAAGTACACTGACTGTACACTGAAGTGTGCTAAGTGTTGAAAATATAAGGGACCCGACCAGACCATTTGATGACCAGACCATTTGATCGTTTAATCAAATATTCATTTTCATGAAGAAGTCATCATCTATTTATAGCTCTAGACAAGGGGCGTATCCTGATCAATGTTTATTGCTCCAGAAAAACATGTAAGTACCGGCAGTCACTGGAACCACCTCACCAGGACAATTACTTTGAATAACACAACTTATGTTGTTGTTTTTTTTGTGGAGAAATAAAGAAATTTCAATGAAAACTTTTATCTGGAACTATGATTTATTTACAGTAAATGATTAAAAGTGCATTTGTTCAGGACTTTGTTGTTAGACATACTGGTAGGTCTAGATAAGCACTTGCTTCAACTGAAAAGTATTGATATTTTCTTTATTTTTCCATGAAAAAATATGTTGTGGGTACTCATTAGAAGCGCCTCACAGAGGCACTTCTAATGTTTACCCATAATCTATGTTTTCATGGAGAAATAAGAAAAATATTTACCTCAGATCCCCTCTTATCTAGATTTATGGTTATGTTGTTATAAATAAGGACTGTCTGCTATCGATTCACAGGTATTGATTCAGAAATTTCTCAACAGGCTGTCTGCAATGTGCAGTTGGCTTTTTTCAAAACCTAATTCAGGGAAAGCAATGGTCCCATGACAACAGTAGTCTAAATTTATTTAGCATGCTGGGCAAAAATTGCAGTCAACAACATTTTGAAATACTTTTCCTAAGAAATAGGCTATGCCATCCATCAAATTGTCGAGGTAATTTTACATTATGTTTTTGTGAAGAAATAAGAAAAATATCAGTATGTTGTGATTGAAACAAACAGATTCAGTGATTTAATGTCCCCCACCTTTTAAAAGCCCACCAAAAATGACCAAGTCAAAAACAATAAAATAATAATAATTTCAGGATTATACCCGAATCACATGCACATCTTCAGACCATGACAAATACACTTGTTATGCTAAAAAAAAATCTGCTACAACTGTAAGAGGAGCTGTGCACACAAGGTACCTATTGTCTTTACACTTTGACAGCACTGAAGCTCGAAAATTGACTAAGTAAAAATGCAGAAAAAGTGAAGAAAAAATAATTGCAGGATTATACCCAAATCATTTGCACTCTTTCAGACCATGCTGAAAATGCTTGCAGTTTCAAAAAGATAGGCATAAATGTGTGGGAGGAGTTGGGCATACAAGGTACCCCACTATCTATAGTTTGATAGTACTGGACCTAGAAAAATGACTACCGTATTTGACCTACTTAGGATTTTCAAAATTACTGGAAAAACTTGTATCAGAGGTCGGAACCAAGCATATTGGAATCACAGAATTATGGAAAGCCCAATACAAGTACTTTGAGCAGATACTTTCACAAGTAACTGACAACTGCCCTTCTTGAATCAGTGGAAGGCAGAGAATGGAAGTAGAAATAATTTCATGATCAATCTCCATGAAAGTTATGTGGGCCTGCTGGGATTAGAACTTGCAACCCCTGGACCAGCAGTCAGTCAACTGCGCTATGGAGCCCAGCCTCACTAAATTTTATGATGCATCATTGACCTCCCTATGTCACTAAATTTTATGATGATGTCATTGATGTTCTCGTGTCATTCTTTTGTCACTAAATGTCATGATGCACCACAAACATGCCTCTGTCACTGAATATTAACCCTTAAACTGCCAATCACAACAATTGTCGTCTGCTTTGTCATCTGCTTGTGATTTTAAAAGTCATTTTTGCAAACAGTGTGGACCCAGATCAGACTGCTCCTCTAGGAGCAGTCTGATCAGGGTTCACACTGTTTGCCTATATGCAAAAATAGGTTTGATAAGTTTGCAGGAATATTCAGCAGACGACTAAAACAGACAACATTTTCAGATGCAGGTTTTCTTGAATGCAGGTTTTAAGAATTAAAGGCTCCATATTCCTCAAAAACAGACATTTTATTATCCAAGAAAGGTTAATAAATTGATAAAGGTTTAATAAATTGATATATAGTATTGATACAATCATAAAATGTGGCACCTGACAGCCTGTAATATTTCAGTTAGTCTCTTTATCTTGATATGAAATGATTTTTTATCGTATCTCTGAATTAATGTTGCCAACTTAAATTCAGAGATATGATGAAAAAATCATTTCATTTTTGATCCTGATCAAAAACGAGAGACTAACTGAAAGTTTACAGGCTGTCAGATGCCACATTTTGTGATTGTTTTAATACCATACATCAATTTATTAAACTTTTCTTGGATAAAAAAACGTCTATTTTTGAGGAATATGGAGCCTTTTAGATACATCATTGGCGTGAACAGATATACAATGAAGATGTTCTGGTCCCAGAATGGTCTCAATGTTCACAAAGGACAAGAAGATATAAACTGCACTATAGTGAAGTACTGGGAGATTTTTCACAGATGCCACTTAGCAGACATATCAGCTGTAGTGGTGAAAAAAAAGACAGAGTTGGAATTTGAACCTGTGGTCCCTGGGTCTGCAGTTAGACTTACTATGAGTTGGAGAAGACCTTAACATAGCAGATAAGAGAATGTATGCACATAATATTTTTCTTATTTCTCCAAGTTTTTTGACTGAGCTGAGGTTTTACGGCTAATTCAATCCATTAGGGTCATGGCTAGTCGGTCAGTTTATCTAAAAACACCTTTCCTGGGCAGGCTTTAACCAATATTTGTGCACATTCTTTTGCCAGAAACTGACAACTGCCCTTTTCGAATCAGCAGAAGGAAGACAAAATAGAAAATATTTCATGATCAACCTCTACAAAAGAGTGTTGCTGGACCCGGTGGGGATCGAACCCGCAACCTCCTGATCACCAGTCTGACATGCACCTGATTGTGCCACTGCAGCCAGCTATTTCTCCAAGAAAACTTACATGTATGTTTTGGGTACTCATTAGAAGCACCTCAGGGAGGTGCTTCTAATGAGTACCCAAAACATATATTTTCATGGAGAAACAAAAAGAAATATCAATAATCTTTGGCTGTAAAAAGCACCTTATCTGGAATTATGCCTGCAGCCACTCTAACGGCATATTCAGCAGACGACAAAGTAATGATATTTTTCTTATTTTTCCAGAAAACAGGATTTGGCATTTCATGCAAACTGTCTCCAGTAGAGACAGTTTGCATGAAATATCAAATCCTGTCTTCCAGGAAAAATAAGAAAAATGTTTCAAAATGTTCTGCTGAAAATTATATCCAAAGTGCTAAGCTTTAATCTGCAGCCTTGGCTGAATATTGAAATGTCAGATGATGCAGCATAAAATATTTACAGCAGGAAACTATTAATGCAAATCAATACAAAGTAAGATCTTTGACCTAAATTCATAAGAACCATTTGGTTTCTGGTTTTGTTTTACTGTCCCACCAACAGTATTTCAGTCATTATGAGATGATTATAGGGTGAATACATAAGAATCTGTGTAGTTTCTTTATTCAGCTTTATCATCACTTCCAACAATATTTCGGATATACTGCAAAGGTGTCTGGATGTGGCAGGAATCACAAGGCTCTTTAAGATCTGCATGTAGAATGCTTCCTCAATGAAATACCATGCTGCAGACTTTGATTGTGTAGGGGTTTAATGACAAATCAACCCTTGTGGGTCATTTTGTGTCGTCTCCCAGAGAAAGGGAGAAGAGAGATAGAAGATAGTAGAGGAGATGCAAAAGAGGGGCAGGGGACACACAATATTCCACCCAGTCACATTATGCTGATATCAGGCCAATCGGTCCTTGCTCCTCAATTCTGAACACTAAGCATCAAGTGAAAGAGTAGCTATGCCAATTAGAACCATTTTTACTTCTTAGAGCGCCAAGTTAATTTTGTAGCAGATGACATACTGATTTTTTTTTTATCTGCCATAGTCAAGAATTCTTGACAGTTCATGTGAATCATCTGCTTGGCTTTTATAAAGAAGTAAATAAAAAAAACACTGGCTGCGGTCTGAAGACTATTAAACTGCTTAACTGTCTGTTTATAGGATTGTGTGTGGTAATTAGGTCCAATAAGGTAACAGAAATTCTGTGAAAGGTGGCACTGCACCTGCAGGGCCTGTCAGTCTTGTGTAATCTAATAATAGAGCTGAACACTTAAATGATACTACAAAAAAGGAAGGCTCTGCCAGGCATAAGGTATCATGCCAGGTTTGATTACTGTAGAGTATGATACCGGTAAAATTATAAATAATGAAATTAATAAAGTTAAATATCAGGGCCATCATAAAAATACGAGCTGTTGCAGGACAGCTTAACTCGTTTTGCCTCTAAAATTCAAAGTCTAGGACCTTGAAGGTTAATGATGTGGGTTGGGATGGTACAGTATAAAGCTGCAGTCCAGGGCCCAGTTGTTCAAAGCATCGTTAGCTTAACAAGCTTGTTACTGGTCAAAATGTTAACAGTTCTAGTAAGTACATTATCTAAATCACAGGTATTTTTGCTGAAAAAATGTGAGAAGCTTTTGCATATGCAAAAGCTACTCACATTTTTTCAGCAAAAACATTAGCATATATGCAATATTTAATGATCAAAGTTTTAACGGTACATTTACTAATGACATCGTTAGTTTTGAACAACTGGGCCCAGTATAACATCAGGACCAGTATGAACTAATTTCAACCATGAATTAAGGAGATATGGCTTTTTGAACACTTTAGCGAAAACCTCTAATGTAAAATTTCAAAGCCTGTGACCTTGACCTAAAGGTTAGTGCAGGGCCATGGATGGTGCTGCAGAAAGTTTTAGAGAAGTATCTAGTATCAGGCAACATATCAGTGAGATCAGGCTCAAATTTAGAAGATACGAAAAATGTAAAGGCTGAAGCATTATCCAGGGTTTTTCCTTCAAGGTTTGAAAACAAGGGTCCCAGGGAGATTTAGGCCTTTTTTATTTGAAAGAAATAAACTATTGCAATAATACTGATAATCCTTGTACTTCAGGTGACAACAAGACCTTTTGCTACTCAAGATAGCTTACCTGAACTTGTGCTTATCAATCAAATAAAAAAATGATCTTAAAATCCTGATCATAGTTAGTGTTGTGTGTGTGTGTGTGTATGGGGGGGACGGGGGTGGAGGGAGGAAGACATGGTACTGGACATAATTTTGGATGAACATCTTCCACAGATCCTATCTGTATACAGTGCTTGCATTAAGGGAAGTCTGGGAGCCAGAAATTGCCCCGGGACTTCCAAAAATCAGTGCCAGGAAGTCTGGGACTCCCAAGTTTTAAAGATATCTGACCATTTATAGAAAGAATTTAGAAAGAATTTGTATGTTGTTTAGCTAAAAATTGGCAGTTTTACTCATAAATGAGAGTTCAAGAATATGGAGGTTAAATGTTTGGAGAGAAACAATTTGATTACCTGGACTTCCAGATATTAGAATTAGGAAGTCCTGGGATGGGACTTCCTAAATTTGACAGTTAGTGCAAGCACTGTGTATACCAAATATAACTACACGTAGTTAGTATGATTTGAAAAGTAGCTGGGTAAATAAAAGATCTTAAGAACTTTGAGGTAAAACTTCAGTCCGTGACCTTGACCTGTAAATTATAGTACAGGGATAGTGCTGAATAAAATTTTGGAGAGATATCAATAATCATGCCAAATATAAAGTAACTCCATTCAAGGATTTAGAAATTAAGAGATCTTAAAAACTTAGACGCAAAACTTTAACATAAATTTCTAAGTCTGTGACCTGACCTCTAGGTCATAAGCAGGGGTGGGAATGGTGCCAAATAAAATTTTGGATAATATCTATAATCATGTCAAATATAAAGTGACTCCATGCAAGGATTTAGAAATTAAGAGATCTTAAAAACTTAGACGAAAAACTTTAACATACATTCCTAAGTCTGTGACCTGGCCTCTAGGTCATAAGCAGGGGTGGGAATGGTGCCAAATAAAATTTTGGATAATATCTATAATCATGTCAAATATAAAGTGACTCCATGCAAGGATTTAGACATTAAGAGATCTGAAACACTTTGACGCAAAACTTTAACATAAAATTTCTAAACCTGTGACCTCGACCTCCAAGTCATAAGCAGGGGCGGGGATAGTGCAGAATAAAATTTTGGATCAATATCTATAATCATGCCAAATATAAGGTAAATCCATACAAGGATATAGAAATTAAGAGAGCTTTAAAACCTTAACACAAAATTTAAAAATAAATTTCTGTGACCTTGACCTTTAGGTAATAAACAGGGGTGGCGGTAATGCCAAATAAAATTTTGGACCAATATCTATTATCATATCAAATATACAGTAAACCCATACAAGGATTTAGAAATTAAGAGATATTAAAAACTTTGACGCAAAACTTTAACATAAAAAAGTCTGTGACCTTAAAGGTCATAAGCAGTGGTGTGGATAGGGCTCAATAAATTTTGGACCAACATCTATAATTATACCAAACATAAACTAAATCCATCAGAGGATTTAGAAAATATGAGGTCTTAAAAACTTTGACGTAAAACAAACATTTTTGTTAACGTCGACGCCGCAGCCAACGCCGGGGGGTAGTGCAATAGCCCTTCCTGTACTTTCGTACAGGCGAGCTAAAAAGATTAAAATATAAATTGTTTAACCTTTACCACTCTCTGGGCAAATTCAGCAAATGACAAATGGTGATATTTCTTATTAAATACTTTTTCCCCTCAAAAAAGAAGGATTTGACGTTTCATGCTAATTCTCTCTGTTGGAGACAATTTGCATGAAACATCATATCCTGTTTTCTGAGAAAAAAAAATAAGAGAAATATTTCAAAATGTCATGCACTGAAATTTCTACTCAGAGTGCTAAGTTATAATTTAAATCATATACCGTATGCATCACTCAGGAACCTTGCCCCTAACTTGTGAGGGTCGAGAACATGATTTGAAGACTGGAGACCCCTAAACGGGTAAATGACAAACAGTAAAGACCCAGATCAGATGCCGCAGAATGCGGCATCTGATCAGGGTCTCCACTGTTTGTAAATAGTTCAACCATTTTTCTTTAGAAATATCATATAGTCTGACACACCTAAAATGGAAAATGGACTCTTCCAATATACATGTATATAGTGTGGGAGAGATCATTCAGTCTTCAATGTGCTAAAATTGCCAAAATATGTCCGGAAACCCCATTATCTCACTGTGGCTCATACCATCAGGAATCTACTCTAAAAGGATGATAATGAAGAGTTGGTGTTTTATGTCCCCTTCAACATTATTTAAGTTATATCGAGACAAAGGAAGAATGATAATGCAAGGCCGTGTGCAATGAAATGTAGTTCAGTCAATTGAATTCCGCCTCTAACAGGATTCAAAACCCAGAGCATAGTGGTCACATGTCAGAAGGGCTAACTGTTCGACCACCAGACACTTCTGCTCTAAAAGAGTTTGCCCCAAAAGATAGCAAATTCAAGTCCAAAATGTTATCTGGGTATCCCCACCCCCTTATCTGGAGTTTTGATATCCATACACAGGCATACATGTAACTGAGCCAAACTGCGCAATATATGTATAAAATATCTGTAACAAGTAGAACCATTAGCCAGCAGGCTGAGATCAGCTCTAATGTGATCAATAATTTTCCTTGCATTTGATAGGAAACAGATATGAATCACACAAGTGAGTCTTACTGCGAAAACATCCCTTATAAAATCTAAGTTTGCAATGTTCATATTCGCAGGTCTTATTTAACATAGCAACAGATAAGGCACGTTTTTCATCTGAAAACTGCTGATATCTTTCTTATTTCTCAATGAAAACATATGTTCTGGGTACTCATTAGAAGTGCCTCGGTGAGGCGCTTCTAATGAGTACCCACATTTTCATCGAGAAATAAGAAAAATATTATGTGGATACCCCCTCTTATCTGTAGCTATGCAGTCTAGATAAGACTGGGTATCAGGTAAACATTTTTCTTATTACTCCATGATAACATATGTTGTCACATGTGGTTAATCATTAAAAGTGCCTCGGCGAGGCGCTTCTAATGAGTACCTACAACATATGTTTCCGTGGAGAAATGAATAAAATATCATTACTTTAACCCTTGCCCTGCTGAACCCGGATATACCCTGCCTTTGCAAACAGTGTAGATCCAGATCAGTTGGCTTATGAAGAAGCCTACTGATCTGGATCTGCACTGCTTACCATTAGGTATGTGAATTTGTAGCAACAATCCGGATCCAATAATCTGATTGGCTGAAAATTAGAAGTGGGTGTGGCATCTTAATTTATTCAGCAGGACAAGGGTTAAGACTGAAAAAAGCATCTTATCAAGAGCTATGAATTATTTAATTTATTTATCCACAAGCACGTATGTTATAGATACTGGGTAGAAGTGTATTGCCGAGTCACTTCTTGATTGCTCATAACAAGATTTTCATTGAGAAATAAGAATATTTTCCTGAAATCCACTTATCTGGAGTTATGATTTTTCTTAGTTTTCAATGAAAATGTATGTTGTGGACATTCACATTCACTAACATCAATTTAAGGACACATTGCAGAATCAGGAGAGTTCAGACCTGTGCCAAATTCCAATCCATGACTGCTAGACCAGAGGCAAAGCCAGGATTCAAACTGCTGTCTCCTGCCTGTGAAGTCAACACTCCATACAACATCAATTGGAATAAAGCCTCAAGTGAAGCACGACTAGATATTTTTTTTTTTTTTTTATAAAAAAAGTATTGATAATTTCTCATTTCTATACAAACACATACATTTGTATGTTATGGTCAATCAATTTCAAATGACTAGCCTCACCAAGGTGATTCCAGAAAGTACCATAATGTTCATGTATGTTTTTAAAAACAAATAAGAAAAGAAAGAATCTGAATACCATATTTACCCTTAAGCCTTGTCCTGCTGAATAAATTAAGATGCCACACCCACTTCTAATTGTCAGCCAATCAGATTCATTGATCCAGATTGTTGATATAAATTCTCATACTAAATGACAAACAGTGCAGATTCAGATCAGTTGGCTTCTTCAGAAGCCAACTGATCTGGATCTACACTGCAAAGGCAGGGTATATCCGGGTTCAGCTGGACTAGGGTTAATATTGGTGCACCCTCACTCCTAACCATACTTGTCTTACAATTTGTAAATGTCTGTTCCACTACCTGCTGATGCATTTAAAATTCAGCTGAAATGCCAAACAGTGTAAACCCTGATCAGATACAGCATTCTGCAGCATCTGATCTGAGTCTACAGTTTGCTCAGGCATGTCTGTCCCAATACTTAGGGGTATTACAGTACCCCTCTTTCTTATCTAGCACTAGGAACTGAAGTCATTCACAGCAAAAAAGTAGCTTTCAAAATAAATTTGGTGACAGTACACAAGACTTTTGGATAAAAACTCTCTGAAGATCTTAACACTTAAATAATCTGCTTCAAAGAGAAAAAGGTGAACATGATCGCTCGACATGAGAGATGTCTAGAGTAAATGGTTCATTTACTAGTAACATGCTTTTTGTTTGATTGCTGTAAAGCTAAAAGTGTGAAGCAACAAGTGAAAAAGAGCATTTGTTATTAACTTCCACCAAACTGAGAAATATATATCATAGCTTTTGATAAGGCACTTTTTTCAACCAAAAGGTATCTATATTTTTCTTATTTCTCGACAAAAACATGTTGTGGGTACTTAGCAGAAGACTGAAGCGCCTCTAATGAGTACCCACAACGTATATTTTCATCAAGAAATAAGAAAAATATTTACCTGATACCTACTCTTATCTAGACCTATGAATTATAATTGGTTTAGTAAAAGCTATATGTCAAGCAGAATTTGTCAAATCTTCCACCAAAACAATGAGACTGACTGTTTACAAAGTTAGTGAATAATAAGAATGATAAAATATACAGGATTATGGAATAACACCCTTTCTTGGTAGGTTTCTTAAATACCAGTAATTCATGAAAACAACACACTGTGGGTACTTATTAGAAGTGTCTCTCTTTCCAATGTGACCCCACATTTTCAATGTTTTAGGGAGAAATAATAAAAATACAATACCCTTTTAACTGCACCAATGTAAACTATATCCCTTTAACTGCACCAATTTAAAGTCTATTTGATACTAACATCTACATGTATATACTTGTAGCACTGTGAATATTATTGAAAAAAAAAAAAAAAAAAAAATTTGAAATGTGTCAATATGACACGGATGCCCCCGCCCAGCGCCATCCTCATCCACACGCAGGCATTTTGCAAAAGATGAAGTTGAAAAACGGGGTCATAACTCTCATAATAATTGGCAGATTTTACCCTAAATCGAATTTGACCTATATTTTATTTTATGATTATATTTCTGTGTACATGTACAAAATATGAATCTAATACACCAAACTTTTTTAAAATAAGCCTGTGAGCTTGACCATGGGCATGGGCCAGGGTATCATTGAATAGAACTCTGAACTTGTATCTATCATCATACCAAGTATGAACCAAATCCATCATATGGTTCAGATTACAATCAAAATTTGTAAGTCTATGACCTTGACCTTGAGGTCATACACATAGATGCAGGTATTCCTGAATAAAACCTTTGACATGTACATGTATCTATCATCAAACAAAATATGAAGCAAATCCATTGTATGGTTTGGAAAATATGAGCTCTTGAAAACTTTAACATCTAAGTCTGTAACCTTGACCTTGAATACAGGGTCGGGGGTATGCCTGATAAAACTTTGGACCTGTAACTATCATCCTACCAAATATGAAGCAAATCAATTATACGGTTTGGAAAGTATGAGCTCTAAACATACTTTAAATTTAAAATTTCTATGTGTGTGACCTTGACCTTGAGGCATGGGTGGGGGTATTACTGATATCAGTTTGGACCTGTATCTATCGTTGTATCAAATATAAACCCAATCCATCATATGGTTTAGAAAATATGAACTCTTAAAAACATTAGCGTTAAAAATTTCTAAGTCTGTGACCTTGACCTTGAAGCCATAAGCATGGGCTGGGGTATTGTTGAATAAACCTTTGGACCTGTATCTATCATCATAGCAAATATAAAGCAAAACCATCGCATGGTTTGGAAAATATGAGCTCTTTAAAAACTTTAATATTAAAAATTTCCAAGTCTGTGACCTTGACCTTGAGGTCATTGGCATGGACGAGCGTATTGCTAAATATCACTTTGGAGCCTGTATCTATAATCATAACAAATATGAACCAAATAAATGATAAAAGTTCAGGTTCTACCTGATTCAAATACCTTAACCTGAGTCTTTAACAATAAAAATTTCTAAGTCCATGACCTTGACCTTTAGGTCATGGGCATGGGTGGGAGCATTGCTGAATGAAACTTTGGACCTATACCTATCATCAAACCAAATATGAACCAAATGTATCAGATGGTTTGGAAAACATCAGCTCTTAAACGTTCAGGTTTTACCTAACAAGATCATGTATACATGTACATATGTACATACACACATTCGTACAGACAGACGTACATTCGTACGCACGTACGGAAAACCGGAAAACTATATGCCCCCGGCATCATCTGATGCGGGTGCATAAAAAAAACAACTGAAGAGAAAAATTTAAATTTGCACCTGACTGGTTGAGTTGAAGTTTTACTGCCCAAGCAGTTAACCCTTGCCATGCTGAATAAATTAAGATGCCACACCCACTTCTAATTTTCAGCCAATCAGATTACTTGATCCAGATTGTTGCTATTAATTCACATACTTAGTGGCAAACAGTGCAGATCCAGATCAATTGGCTTCTTTAGAAGCCAACTGATCTGAATCTACACTGTTTGCAAAGGCAGGGATGTTATAAGGACGAGGGTTAACCAGTACTTGTGCACAAACTTTTGCCAGAAACTGACAACTGACAACTGCCATTCTTGAATCAGCTGAAGGGATAGAATGACTGTAGAAAAAATTTCATGATCAATCTCTACGAAACAATTCTACCAAACCTGGCAGGGATCAAACCTGTGACCTCCTCATCACCATTCAGACACACATCCAACTGCACCACCTAGGACAGCTAAATTTGCACTTGAAAAAATTAACAAATCAATATACAAATGCATTAGTTACATGTCCATCTGTTTTTCTAACACTAACTTTGCAAATATTTAGAAATTGATTTATAAATCTGGCTTGCAATTCCATGTTAGAAAGCAAATTAGCAAAATTTGCATTAAAGAACACTGCAAGGTTTTTAAGAGTATGTTAAACCCATTTTTTTACAGGAAGACATATGAGATAATTCTGATTACATTTTTTTAATACAAAAAAGCCCCTTTCCACCTACATGAGCTATATACAAATCTCACCTCAAGACTAAATACTCAAGTAGAGTACACACAGTGTACATGTATACATGAAATTTCACCAGAACTAAACTCTTCTTAATTGTCTCTCAGACCAAACATTCCTTAAATATAGTTCATGACAAAGCATTTTCTTTTCAAACAAAATCAAGGTTTGTTTGTTTGTTTGTGCTGAGGTTTTAAAGCCCAGTCAACCCAATGGGGTCATGTCGAGCGCCGTCAGTTTACATGTACCTAACCACACGTTACTGGGCAGGCTTAGTCCTCTAAGCGGTTAACCAGTATTGTGCACATTCTTTGCCAGAAACTGACAACTGCCCTTCTTGACTCAGCGGAAGGGAGAGAATGACCAAAAATATTTCATGATCAATCTGATCTCCACGAAAGAATGTTGCCGACCTCAGCGGGGGTTGAACCCATGACCTCCTGGTCTCCAGTCGGACGCACATCCAACTGAGCCACCGAGACCGACACAAAATCAAGGTACATCTTAGTATACCACAACCTCTTTATATCACTATAGCTGAGATCAAAAGCAAAAACCGTGCAGAATAAGAACTAGAAAAGTGTTATTATGGAAAGCCCTCACCTCAAGCATTCTAAGATCAAAGCACTGGCAGCACTGGTGGGTTGATTGTCTCTGAGTGTAGGCTGGAAAAATGGTCCTGAACGGGGACTTAAGACTGTTTCATTCAACTCTTAACTTCTTAAATTTCAGCAAACAGTGCAGACCCTGATCAGATGCCGTGTGCTGCAGCATCTGATCTGGGTCTGTATGGTTTGCCAATGCCCAAATGTCCCAGTCCAGGTTTTACAGATAACCCTCTATCAACAGCACTCTGATGTGAAAGTGGCAAGAATAATGCGACTATAAATAACTGTTACCTGGATTTCGTCAAATGCCTGGTTTGATTACAATGGTCAATGATAATCACGTGGATAAGTACCTTAAGGAAATTTTGGCATTTGTACACTACGGATCAATTGTAAAAAATCTACCCAAAAATGAGGTCAAGATCCCCATGTTCCAAACGAAACTGTCCCAGTGCTGTATGTACATGTATGCAAGTCTTTCAATCCAACCATGGGACCAGGAGGCAGAGTGAACAAAAGCCATTCTTGGACAAAATTTGACAATCTTTGGCATACTTTGACCTTGAAAATGAGGTCAAGTTCACCAAAGTGTAATTACTCATGCATCTAGGTCTAGAGTTTGTCCTAATGATTACACAATATAAGACAGTACCATACAGTTTGAAGTACAGTATAAGCAAACATCAGTCATCAACCAGATTCTAACTCGCAAGCTTCATAAAACACTATTCAATATGTGACTGTATTGCAAGAATACAGGAAAAAGCCAACCTTTATGACTCAGTAGCGAAAAGAACACTCTACAATTAATATAAAGTAAATGCAAAAATTTCAAGCTTGAACAAGCCTTATCAGTAGATACACCAAATTAACCCATGTATCTGGACAGATAGCCTTACAAAACACTAAACAAAGAACTTGTTCAGATTTAGGACAAGTATGGTAAGAATATGTGTCCACATATTTAGCCCTGGTCCTGCTGAACCCATATATACCCTACGGTTACAAACAGTGTAGATCCAGATCAGTTGGCTTCTGAAGCCAACTGATCTGGATCTGCACTGTTTGTTCAAGTATGAATTTGTATCAACAAGTGATCTGACTGGCTGAAAATTGGAAGTGGGCATGGCAATTTATTCAGCAGGGCAAAGGTTATGTTAAATATGGTACATTTTGTGTATGGCAATCAACTATGTCGCTGCACTTTTACATGGGTAACTTTTGTTCTGGCAATGGAAGAATTAAATTTGTTTTCCATGGTCAATAGGTGACAAAACAAGAAAAGATTTTTTCTGGTGAATGATCTACAGCATAACTCCAGATTCAAATGTAAGGATTTTATTTCCAACCAAACAATACTGACATTTTTCCTATTTCTCAAACAACATGTTGTGGATAAATAAGAAAAATATTCTGTAGAAAACCCGCTATTATCTGGGGATATGTGTGAAGTACATTTGTACATGGATGCAAATTACGAAATGAACTCACAGGTCCACGACCATCAGATCCCAGGCCCTGAAAAGGTGATCAATGAAACAAAAATAAGAGTCATTGTGTATAAACTAATATTTCTGCACACAAGAACAGCTTAGATTCAGACTTAACTGCATGACGTTTGCCAGAGCACCCACTATGATTTTTAAAATACATGTAGGACTCTCTCAGACTTGATGGAGTAAACACAACTTTCTTGAAAAAAAAAAAAAAAACAACAACAAAAAACTGGAGTCCTAACACCAAAATCAAGAGTTCTCAGAGAAATTGTTAAGGAGTATTTGGTCATAATTATGTTCTCTATAAAAACATGTTGTGGGTACTCAAAAGAAATGCCTCGGCAAGGTGCTTCTAATGAGTACCCACAACATGTTTTTATGGAGAAATAAGAAAAATTATCCAACATTTATTACCAAATACTCCTCCTTAACCCTTGCCTTGCTGAAAAAATTAAGATGCATGCCCACTTCTCATTTCCAGCCAATTAGATTACTCGATCCGTGTTTTTGATAGAAATTTGCATATTTAATGACAAACAGTGTAGATCCAGATCAGTTGGCTTCTCTAGAAGCTAACTGATCTGGATCTACACTGTTTGCTAAGACAGGGCATGTCATGTACAGCAAGAGAATGGTTAACAATATCTCTGGTTCTGAATTCCACATTTGGAGTTTAATCATTAGAGTTCTGCTTTACTATTCAAGATACACTACAATCTCTTTATAACACAGTTCGTTATAACACGGTTCAAAGATGGATCCCAAAAATGTATAGATTATATAGAAAAATGGCCATAAATGGTCAGTTTTCTATATAATCTATACATTTTTATTTGGCTATAACACGGTCGTATAACTAACACGGTTTATGCTTTGGACCCCAAAAATAGTGTTATAAAGAGGTTGTGGTGTATATAAAGCGGTCTATGGTTGCGTGTAGACCACATGCAGATGGACCACATCATTCAAGAAAAAAAAAAAAAAAAAAAATGTTTTTCAGCATCTGCAAAAAGTGCACATTCAGACTATCATAGCACCAAACAACACACCTTTTTCTGCCAAAACTCTGATACTCTTCTTATTTCTCCACAAAGACATACATTATGGTACTGACTAGAAGTTTGTCTTCAAGGACCGTGCTTCTAATGAATACAAAACATACAGTTTAGACTCTTGTTATCTCGTTCCAAGGGACTCTCTGTCAGTCTGAGATACTTGGAGATATCTATACCTTGACATATCAGATTTGAAGATTTGAGGAAAAAATAACTCAAACTACCACATTTCACAATTTTTTGAGTATGTAATTTGAAGTTAGAGATATATTGAAAATATTGTGGAAAAAAGAGAAGAAATTGCTTCCTAGGAGCAACTTCTCCTCTTTTCCACAATATTTTGTTACCTGTTGTTAGATGTTCATGTTTAAACAAGTAAGAGATTTTCTCTTTAACGCAGTTATTCAGGGTTATTCAAGATAAGCGGCCGCTATAACACGAGTCGTCTGTACATTTTTGTGGAGAAAATAAGAAAAATATTATTCTTATCTGGAGTTATGAATCAGCCTGCTCATGATAGTCTCATCCAATGTTTCTGCAAGCCAACAACAAACACTCTGATCAGCATGTACGGCTGATGATGTGGTCCTTTGCTCTCCACATGTTACATTAGATAAGGTATCATAAAGGAAGAGTCTGTATAAGCTGCATAAATTATTATAAGTGTGTTGGTTGGTTTTGCGTTTAACAGCTCAGTCAACACTATTAAGGTCATGTCAAGCCAGTCAGGTTACCTAGCCACACGTTTCTTGGCAGGCTTAGTCCTCTAAGCGGGTCGCCAGTATTTGTGCATATTCTTTTTTTAGAAACTGACAACTGCCATTCTTGAATCAGCAGAAGGGAGAGAATGACCACAGACATAGCTCCAGATAAGAGGGGATACCCACATAATATTTTTCTTATTTCTCCATGAAAACATATGTTGTGGGAACTCATTAGAAGTGTCTCTGCGAGGCACTTCTAATGAGTTTGTTCGTGTTGAGGTTTTATGCCCCAGTCATATGGAGGTTACGTCGAGCGTGGTCAGTTTATCTAACCACACTTTTACTGGGCAGGCTTAGTCCTCTATATGGTTAACCAGATTGTGCACATTCCTTCTCCAGAAACTGACAGCTGGCCTTCTTGAATCAGCTGAAGGGAGAAAATGACTAAAGAAAATATTTCAAGACCAATCTCCACGAAAGAATGTTGTGGTTAAAACCGGCAACCTGATTACCAGTGGGACGCGCATCCAACTGAGCTATCGAGGCCGGTAAAATGAGTACCATGGCATATGTTTTTCATAGAGAAATAAGAAAAATATCAGTACTTTTCAGTTGACAAAAGCACCTTATCTGGAGCTATAAACAGAAATTACTTCTTGGCCAATCTACATGAAAGAATGTTTCTGGACCCGACAGTGACCGAACCCACAACCCCCTGATTACTAGCCAAATTGGCGAAAGTGGCATGTCTTATTCTGTGTGTCTATCCACCCACATGTACAATTACAATACACATGCTGTCTGTCATCAAATTTGACTGTTATAGTGCTTGTTAGACTGGGGTTGCTGTGTATTACTTTTAAATTAGAAATATAAAGTTTCTTTAAAAAAAAAACACACAGAATAAACAAGTATCAATCATCTATGTTTTGAGCATTAAGAAGAAAGCTGATGTTTACCCTTGAAATTAAACCTCTTTTCAATAAGCAAATGGAATTACAAGGGACATGATTAAGTCTGAACAAAAAATCAATGCCAATCGTGTGTCTGCAACATTTGCTTGTAAAATCAATCATTTTTTGTCCCTGCCAATTCATTCATTCGATAAAAGTTACAGACAATAGTGTTAATTTTCAGAAGGACACCATAGCAACTCGTGTTAGTGTTTATTCCAAGGCATATTCACTATCAAAAATGATAATTTTAATCAGCAAGTCTTTTGGAAGAATATGCTATTAAAACATTAAACCTCGTTTTCAACATAATTTCAATACCAATGATACGAAAAATACTTTCCATCTGTCCTTGAGGGTTGTTGTCAGTAACTATCAAGACCAGTAATATCCCACTTTTTGTTCTCTGCCTTTTGATTCTGAAAGGAGGCATGATCCCCATTAATTCTGGCTTGAAGTCGTAGTCCTGGCACTATCCTGAAACTATGGGGACAATGCAAAAGTTAAGCCCTGTACTTCTCCTGCTATTCATTGCCCTACCCTGGTGGTGGGTGGAGAGCAGTTGCTGCAGATGTATAAATAAAGAAGCGTGAATCAGATACAGCTCAAATCCCTGTCAGACCCGCTCAGTCCTGCCAATCACAATAAACTCTGCCAAATCAAATGTATCTGTCTTCTGCCACTTTGTTGATTATTTTATCTCTTGTCTGTAATTAAATACCTAACTAAAAATCCCTCAATAAATACTCACCCCACATGTTATTGTTTCATCTGATGGAAACTTCAAAACAAATTTGCTTCCAGCCTTTTCTTCTATACTGTTCAGGGGCCTAATACGACAGATGACCCTTATAGTCTCATCTGCGGGACCTGTTGCGTCCGTCATACTGGGATTGGACATGGCTTGGTAAGACTCTTCCTTCTTCGACTGATCAATACTTTATCAGTCGGCCTTCGTCAAGAATCCATGTCGGGTACGAAATTCAAGTTTCTACGATTATTAAAAGCAATTAATTAATCAAAGACGTTGAAAGACATAAAGTATATGGTATTCACTAACACACGACAATTAACGAGTTAAAATAGGATATATACTAGTATTTTATACAAAAATCGATAAAATCTATTCCATCACTCTAGAAAATGCAACCTCCTTTCCACCATTTTCCGTGTTGCATTCTGGGAAGTGACGTAATAAAATTAATACATTATAAACAAGTTGTAGCTTTTAAAAGCAGGGAGTGTTTCTACGAATTACGGACATCTCGGCCCAAAGACATGTCGGCCCAGGACAACTCCGCACATTAAAAGTCAGCCTAAGACAACTCGGCTCAAGTCGTTCCAATTTCAGAAGACAACTCGGCCCAAGTCACCTCAACTTTACATTAAACTAACCGGATGGTGGTGAATTTTTATTGCTCTGTAACTACTGAGCCGGTGCGTTTACTAACCGGAATGGACCAGAATGGACCCAATAACTGGAACGGACCTATGTTGCTCAGGCCACTCCATTTTGGTGTAACGGTAACGTGTCTATTACAAGAACACGGAGTGGCGAGAACCCAATTTTTATGGCACCAATTTTTTCTATAACAACAGCGACTTTAACTCCCACTATCAATTTTTCAGTCGGCTAAAAATGAAACTAGTTGACACAGACTTAAAACGTCTCATCACAGGGACCGACGATGAAAAGCCCATGGTTAGCTGTGAAACACATCTCATACAATTTGTCCAGAACCTCTCAGACTCTCTCAGCCAAAGCGGGCGGACAAACAGACGTCATTGTAATGGACTTCAACAAGACCTTTGACAAAGTAGATCACCAGAGGCTCTTGCTGAAGCTCCACCGCATTGGTATAAGCAGACAGATCATTACATGGATAGGAGCATTTCTATCAGGCAGGTCACAGTGTGTTGTTCTAGACGGTGAAAACTCTGATTCTTGCCCTGTCCAGTCTGGAGTACTCCAAGGCTCAGTCCTTGGGCCTTGTCTCTTTTTACTATGCATAAATGACACGGCAGGCACAATACACTGTAACATACGTCTGTTTGCAGATGACACGATCAGGTATCTGACTGTTTCCAAAGAATCTGATTGCCAAGCACTTCAAAGAGACCTGTCAAACCTAGAACAATGGGAAAATAATTGGTCAATGTCATTAAATCCTGATATATGAGAAGTAATAAGATGTCACCAAAAAGAGAAACCACTTTTGAATACAAGCTTCATGGCAAGATACTAAAATCAGTCGCTTCTGCAAAATATCTAGGTATTACAGTTTTTCAGGATTTGTCATGGGCCACACACATAAATCAGATTACAACAAAAACAAACAATACACTAAAAAATTATAAAAAAAAAAAAAAAAAAAAAAAGAAATGTTCAGACGCACAGTTGTAAACTGAAAGAAATTGCTTACAAAACATACGTTCGACCGCTAACTGAGCATGCTGCGTCAGTTTGGGACCCGTGGCAGAAGAAAGAAAAGAAGAAATACATAGATCAAATCGAAATGATCCAGCGTAGAGCTTTGAGATACATTTTCAATGATCACAGCTACACAAGCAATGTTAACCCAATGTTATCGATCCAAACGGAATTTACCAACGTTAGAAAAACGTAGACACATTTCATCCCTTTTAATGTTTTACAAAGTCCAGCATAATATGGTAAAATTTCCATTCCCTTCTTACATCAAAACTTCTCTTAGAGGTAGATTCTCCATTCCTTTCTCTTGGATTAACTCTTTCACCGCTATAGGCGATAACAAAAGGGCTTTTGCAAACACAATGAGCCGTCTCATCAGGATCTAGGCCTTTTGACATTCAGTCTTTCAACTTTAAACTTCTTTCCCATCGATAACTTATTAAAAAGAAAGAAAAAAGCAGGTTTCAAATGTATTCTGAAGTTTGGCGCCGAAAGAGTTAACAGACATAGGCACTCATTTTTTTTCTCAAGAACAGCCCGACTCTGAAACAACCCGCCTGACATATGTAACCATGGTTCATTCCGAGTAGGGCTCCACAACTCCCTTATCTAAACATTCCAAGCCCATTCTTCATCATTTATCATCTTCATTAAACTGTCGTAGTGCAGAGAACCAATAGCGAGTAATTCAGTGTTCTTTGCTCTAATTCAGAATTAACATCTGTCATAAAACAAAAAGTTGTGCTGATTTCACAGAACTACCTCCTTACGAAATTCCAAATTCTATTGAAAATACATATATTACTTCTCATTTCTGCTGAACTTTTTATTACTTTGTTTCGATGCCGTTCATTTGCACATGCACTCCATATAATACGCTTATGAGGTGTTTCGAGAAACTGGCAGATTCAGATTTGAGCAATAAATACCGCCTTCCAAGAATCTGCTCATATTCTATGCACACGTCACCTCATACGTCATACAAATTCTTAGGACGACGACGTGACAAAATCGGACCGTTCTCACCTTTTTGAAACTATATTTGGTACAGACGGCATTGTCGAAGCTGATGATTCTATCTGCTTTAATGGAAAATGCACGGACTTTGAGAGTTAGTGCTCTCAGAAATCTGAAAATGTTATCAAATATTTTCAGGACAGACTTAGGAACCAACTGAAAACTAAAGCAAACCAACCTAAAAGAATGCAGTTAGTAGATTCACAGTGGACAAATAACAACTGTGAATTTTTTAACCACGTTCTGAAACAACAGACAGACTGGAAGTTAAAACCACTTTATGACCTCGTAAATACTATACAGGAGCTTAGTTGACGGGCAGTTTAAAGAACTTCGACGTGTGCTATTCGATATTGGTGACTTAAAATTACGACTTGCAAAAACACACAAGCGCTTCAGAATGAAAAAAAAAATAAAATAAAATAAATAAATAAAATAAAATAAAAATAACTGGGGAACAAAAGGCAAGATTGTACCATCGCTTCAGGGGTGCAAAAATACTTGATAACAAATATGTTACATCAACAGACGGATGGAGTAAAGTTGTGGCTCCAAACACGTACCGAAACTGAAAGAAACATCAACTGAAGCATAAGGTAAATGTTAAAATTGTAACTTCGAAAAACATATTGTTTTCTGGGAACAGGCCTTGTCATTCATGCAACTGTGCATTTTGATATGCAGATTAGCATTGCTTCTTGTTTGCTTTGTGCCATTTAAAGTGCTACTGTGTAAAATGTGCTATCTTACATGTGCTTATCTAAGCAAAATAACAGTAACTATATTTGTATATCGTTGTTGGTTCTTACAATGTTTGTATATTGTTGTGGATTCATACTAGAAACGTTTACTGAGAACTGATAAGGACCTGGTATTATATTTTGGGAAGAATAGAAAGCTGTCGCCAATGTGTCGTCCGCTGAATTAACCCACAGAGTGGTAAAGGTTAAATGTTAGAAAATGTATGCAATAAACTCTCTAGGTTAATCAAGCAGACGATAAAATGGTAATATTTCTCTTATTTTTCACAGAAACAGGATTTGAATCATGCAAATTGTCTCGATTGGAGACAATTTGCATGAAATGCCATTACTGTTTTCTGGGAAAAGAAAGAAAAAAAATTCAATTCTCAATATCAATACTTTTTCACTCACCGTTCCAAGGCGGTTCTTCTGTTATGGTTTATTTTTGTTATAGTTTGTCTTTGAATGTGTGTGTCGCTTACATATTTTTGTTTTGGATATAGCCATTTGGCCACTTTGTGGGAAGGCAACTGTCCGTTTGGCTTTCCGCTAGTGATGTTTCCATTAGGGTCTAGTTATTTCGTGTTTGTGTTTCTTTCCCGTTGATGTCTCTGATGGGAGGTGTTGGATAATTGTATCGGTTCCTGATCATTGCCTTCCCTTCTATATTGATACATCTTAACTCTTACCATACTCATCCTAGATTTGAACAAGTCCATTTATTTTCTGTTCATGTGTCTAAAAAAGGTAAGAGAAAAGTCCAGGGAGTGCCACAATCACAAACCGCAGCCCTTCCCAGATCCCAAGAGGAAGAGGAAACCGACAAATCTAAAGAAGCACAAACCGAACAAACGTACGAAAAGCACTAAGATTAGCTCTCTCTTCCCCAAGCGAGGTAATCGCAATACTAAAAGGACTGAAAAACACAAGAACAAAATGACACACGGAAAGACATACAACAAATCGCCTCGTAGAATAAACCACAAAGCAACAAGGAGTAAGACTAACATCGGGACCACCGCCTGAGAACGGTCGGTAGAGCAAACCACCGCGGGGTTTAAAGCACCTTTACAGCTAGCTAACTTCACCCTGGGTCCCGATGCTACTCTTAATACATAAATACATAAAAATTCGGTTCTCATAAAGGCTCCCAACTCAGACAATGCATCAAAGCGAAAACATAAAAATCAAATTAATCACTATAAGAAACAAAGACGAGTACTCATGGCTAATTCTACTGTATGCCAGAGTAAATGATAACCAATAGTTGAACCACGGCGGGCCAAGCCAAAGACATATCGTCCAGCTCCAACCCACTGGTTAAAGTTTTACGAAGAGTCATAAAGTTGCTGCTTATTGGCAAACAGTGTAGACCCTGATCAGACACCACAGAATGCGGGGTCTGATCAGGATCAACTTTCTTTGCTTAGGCCTTTGATGGTACTCATTAGAACCGCCTCGTCGAAGCGGTTCTAATGAGGACTCGTAATTCATGGTTGGACGAAAAATTAAAAAATATATCGTCAAAGTAACTCAAACATAATTTTATGTAATGGAAAAGCCCTTTTCTTAACATAGGAATGTTGACATTGCTCTCTGCATTTTTTTTTTTTTTTTTTTTTTTTTTTTGACACTGTATTACTTTTTGACAACGTATTACTTTAAATGAGTTACAAAGCATACAAACAAGTATAAAGAAAGACTTCTGTAAATCGTTTCTTTTTATTTCTTTATTTATTTTTGTCAATTTGCGTAACTAGTTAGAAATACTAATCTAAATTGTTTTAAATGCGCGTCTGACAGGCGATCAGGAGGAAGCGGGTTCGACTCCCGCCGGGTCGGCAACATTCTTTCCTATGGTTATTCTCTGTCCTCCGCTGATTCAAGAAGGGCAGTTGTCAGTTTCTGGCGAAAGAAAGTGCACAATACTGATTATTCTCATATTTGTTGACTATATTCTATTACGTACATTTAAATACATCTAAATTAAATTGCTATGGAAAGCACCTGTCCTCTTATCAGGTATCAGGAAGATAGTACAAACAGTGAAGATTTGTTTGTCCCTTTGATCTTTGCATAACTTTTTCACCACTTTTGCGAATCAACAGGAAACATTCAGATTATTAGATCTTATTGAAATGCTTGTCATAAAAATAATTCATTTATTTATGGAAATATAATGAAAACTGATACAGAGCATGGGAAAAAAATGACACTAAATTATTCACTATACATATAGTCTGCATAAAGTCTGATCTACAAGGTACTTGGTCTGCAAAATGTTCCCCCTTTTGGTCCACTGCAGACTGGTCCATGCCCAGCAAACATGTATATATGGGACCCATATGGACAGAATCTGGGCATTTATCCCATTCGGGTCCTGCCTAGGCCCCGTATAGGCTTTTTTGCCCATATAAGACCTATATAGGTCCCATATTGGTATACTTTGACCAGCAAACACGTATATATGGGAACCATATGGGCAGACTCGGGTATATATCCCATTTGGGTCCTACTTGGGCCCCATATAGGCATTTTTGCCCATATAAGACCCTTATAGGTCCCATATTGGTAAAATTTGATAACTATAAAAATACATTCTAATATAGGGGACCCCCGAGATAAAATTGAAATAATCCTGGAAAAGTGATATTTTCTAGATACATAATTGGGGCCCAAATGGCTCCCATGTGATTCAGATATTAGACCTCTATGGTTCCAATGTTGACCTCCCATTACTGTATGGGACCCATATGGGTTCAATATGGGTATTAAGGGGAACAACTCTACCACTATTTAAACATAATATCAAAAAAAGTAAATTTCCTGATATAAATGCAAATAATAATGATAATAATTAAATAAAAATAATAGTTTGTTCATTACAAAATGAAAGTATCTATTAAATTTATCTTAACTATTTTCCCGACATGGACGTCGATTCATGGTCATATTTTTATTTTAACTCGTATGTCCCTATTATTTTTAAAATTGAGAGGTATATATAAATACGCATGATGCCAACATTTCCAACTATTAAAAAAGACGCCTATATCTTTAAGGCCATAACTTGCACACGTACATGGGTCTCTATCGGTAAGGACCTTACCAGTCCATCAAATGGGCTGGGACTGGGGACTTACAATCATTTGTGTAAAAATGTGTAAAAATTGTTTTTCTGGAAGATAAATGTGGGTTGATTTTTCCCATACTGGACCCATATAGTTCCCACATGGCTTTGCCCATGTGGGTCCAACATGGAACCCTGTTGCAAATCCCTCATGAGTCCCTTATGGGTTGCCCATGTAGGACCCATATAAATACCCATTTAGGGCCAATGTGGGTCCTATATTTTTTGCTTGTTGGGATGGTGCACTGGTCTGCATGATTTATTCTGCATATTATACCCAACTCCTGTTTTTTTTTTTTTTTTTTTTTTTTTTTTTTTTTTTTTGTCTTTGCGTGTAGTAAGATTGATCGTGGTGGATGCAGTTTTTAACCTTTATTTAAAAGAAAAGTGGTAAAAAAAAAAAAGGCGAAATGGTTAAATAATGTAATAAAACGCATTTTCTGATTGTTGGAAAATGGGGCACGGCTACGGGATTCATGAATATTTAAGAGGTCCGCCCTTCTTGTTTCGGATATGCTCGGAGAGCGGACCTCTTTTACAGGTTGAAGAGCACTGGGAGGGGTATATCTTGTCTTTAATATAAACCAGCACTTCAGAGGGACTCTTTTACAGGTTGAAAAGCACCGATAGGGTATGTCTTGTCTTTACTATATAATAGCACTTCAGAGGAGCTCTTTTACAGGTTGAAAAGCACCGGTAGGGGTATATATAATCTTATATGTAAAACAGCACTTCAGAGGTGCTCTTGTACAGGTTGAAGAGCAACAGTAGGGGTATATCTTGTCTTAACTGTAAAATAGCACTTCAGGAACTCTTGTACAGGTTAAAGAGCACCAGTAGGAGTACAGTCCAACCTGTGTTAAAAAGATCACCTGTGAACAAAGACCACCTAGGGTCTACAAAGACCACTTCAGATTCCTCCCATCAAGAAATACTGTATAGATTATCTTTGAACAGAGACCATCTGTGTACTGAGACCAGAGGACAGTCAAAACAATCCCTAAATTCTCATTGTTCACCTTGAACAAAGATCACACATCACTTTATTGCAGTAACTCAAATTTATAAACTGGGCAATTAATGGCTTGTGGACATTCTTGAATGAGAATAATTAGTTAAAGTTGCTCAAGCTTTATAAAGATTATTGTTATTGAAAGCTCTAACCATTTCACTGATTAGGTGTAATTAGACATTACCAATCGATGTCTAAATAATGCTCCTGAACCCTTGCATTCTGTACTATGTATTCATTTTTCTGCTTAATCAGTAAATGAACCCACCTTCTGAATAAAGACAACCTGTGAACAAAGTCATTTTTACTTCTTCGCATAGGTAGTCTTTATAGACAGGTTCGACTGTATATCTAGTCTTTGCTATAGGATAGCACTACAGAGGAGCTCTTTTGCAGGTTGAAGAGCACCAGTAGGGATATATCTTTTTTTTCTTGTGTGATAGCTCTACAGAGGAGCTGTATTACATATTGAAGAGCAGCATTCAGCAACATTATTTAGACATTGATTGGTAATGTCTACTTACACGTAATCAGTGAAGTGGTTAGAGCTTTCAAGAGCAATAGTCTTTATAAGGCTTGAGCATTTTAATTAATTAATCTCATTCAAGAATGTCCACAAGCCATTAATTGCCCAATTTATAAATTTGAGTCACTGCAATTAAATGATGTGTGGTCTTTGTTCATGGTGAAAATGAGAATTTAGAAATAATTTGACTTTCGTTGATTTATAGTGTTTCTTGATGGATGGAATCTGAAATTGCCTTTGTAGATAGGTGGTCATTGTTCACAGGTGGTCTTTAACAGGTTGGACTGTACTCCTACTGGTGCTCTTTAACCTGAGAAGATCTCCTGAAGTGCTGTTTTACAGTTAAGACCTTTAACCTGTACAAGAGCTCCTCTGAAGTGCTGTTTTACAGTTAAGACTAGATATACCCCTACCGGTGCTCTTCAATCTGAAAAAGAGCTCCGCTGAAGTGCTGTTATATACTAAAGACAATATATATCCCTACCGGTGCTCTTCAACCTGTAAAAGAGCTTCTCTGTCCGAACATATCCGAAACAAGAAGGGCGGACCTCTTAAATAATCATGTCACCCGTAGCAGTACTCTTATCCGACTACCCTAAATGCCACCGAAACTATCCTTACTTCGTTAGCACTTTTAATCGCCCCATTCACCCCGTAACTGTCAGAAACCGATTGCGCGAGGCTGGTATTCGGGTTCACCGCAGACTCAGGCACGTCGCATACGTCGAATGACGTGGTTCCGGCACATACCCTCAGACGATTCCCGATGAAGCAGTGGAGACAGGTCCTTTTATTGATGAGTTCCGTTTCACTCTTAATCTCCAAGTTGGTTGACGTCGCGTTTACCGACGTCAGTGGTTATGAGGATGGGGGAACGCTTAGCCGGCGTTTGCGCTGTCTAGTGGCTTTTCGTACGTTCGTTCGATTTG
Organism: Anodontia alba; assembly: GCA_964016985.1. Lineage (NCBI taxonomy): Eukaryota > Metazoa > Mollusca > Bivalvia > Lucinida > Lucinidae > Anodontia > Anodontia alba. The sequence continues at coordinate 16,025,493 of OZ024833.1, read as the reverse complement.
TGCTTTTTTTGTTTTGTTGGTTTCCTCTCCCTCTTGGTATTTGGGAAGGGCTGCGGTTTGTGATTATGGCACTCCGCGGATGTTTTTTTAAATTTTGGGACGGTCCTGCTATGTTGTGGGGGGGGGGGGTGCATTTTTCATCGTGTAAATCACTGTTGGTTGTGATAGGGGCAATTTTATAGCAGTAAGGTACAGGGATGATGTCTTCAGCCCCGTTGTAGTTTCTCTTGTGCAGCAACGTCAGTTGATTTTACAGCATGATAATGCCCGCTCCCATGTAGCCAGCGTTTGCCGTAACTTCCTGGCTAACCATAACATTATCACTCACTCGACTGACCACCATACAGTCCAGATTTGTCCTCGATTGAGCATCTGTGGGACGAACAGGACAGAAGGGTATGGAGGCGTTGGAATATCCCCAGCTGAGGAATGCATTGCAAGAGAAATGGAAAACATTCCAATGAGGAGGATCAATACATTAATTAACTGCATGCAGAGGCGAATAAGGGTGGCGAAAGCGCCGATAAGGAGCACACCAGACACTGATGCATAAAGTTGAATTTCATTTACAGTTATAGGGTTAACTTCCAATGCGCTTCAATTAATTGCGAGAATTTAGTCACAAACTAATAGAATTTCGACAGTTTGGTCAATAAAGGTGTTTAATAAAGGTATGAAAATATTTTTGATGCCTTTAAAAACACTATCTTAATTCAACATAAAAGTTTACTCTGCGCTTCTTTTTCACTTCACTATACTCAAGTCAGTAGGGATCTAGCTAGCTGATAAGCTCAGTGAAGACAGAAAAAAAGAGGCCGAAAAGTATAAATATAGTCGTAGTTGATACATTTAATTACATAATTTCCCCTTCTGGGTCCTTGTAAAGGAGTGTGACGCCAAGCACTCCTAAACTGTTTTTAGCCAAGGGATCTGTCTATCTGATAAGCACAGTGAAAACAAATAAAGAAGAAACTGAAAAGTGAAAATAAAATAATAAAATATCGAATGTACGGATTTTTTGTTGCATTTGACACTTATACCAACATAATTTCCTCCTTCTGGGCCCCATATAAAGCAGTGTGACGCCACCCACTGCTAATCTGTATTTCGTCATGGAATCTGGCTGGCTGATAACCATAGTAAAAACAAATAAAGAAGAGGCTGAAAGGTGAAAACAAAATGGTAAAATAACAGATATACGGAATTTTGTCTCATTTGACACATGTAACAACGTAATTTCGCCTTCTGGACCCCTTATAAAGTAATGTGACGCCAACCACTCCTAATCTGTATTATCCATGGGAGCACCGTGAAAACAGAACAAAACAATAGGCTGAATATTGTAAATAAATTATTACAATATCGACATACGGGAATTTGTCGCACTTGATACATGTAACAAAGTAATTTCCACTTCAGAGTCCCTTATAAAGGAATGTTACGCATTCACTTCTAATCTTTATTTAGCCGTGCGATCTGGCTAGCTGATAAGCACATTGAAAACCGAAAAAAAAATAGCAAAAAAAAAAAAAAAAAAAAAAAAAAAAAAAAACACGTTGAATAGTAAATTATTAAAATATTCGAACATGCGGCAAATAGTCGTAGTTGATACATATAATTACATAATTCCCCTTCTGGGCTCCTTATAAAGGAATGTGACGTGAGGACAACCACTACTAATCTGTGTTTAGCCATGGGATCTGTCTAGCTGATAAGCACATTTAAAACAGAAAAAGAAGAGGCTGGCTTATGTTAAAAAAAAAAGTTAAAATATCGAACATACGGCAATTTGTCGCACTTCACACATTTAAGAACATATTTCCCCATCACGGGCCCCTAATAAGGGAATGTGACGCCAATCTTTCTTGTTCTGTATTTAGCCATGGGATCTGACAGGCTGATAAGCGCAGTGAAATCAAATAAAGAAGAGGTGAAAAACAAGATAATAAAATATCATATATACGGAATTTCGTCGCATTTGTTATATGTACATTGATATTTCTCTTTCTGGGCCCCTTATAAGGGAGTGTGACGCCACCCACTCTTAATTTCTTTTTAGCCCTGGCGCCTGGCTTCTTGATAAGCACACTGAAAATAAATGCAGAAGAGCCTGAAAAATGAAAACAAGATGATAAATATCGAATATATGGAATTTCGTTACATGTGATACATAATACAGCTTAATTTTCCCTTCTGGGTCCATTGTAAGTGAATATGACGCCGACCAATCCTAATCTGCTTTTAGCCATGGGTTCAGGCTAGCTGATAAGCACAGTGAAAACAAATAAAAAAAGAGGCTGACTTGTGTAAATAAAATATTAACATGTCAAACATACGGCAGTTTATCGCATTTGATACATATAAGAACATAATTTCATCTCACATGTGTATATATTTTTCACCATTCAAGTTTATCTTTTTTCTGTTTAAACTCTGCGTTTTAGCTAGCTAGTTATTTGCCTAAATACAGAACAAGAGTGGCTGGGGTCACATTCCCTTTTAAGGGGCCCAGAAGCGAAAACTACGTTCTTACATGTACCAAATGCGATTATGGTATGTCACCGGTTAGTCTCGGTAAATATATATTGCATATATTGCATGCGACTTACTGCATGCATTATTGCATGCTATCTTAATTTCAGTTAAAGCTCACGCCTTGTGCAACTCTCCGCGATACCATTTGACGCCACCGTCGTGGCTACCTGAGGCGGCATCTCTATTATCTATTATAATATTGTGATTAATTTCCATTGCTCTGCTGTGGTGCTAGTTTCGATATTAGATTTTTATAGGAACCTCTATTTTCATTCATAAAAGAGGTTACTTTGACGTTGATACCAAATATTCAGTGAAATCCTAAAGTAAATTTGGAGAGAAAATGAACCGAACTAGTCTTAGAAACGTTTAAAGTCTATAATAGCGGTCAGGGGTTCGTAAATTTGTCATTGATCCTTGGTGATAGTGGGCAGTGATATCTCATATCATACGTTACCCTGTCCGATTATAATATTGTACCACTCTTCATCTACCCCTACCCTACCCTATCGTACCCTATCCCACCTTACCCCCATTATATGGGTGGTTTAGGTGATTTGAGGGAGGTTTGGGTGTTTTGTGGTTTGGGCGTACAACAGATCGACCAAAAAAAAAAAAAAAAAAAAAAAAAAAAAAAACACAACGGATTGAAAACACCTACACAAAAACAAAGAACTGCAACAGAGGAACTGCCGCAGCGCCTTTATTAAAATTGTCAAGAGAGAGAGAGAGAGAGAGAGAGAGAGAGAGAGAGAGAGAGAGAGGGAGAGAGAGAGCTACTGAGGGGTGGGGAAGGTTGTTGAGGGGCTAATGTCAGCTTTGCAGGGTCATGATTATTTACCTCTAGCTCATGGTAAACACCAACTTTAATCAAAGGCTGAAAAGTGCGCAGACTGTGTCGCAGGTAATATCATTTAAGAAAGAAAGGCATTTAACAAACAACAGCATTTTTCAAACCATTACAGGATAAAACAGAATCTTACAGAAATTCTTTCTTCCCAAGGACTGTAATAGACTGGGGTCATCTGGAGGATAACGTTGCGTCATTGATCGAGACTACTTATTTGTCCCAACTCTCTCCCCGCTGTATTGTATATCTTCTTCTAGAAATCGAACACTCCGGGATTCCAGGAAGAAATTATGTTGTCCAGCGAGAAGGAGTGGGGCAGCAACACTTGGAAAAGATCAAAATCTATGACTGAAGAGGAAAAAAAACCCCAAAACAACTGTTTACACATCTTTCGTAAGCTGGAGTGTAAAAGGGCAGTTCTGTTCTATTCAATCTACTCTTGGTGTGGTGTTTTACCCTCAACAGTGACCACCGTGAAGGATTGTGGGATGACGCGAAATTCGAATGGCCGCGGGCACCTGTTGTTTAGAAGAAAAAAATAATTAACCCCCAGTTCTGATGATTACTTTTAAACAAAAGATCGTGCTGTACGTCATTTTATAATCATTTTATTTACATTCGAAATGGTGTGTGTTTAGAATCTGATCTGTTAACCGTACTAACGATAATTTCTTTGTTTTGACAATAATTTGTTATGAAAGATCTGCAAACCATTGTTAGTTTCTGGCTTTCTTTCCAACAATAGAGCAGTTAGTCGATGTCGACCATTACTTGCAGGCAGCCGATTTTCCAGGCCCCTTATATTGTTTTGGGATTAGGTTCTTTAACCTGCACAAGGAATGTCTCACTGCAGTGGCCTGATTAGGTTGGTACACTATCAAGTGATGCGATAACCCTTGCTACATGAGTGCACCATCACAGTTCAGCCTGTTTAAAAAACCTGAAATTTTGCAAACTGGCAACTTTTGCACATTCCTGCGAATTGATATGCGCAAGTATAAATCTTATTTTTGCATTTTTCAAGGCAGATATCTTTTATTTATAACCAGAATTCATGACATTGTCAAAGATATCCATTATATTGTTGCATTTGGCCTGTACAAGGAAGTCAGGTGTTCTTACATTCACTGTTGTAACTTGTATAATATGTTTTCACAATGCGGACTCCATAACTCCCATACTGTTTGAGATAATTCGATAATATTTGGTGGGGACATATATCAGGCCAAGTAAGAGTGTCACATGCAAGAAGGACAATATCTTTGTTCTTTTTTTCAAGTTAACACCCCTGAATGAATTTCTGAGCCAAATTCTTGTGCACTTCATAACTCTTAATGGTTTGAAATATTTTGATAATATTTGGTAGAGGCATAGATAAGGACCAGTAGGCATGCCCTGTATACGAGACAACTCTGACTTTCTTTGTTAGATACTTATCGCCCCTAAAGCCGAAAGGTTGTGCAGCCAAAATTGAATTTTGGACAGATTTTTCAAAAATCTGTCCTTTAAAATAGTAATGTTATGGCCGGCGGGCATTGGGTCTCCCGAGGTTTTCCTTTTCATTAACCTTTTGAAAAACCCGTCCATAATGCCATTAGGCATTTTTCTTGTTTGACACTTTATTTACCAAGAATGTTGTAAGCTTGCACTTCTAATGAAATTCACAAGTTCGTGTTAATACCGGTGAATGTGTCTAAAATTGCTAGATGAATGGTAATTAGTGTAGACTTTAATTGAAGCCACATTCTGCTTAGGGTTAGTATGTTGGTTAATGGAATTGACCCTCTTTATAAATTTTGAATCCCCTATTTAAGAATTCTGGATTTGCTGCTGTGTTGTTATCATCAATATATGGTTTAGCAAAGGAAGTTTGCAAGGACAAGGACTCAGCATAGAATTTTTAATTCCAGTTGGTAAACCTGACGCTTCCCAATCACCCCGAGCCTCAGCCCCCACTTTTAGAGTTGCAACATTGTTCTTTCCTTATAAAAGCAGCAGTTTTGGCAGAGTAATTTTGAAATCTATGAATTTTGGTAACATCATTTTTTGTATTTTATAAGAAAGCTACCCAACAGCTGGAAGGTCAGCCTAGTGATGTCAGTGATCACTGTGAATGGTACTAACGAAGTTTGTTCAGACTTAAAATATTTCTCATCCTTGAGATCAATATGAAGCTCCAGCACGAGAGGCCAGTGCAGTTACCACTTTGCCACCACCCTCCTAGCATATACTCTTTGCATGCTGGGTGATTTTGTATGCTTTTTTAGTTGTCTGCTTTTTTTTTTTTTTTTTTTCCAAAATAAACTTTTTCAAAAAAATCTTTCAGGAATACCATCAGTGTGTCAAACAGCTTGGATCCAGATCAGGCCTGACATTTTGTCAGGCCTGATGTAGGTCCACATTGTTTGCAAAGGCAGACGACAAAATCGCTTTCATTACACAATTAGCCCTACCATTATCACTTCTAAGTGACGGTATGGTCTGTCAACTCTGTAATGTTTGTGTTATGGTTTAATAACTCATAAGTCCAGACTCAAGTTCTGTATAAGTACAACTTATGTAACAAGCATACAGTGTAAAAGGTCTAGAGTGAATGACGCTATCTGAGAGGAACAGTCTATTTCAAATATTCATAAACATGGTGACTGCTGCTACGATGAGTTAGCAGATGTGTATTAGATTATGGCAAATACTTCACAAACTCCTTTATTATTTATGCACCAGACCAAGGATCAATTTTAGCACTTGCTAACTTGCTAAATGCTAGTTAATTTCCTCAAAAAGCAAGCTGCAATTTCCATCACTTGCTAATTCTAGCAAGTTGGAAAGATTCTCTTTAACTGGCAGAACCTGAGGCATTGTTGCTGGTTTTGCAATTTCTTTTCCAAAAGCAATGATGATATTTTTCTTAATTTTCCCAGAAAACAGGTTTTGACATTACATGCAAATTGTCTCCATAGGAGACAATTTGCATGTAATGTCAAAACCTTTTTTCTGGGAAAAATAAGAAAAATATTCTAAAATGTCTGCTGAAATTTTTACCCAAAGTGCTAAGGTTTAAAGCCACATTTAACAGTGTTTATAAGTGTGAAAAAGCAAGTTGGCTGAAGGGTTTAGCAAGTGAAAAATAATGCCACTTGCTAATTTTAGCAAGCTGTCAAAAAAGTTAAATTTGAACCCTGCAGATATTGTAATCGCCAACAATGTACCTCCCACACATAGGGATTAGCAAGTATTTTGGCTTTGTTCCATCAAAGCAGGGAAATGTGCTAAAATTCCCATACTGCCAGGACAAGCAATCCAGGGTTCTCACTAGGATTTTAAAATTAGGAGTCCGGGACTCCCTTTTTATAAAAAGTAGGAGTCCCAGCCAAGAAGTAGGAGTCCCACTCCCCAAAAATAGGAGTCCCATTTGTTTTCATGACTCTCTTTTAATAGTGAGCAAGTCCCAGATAACTTCATTCTATAAATATCTGATGTAGAATCAGTTTCCTTATTTTCACATACTTTTTTTTTCAACTGATTTTGGTCTCTGCTTTACAGTACAGCTCAGGTAAAAGAACCAAAAAACTCTCTACTCCGAATATCGGCGTTTCGCGAACTTCCCTAAAACACTCGGAATCAAACCAAGTAAACGTAATATTCGGCGGACACCACTCGCAAGTTCACCGAAAGTATGTTATGCGAAGTTATGCGAAGTTACTCGGAATGGTAATATTGTACCCGGAGGCAATATTTCTCGCGAAAAGATGCGAAATTCCTCGGAGTAATTCGACTAAATACCTGTTCGATTTTTATATATTTATTTATTTAATAAATAAAGATATTTAGATATTTCTTTAATAAATATAGTTTATTTATTTATATCTTTATTTTTCCATTCATATAGTACAGTCTGCGTGAAGGTTATATCGTCCACGCTCATGCGGATGAGCAGATTGATCTGAGTCTGCACTAATCACAAAGGTCTTATTGTCCCAAAAGAGTTTTCCAAATTTCCGTATTCCGATCCCCGAAAATTAGGTCCATTCCCTTTTAAAATATCAACCAATGCTGCCTTGTTCCCTGAATATATTTGGGTGCTCCCTACGTCCAAAGATAACCCCGGTAGCCCCATTCACTGTTCGAGCACCTAGCACGAGCCTCAACAAAGCTCCATATGAAAAAGTACCGGATTCTTTGGCTTAGTCTAGTCCGGCCACAAAAGTGGGTCCGGCATGGTCGTTTTTACAAACACACAAAAATCACAAGAAACAAACATCTGCCCCCAGTCGACGAATTACGTATTTTATATTTGGCATTCCTGTAACTGCTTTTTCCCATGCAACAACTGCACACGCTCAGTATAAATGACGTACTGTGGTAAAAGACCGGGAAATTCTCACTTGCGTGCAGCAACTGCACGTGTCAATATGAATTAACTTAAAGGGGCGTTTCTGCTATCAAAGAGGCATTGAATCAACAAGACAGCACATGTGAAAAGGGTGTCTGTCACACAAAAACACACTTTACGCGCACAAGGGGCAATAGAGGCTAATGACAATTCAAATGAGTGAGTTTTTTTACGTCCTACTAACAGCTAGGACATATGGAGAAATGGACCTTGGTTTAAAGTCCAATATGAAAGGCTTGAGAAGCCTGGGATCGAACTCATCACCCCCGGTTGACAAGACGAGAAGCCTTACCACTGCACCACCGAGGCACCATTTCCCAACATTTCATACTGTTAAATATCCAATAAAAGGGCTGCAGACATTTCACTATGCCCCGCCACTGCACTTACATCAAGCAAGTGCCATGACTCTGTTAATAAACTAATAAGTTTCAAGAAAATATCTCAAACAGTTTTCAAGTTACAGAGCGGACAAAAAAAAAAAAAAAAAAAAATCAGAAATCACTAAAATATTTTCGGTGTTCAAAGGGCCGTAACTCCAAAAGTAAGCTCTATCGTCAAAAGTATGTGAAAGAAAAGAAGGGCAGTTATCAGTTTCTGCTGAAATGATTAATAGCTTATGAATAAGCCCACCCCGGAAAAGTGTGCGTGCTCGACAAGAACGAAATAGTGTAGATTGGGCCGTTTAACTCAAGTTCAAATCAAAATTACGTCGGTACAAAGTTCTCATGTCTGAAGTATGATTTACAATGTATGCACAATGAACCGGACAACAAAACGTACAATAGTACAATGTATGTGCGACCAGCAAAGACTCCGGGTCAGTCTGTGCATCGACCCACTATATAAAGCAAGCTTCTTGGATAGCTTGGAGTCCGAAGAAGGTGCATAATGTACAATCAGCGAAGGGTCTGATCGGAATGTGCTGTTGCAGTCGCACTGTTTATCCTGCTTTGGACAGCCCAGCTATCGAAGGTAAATACGATCAGCGAATGCTTTTATCAGAATGTGCAGTTGCGCAGATTGACCCTTCGCTCGTCGCACAAGACATTTTGTTAAACCCAGAGACTGTAGGAGGTACATACGATTAGCGTAGGCTCTGATAAGACTACTGATGTGCAGGCTCAGAGTGTGCAGGCTGATCCGTCTCTTCTTACATGACATCGTAGGTTTCACCATGCACAGACCCATGCGCGATTTGTTTGTGCAAACCATAACGCATAACACTCTGGCTAAAATTTTCAGCAGATGACATTTTGAAATATTTTTCTCATTCTTCCAAGAAAACAGGATTTGCATTTCATGCAAATTGTCTCCATTGCATGAATGTCAAATCCTGTTTTCTTGGTAATAAAAAAATAACGATAATTTTTTTTCTTTCGTCGTCTGCTGAATTAGCCCAGAGAGTGGTACCCGCTAGGGTACCCGCGAGCACCAAGTGTTGTGTCTTTGAGCAAGACACTTTGTCCTCGTATCTTAGTATGGTTTCTAACCAGGAAGACTCTGCTTAGAATGTCCGCGAGGGCATATGATAATATTATGGACAAATGTCATTTTGAAGATTCTTTCCCGCCGATGCTAGGTTTATACATGCGTCTCTTTTACTGGTTTAATAAATTATGATCTTGGTTTTGCATAAATTTTGAGGACACAAAAACAGAACACTTTACATGGAAACGAAAGTTTTGAAGATTGCTCTATTGACCAATAAAGATAATGTTATTAATGTATATACTGTAAGAGAATAATATAACATGTATTCATTTGTACCCTGATAAATGCGGGGTAACTCCTCACACTGCAGGTGTTTACTCTTTTAAGGGAGCTAACTGCAACTGACTATCAAAAGGGAGTTAACTGCAATTGCTTTAACGAGTCGGGCCCATGCGAGATGGGATTGAGAACAGCTTTTTTTATGAATCGTGCCTGTAAATTGTATATGCTTACACAATAAGCAGTTAACCAGTACAGCGAACCCCCTTCCGTCAGAAAGTTGTAACTGCCAATCTTGGAGCAGTGGAAGGAGCGAATGACCGTAGCAAATACATGTGTTTCATGATAAGTGGGGATCGAATCGCGTTCGATTCCCGCCGGTGCGATATCATTTTTCCAATAAAGTCAGTGCAAACAGCTTCTAGCTCGAAAGCAGACCCATATTTGCATGAGGGTAAAAAGAAAGAGCTTTCCAGAGAGAGAGAGAGAGAGAGAGAGACAGAGAGAGAGAGAGAGAGAGAGAGAGAGTTTGCAAAACTTGTAAGCTTCTGGCTGGTCCATTTTAGGTACATAAAAAAATCAGTTCCAGTGTTGGTCGTCGGAAGCAGAACTATTTATGTAAGGGGGTACATTTTGCAGTCTGATCCTGCTGCTGCCAGCACTAGTTTAGAGGGTATTTATTGTATTCGCAGTTGTAACAATTTTTGTTTGATTAATATCGTCGTTTGACAGAATGATCTGAGTGGTCAAACTTACCTGTACAGAATAATCTATCGCCACTCGCAAATACTCGCAAACACTCCAAATATCATGGGTACACTGAGGTCCGCTGAATGTCCTTGGAATATCGAGCGCATAACTTCGAGTAAAACTTTTTCACCCGGAGTGGTTTACTCCAAACCACTCGGCGGAAAATAGCGGATTATAAAATTGGTCCGCGAAATGAAAAAAAAAAAAATGGTTCTTTTACCTGAGCCGTACTGTATGTATTATTCTGAGCAATGCCTGTAACCAACTGTTGGTCATTATCACACATCCTGATGTTGTTAATTAATTAAATGTAGGTGGCCCAGAAATTAGGATGACCTCTTGTCTCTCTCATGGGAAAATGAAACATCTTTGCAGATCAGGAGACATGACAATCTTAACCTATTTTACTTGCATGGTAAAAGATGTCACACTATTAATATTAATAATGTAATGCAGTCAATGTTTTTAGCTTTTTATTTCAGAGGTAACAATACTTGAACTCTTCCATCATGTGCTGCAAGTAAAGCAGATATTATTACTATTTTATGGTTTATGTAGCAAAGGATTCGAGGACATGTCTCAAGAAATATGAACTAATCCTCCCAATGGCACCCTCTCTTTCATTGCTTTTCGGTTAAATGCAATACACCATCCCAACCCAAAAAAGTTCGGTTCGTTGCTGTCTGTACTAAGTGACCTTGAGTGTTATGGATATTAAGTGAAACGTATTTTAATCAAAACCAATTAAAGCTCCGTTACATGCTACCACAAACTTATATATGCAGTATATCCGCATCTTCTGATCATGGGCCCTCTGTTGAGCTTCCCGCAAAACGTCATTTCAATGTTTACATTTGCACCGTGCTGCAATCAATACACGCTACGAAAAACTGTCCGGGACTTCTTTACTAGCTGAAGTTTCGATCTACTGCTTTGATTTGCCGAAAAAGTCTTGATTATTTAGTTCTATTTTTAATATGCGCCTGTTTCAGATGCATTTCTGACAAGAAAATGCTCTACAATGCAACATGGTTATAGTTCGTTTTTCACCCAAAGCGGTTTCCCGCCACACTGTCAAATGCATTACCGTTACAAGCATGCGCTACCATTACGAGCACGCGCTTTCTTCATGCGGGAGCAATGGAAAATGTAACTTATACTAGAACAGTGCCAAATTGTATACCGTCATCCGGGGTGCATCTAAGCAGTCCCGTTGGACTCTTCACAGGGGTTTTGGGATAGATTCGATGGGACTTGGAAACTTTTTTTTTTTTTAGTGACAAGTAGGAATAACCATTGTGATGCGCAGACTGATATCTCACAAAGAGATAAGGTACTATTTTTTTGTGGCCCCTTGTCGTCTTTTCACAGAAAACAGTACGCAGGCGTTTTTGTTGTTTGTGACGAAAATTCAGCGTCCGAAAAATTTTAAAATGGAAAAAAAAATGATCAATTAATAACAAAAAAAAAAAAAAAAAAAAGAAAAAAAAAGCAAAAAATCACGCCAGCCTCAAAGGATGAAAGCATGACACCTGTGTGTGCATTTTCGATGAATCAGTCGGTCGGTGCAGGCAATACACAATGAGGGAAGGGGTCGCATACCGGTGCCAGTCACATGCTTTAATTGCTCGATCGCTGAAGTGTGAACTGCCAACACATGTTTAACTACCGCTTGCTTAGCAAATAACGGTACTGTCGCAGGTGTGAAAAGCATGCGGCGGATTACTACTGTTCTTTTTAGATGCTACCGAAGACACGAATAACACATGGCAGACTTTAGACTTCAGTCAAATAATCATAATAAGTAGTCGTCCCACGGGAAAAAAAAACATGTGTCAGACGGACTCGGCTTTGGGAATTTTTAGGAGTCCCGACCCTGATTTATGCGTCCCAGGATGCAGGATTCTGCGTCCCCGAGTACCCTGGCAATCAGTAAAATCCTGGTTGAGTAACACTCAAAAATAAACCTTTGTTGGTGTAAATTTATGTTTAAACACCCATTTCAAGCAAAAATCTATTTTTGTTGTTTGTACAATATTGTTTATTTTTCCTCTGTTGCATGTTGTGAAATGAATGTAGATATCAAAATTATGATGCTAGAAAGAATGCAGGTCAAAGCCTCATTTGTAGCCTATCATAACTAAAACAAGAAAAAATTAAAAAAAGCTTTAAATTATTTGCATTGAATGGACTTCATTTTATGCAGTAAAGTTTTGTCCCAGTCAGTAAAAAAAAAATATAGATTACCTGTCTGATAATCCTCAACTTGATTTATAAGAAACAGTTTTTATGCTCCCGCATTGGATGATGCCGGGGGCATATGGTTTTTAGGTTTTGTACATATGTGCATACAAATTAGAGGGGTAACGATTCACCAAAAGTACGGTTCACCGTGGTACGAAGCTGGCGGTTCGGTTCAAGGTCCGTTTTTGGTAGGTTCGGTTTGGTTCACCAAAAAAAATTTCTTTGAAAGACAAAATTAAGAAAAAAAAATAGCAGAGAAACGGCTTAAATGTTGTTTTTATGCTGAATCCTACTCAATTTTGCTTTATTGATGCATTAATTATCGATGTAAGCGCCTTCTTTCGCCTTACGACAACTACCATATTCCGTTCGGCTAAAAAGCACTCGCAACAATAGACTGTTCGGCCCATACAAATATCTCAATTTTCGTGAAAGAAATATTGTTTTAATGATTATATCTTCAATAACATGGTTCTATATTGGTTTATTAACAGTATTAACAGATTAAAAGTATCACGATTCGTATCATATCGTGAGGTAAGTATCACGATATGTATCGTATCGTGAGGTAAGTATCACGATATGTATCGTATCGTGAGGTAAGTATCACAATATGTATCGTATCGTGAGGTAAGTATCATGATATGTATCGTATCGTGAGGTAAGTATCACGATATATATCGTATCGTGAGGTAAGTATCACGATACGTATTGTATCATGAGGTAGGTGTATCTTTACACCCCTAGTACGAATATACGTCCGTCTGTACCAATGAGTGTACGTATGTACATATATATGTACATGATCCTGTTAGACTCAGGTTAAGGTTTTTGTACCAGGTAGAATTTTGCAGTTTTAAAGTCAGATACCCACAGAGGGGGCATCCGTGGACTGTGGACACATTTCTAGTTAACAAGTCACAGTAATTTATTATTTAAAAAAATACTATCGGTCACACATTGTCCACATAATTAGCTATTTTCTTCTCAGCATACTCTGTTTTATAACATAAAGGAATAAATATGTGTATATAATATTTGGGTACCTATCCCCAGTGCCGAGGTTGGCAACATTCTTTCGTGGAGTTTGATCATGAAATATTTTCTATAGTCATTCTCTCCCTTCCGCTGATTCAAGAAGGGCATTTGTCAGTTTCTGACTAAAGAATGTGCACAATACTGGTTAACCGCTTAGAGGACAAAGCCTGCCTAATAAACCTAATAAACATGTGGTTAGGTAAACTGATCGCTTGACATGACCCCATTGGGTTGCCTGGGCCGTAAAACCCCAACACAAACAAAAAACCTCCCCCAGTGAAGCTATAACATGTTGATAGCAAGTACAAACCAATGTGCATTTTCAGTGTGACTGCACCACTGCGGGCATATGCTTGATAATGTTTTTACGCCACTTTCAGCACTCAAACTTTTGGACTATGCAATATACATGTATACTGGCTGTGATAATAGAAAAGGTGCTTTTAACACCTCTCTTGCTGAGCACGACATGCCCTGTTTTAGCAAACAGTGTAGATACAGATCAGTTGGCTTCTGTTCTGAAGAAGCCAACTGATCTGGATCTGCACTGTTTGTCATTAAATATGTGAATTCCTATCAAAAACCCGGATCAAGTAATCTGATTGGCTGGAAATTAGAAGTGGGCGTGGCATCTTAATTTATTCAGCATGACAAGGGTTAAGCATGTAAGATTGCTGACACATTAGACTGCACATCCTCAGTCTAATTTATGCCTGCACTATCATCATGTGCTCATAGATGCCATTTCACTTGACCTTGGCTGTCCAGCTGTGAATCATTTCCTTAGTCAGTGTAGAATGTATCATCTGACATGCAGGATGACCTGATCTTCCCTTTCTGCAGCTCTGCTGAAGACATTTTTCTTTATCTCACGGGAAAGGATGATTATAAATTTCAGGGAAACACCCTTGTCCTGCTGATCCCTGATATACTCTGCCTTTGCAAACAGTATAGATTCAGATCAGTTAGTTTTGAAGAAGAAGCCAATTGTTCTGGATCTTCACTGTTTGCCATTCAGTTTATGAATTTCTGAATTTATATCAACAATCTTGATCAAGGCATCTGATTGGCTGACATTTAGAAATGGGTGTGGCATCTTAATTTATTCAGCATGACAAGAGTTAAGTGAATCTAATAGTCATACTGTCATATGAATAGCCACAGTAAAACCAAGACACGGGTGAATCTAATAGTGGTCTGGATCTGCACTGAATGCCATTCAGTTTATGAATTTATGCCAACAATCTTGATCAAGACATCTGATTGACTGACATTTAGAAGTGGGTGTGGCATCTAAATTTCTTTAGCATGTCAAGGGTTAAGTCATTCTAATAGTCATACTGTCATATGAATAGCCACACAGGTGTTCTTCTCTTATATGCTCTTTGTTTCCAAGGACAACCTTTATGAATGAGGCAGCACGCAATCAAACCTCCAATAACTGAATAACCAGCAAAGACTCAGATCAGCCTGTACATCCACCCAGCATTGTACAGGTTCTTTTCTATCCCTCCTCGGAGAGCCTGGTGGCTGCAGATGGCACCTAAAGTCACTGAAGACTGATCAGACTGCGCAGGCTGATCTGAGTCTTTGCTATACGCACAAGTCTTATTGTAGGTTTTGTTGTGCACTGGCTCAAATTGTAATTGACTTCTCTGCAGCTGGATGAGTACTGTGTGGCAGCCTTAAAAAGTCATCTTGTACTTTTTCATTGTGCAATTATTATACCCCACCACACAATAGTGGCGGGCTATTATGGTTTCAAGTTGGATGTCCGTGTGTCTGTCAGTCAGTCTGTCCGGGCGAACATCCAGGGTTTAGGGGCTACTTTTGGGCTATTTTGGACATAATTATGAGGTATTTTGAGGTTTATTCCATTTAAAATACATTAGCTAGCCCATAAACGGAATTTGAGTAGCCCCTAAACCTCTATGGAAATTGAACATTGAGGTAGCCCCTAAACCCAAAATGTTAGAACGACCGTCCGTTTTTCGTTTTCGGATGATAACTTGAGTAAACATCTATGGATTTTCACGAAACTTGTTATGTGCATTGATATTGTGGAGATCTGGTCTGGGATTGCTAATGGGCAAGTTTCGTCAAATTTTTACAGAGTTATCTGCCCGAGACATGCTCATGTTTTCGTTTCCGGACGATAACTTGAGTAAAGAACAAGGAATTTTAACCAAACTTGCTATATGCATTGACATATGGAGATACGGTTTGGGATTGCTAATGGACAAATTTCGTCAAATTTTTACGGAGTTATCTGCCCAAGACACACCCATATTTTCGTTTCCAGACTTGAACTTGAGTAAATAACAAGCTATTTTAACAAAACTTGCTATATATTGACATTAAGGAGATCTGGTTTGGCATTGCTAATGGGCAAATTTCGACAAATTTTTATGGGTTTATCTGCCCGAGACACGCCCATATTTTAGTTTCCAGACGATAACTTGAGTAAATAACAAGGGATTTTAACCAAACTTGCTACATGTATGTGCATTGACATTAAGGAGACCTGTTTTGGATTTGCCAGTGGGCAAATTTCGTCAAATTTTTACAGAGTTTTCTGCCCAAGACACGCCCATATTTTCGTTTCTGGATGATAACTTGAGTAAATGTCAAGGGATTTTAACCACTGATTTTAATCACTGGGTTCTTATAGGGATGTGTGGTAATTAGATAAAAATAAGGTAGGTTTTTTTCAAGCCTAAAAATCACAACCGGTCAAGTCTTTCCTAACTGATAACGTCCTCACACCTTTTAAATGCGTAATTAGGGTAAATAAACGGCTCTAAACAGTCATTTGACATTTATATTGGGGAGGTCAGATGAATAACAGCAACCTACCGCAACACAAATTAATTATGTCATTATCCAAACATTGTCAAAAAAATCAACACTTCACTGTCCTTTTTGCAGTAAACAAGCGATTAACATGGATCATCAGTGATTGTAGTATGATAATTAATCTGTTTGTGTGACGCGTGTGAATACACTGAGACTGCAAAACACCAGGTGCAGTTGTCGTGTCCAAAAGATCAAAGGTCGCTTTAATCCCAACTGAGAGTGATTAAAGACGCACCTGTTTTCTTCCTTTTTTTTTATTGTTTTGTTCAACATGGTTTGCGGTTTGGTGGTTCCCTATATGATAAAATAATTCCCAAACCATATAGGTCCTGATCAGACGTCGCATACAACGGCGTCTGATCTGGGTCTTATTGTTTGCTTTTTTTTTTTGACGGCCATAATATGCGAGTATAAATCAAGGTTGATTGCACAGAAAAAAAAATAAATGCACCACTTGTGCTAGACAAAGATTGGTCAGTGCTTAAAATTTAAGCAGTCTGGTCCGAAAACTGCTGAACCGCCCGTGGCGCAGGTCTTTTGTATTAGACCTGATTAGGTCCATAAAAGTCGTTTCGTTCCGTTTCTCCTGTTTCCTGCCGTCTTCGTGCTTACACACAAAAGAGTGGAATCAGTTGTTTACAAATAGTTAATCTAGGAAAACCCTGCGGAGGTGTAAATAACAACAAAATCGTCCGTTTTTGTTTTGTTGTTTTTTTTGTTTGTCTTTTTTTTTTCATACCTGACTGTATTTATTGATGACGCCATCCTCGGTATACCCGGACTTCTTTGATATAAGGGAGTTGAGGTGTATTATTTAAAAGGATTTATAGGACTGCCAGTTGTCATTTGTTTTTGTGACACTATACTGGTTAACCGCTTAGAGGACTAAGCCTGCCCAGTAAACGTGTGGTTAGGTAAACTGACCGCGCTCGACATGACCCCATCGGGTTGACTGGGCTGTAAAACCTCAACACAAACAAAGACAGGTGATATATTTTCACTTTGGAAATTGTCTCATTGATGATGTCATCGTCATCAGCTGGACCAATTCAAATTTCAGAATCCAGAGCCCTGCTAACCAGTAAAAGTGTGGTTAAACTGACTGCACTCTACTGACTCCATTGGGTTGACAGGGCCATAAAACCTCAACGCAAACAAACAAGCTCTGCTTACCAGTAAGCCAGTGCTAATACTGCATAGCACTAGTTAAGGCGCTTTTTTCAGTTCAAAAGTATTGAGCTGAGGTGCTTCTAACAAGTACCCACAACATGTTTTAGTGGAGAAATAAGAAAATTATTTATGGAATACCCACCCTTATCTAGACCTATGGCTAAGAGATTAGGCAGCTTTGTAGACTACATTCTACATTGCTGTTGAATGAAGCTTCATTAAAACTGACTCCAATTTTCATTCTTGCATGTGTTCTTAGTTTCAAGTAACAACCTTTATAGATTTGATTTGAGTTTTCTGTAGCTCTGGATAAGGCATTTTTTCAGCAGAGAAATATTGAATTAAATGAATTAACTCAGAGTGGTATTAAAGGTTAAGTTGTCCGTACAAAAAAAAAAAAAAAAAATAATAATAATAAATTTAATCTGAAGTAAAAATACAAACATGCAATTATGAAACATAAATGACAGCAGAGCCCTCTATGGTCAGTTTGCACTACCCTGTACTCCTAAGACATAATAATAGTTTTCAGTTTTTATTACAAAGTACCCCATCATAGTTTGGGGGTAGAGGGGGAGGGGGAGCATAATGCTTTGGGTCAGGATCCTGTTGGCATCATTGTTACAATTTCTTTTGACAGTGTCTATCAGTTTTTGGATTTTCAGCCTTGCTGGGATAAATCATTGGACATACTGTAAAAATTCTAATTATTGCCGGGACATTTTTTAAAATCATTATCTGTCATAAAGAGGGAGGTGGGCGTTTGTTAGAGACTAAAGTGTTTGATAACAGTTGGAAAAAAATATTCAAATTTTTCCTCCAATGACTGCCATATTGATATTGGAAAGGGAAGTATATGCTAGCATTACAACGGACATGTTAAGTATACATTGTAAACTAATTTTACGAAAGACATGTCAGACTCTATAGGAGAATCGTAGTACCTGGCAGGGGACTAGAAATCCATATCTGTATTTGAACCAAGGGAGGAAAAGGGACTTAATTGTTTATTAGATTTGGAAATTAACTGCATGAGGTACAGGTAATAGGAAATTTTTTTCTAAATTGACTGGTGGGAGTTTATCAGAGGCTGGTATTTCTGAGAAAAATGATAAAAAAAATCACCCTTTTCAGGCCCTGATTGTGAGGGTTGGGGAGGTGGTGGGGGGTAGGGGGGATGGGGTAGGCATTTATTAGAGCATAGGTATTTATTAGATTTTTTTACGGTAATTTTTTTTTTTTTAGAACTGATATAACTTGACAGTCAACAGTGACTTCATTTTCAAGGTCGCAATACTTAAGGATATGTCAAATTTTAACCAAAACAGCTTGTCCACTGTCTCTCCTGATGGATGGATTTAGGTTAAAATTCTGTAGAAACATTGTAACATAGCTAAGAGTTGATGACCTTGACTTCCTTTTCAAATGTTAGATGTTGGGAATAATTGTTTTCTCTGAAAACAAATTTGTAGTTTTAAACCTTGTCATTGTATGTTTGTGTTGTGGTTTTAAGGCCCAGTCAACCCAGTGGGGTCATGTCCAGCACGGTCAGTTTATTTAACCACACGTTTACTGGGCAGGCTTAGTCCTCTAAGCGATTAACCAGTATTGTGCACATTCTTTTGCCAGAAACTGACAACTGCCCTTCTTGAATCAGCAGAAGGGAGAGAATGAACGTAGAAAATATTTCACGATCAGTCTCCATGAAAGAATGTTGCCGACCTCGGTGGGGGTTGGAACACGCGACCTCCTGGCCTCCAGTCGAACGGCGCATCCAACTGAGCCACCGAGGCAGGCTTAACCCTTGTCATGCTGAATCCGGATATACATTGCCTTTGCAAACAATACAGATCCATATCAGTTGACTTCTGAAGAAGCCAACTGATCTGGATCTGTCTGTTTGCCGTTAAGTATGTGAATTTACAGCAACAATATGGATCAAGTAATCTAATTGGCTGAAAATTATAAGTTTCACCACAAGTCGTGTTTGAGAAGAGTAAATTGTGGATTAATTTCAAGACCAGTCCATTTTCAAAACAGTTACTATTTCCAACATACATGTACTTAAGTACAATGTACAGTTAATATTTCTAATGTATTTATTAAGATCCATTTAATCACTAATAAGTTTTGGTTTGGCCCAATCTAGAGATTTACAGTGTAAGTTAAAGGGGAACGCAACCTTAAAATGTTTTGTGCTTTAAAGTAAAGAACTTTACAAACAATGAATTTTGACACAAATTTGATCAAATTCGGTGGAAAAGTAAGTTATAGACAACTGAATATTCTAACATTGGTGGAATGGGCTCCGCCATTTTGAATATTTAATGAGGTTTCATAGAAATTGAAATTCGTTTCATAAAGGTAGTTATTCTCATAAAGTTGTTTTTTTTTTTAAGGGAAATGATTGCTTGTCACTAGAATTTAAAGATTATGAAAAATCTGTAGCAGAATTATTCTTAAAAACCCTTTATATATTTAATTTGGACTGTGTGACGTCACCAAGCCAACAATATGGCGGCACCCATGACAGCCATTTTAAATATATTCAAACCATCATAACTTCCTTATTTCTAGGCTGATTTTGAAAACGCTTGCGTCAAAATGAATGGCTTGTTAAGCACTCTACTCGAAAGATACACTTACAATTTATATTGCGTTCCCCTTTAAAACATATGAAAGAAAAATACTCCTCTGCATACTTCTGTAGTCTTCCAGTAGCTTACGTTTTCAATTTCAGGAATTTTGAAGAATGTCAGCAAAGGAAGGGAAGGCTGTCAAGAAAAAATCCAGAAAACTTCTGTCACTGCCGAGTTTCAGAAAGAGCAAGAAACTCAATCAGATAAAGGAGGATGTTTGTTTAGAAGCAAACGCTGACATTAGTGATATAGTAAAAAATAAACATGGGTCTAGTGGCAGTCTACCAAGCATTGGTTTGGAAGCAACTGTATCTTTAGATTCTCCAAAGAAAGAAGATTCAGTCCAGAATGAAAGGCTTGATGTCTTAGATCAGTGTAATGACACCTCAACTCCCAATAGTGAAAGGCGATCCTTCTCAAATCTCCGATCAGCCTATTTGGAAAATCCTGATTTGGTAATTCCAGTTTCACCAAGAGTAAGGAGATTAGATTTAGGTGGTTTAAACAATCTTAGCACCGACAGTGGGATTGATTGTAGTGTTCTTTTATCTGAAAAAGGAAGTCCTGAGAGATTCCAAGAATTTACCAGAAGGGAAGCTGAAAGACTCCGACTGGAGCATTTGCAGACTTTGAGTGATTCACTTCCTTCTCAGGCTACCGATATTGCTGAAAACTTACAAAATGGTTTGTTGAATGTTACAGATAATGGCGAAAAAGAAGAAGGTTTTGGAAACACTGAAGCAATTGGAGCTTCTGATACTAGTTCTTTACAAGATAAGATTGAACAAACAAAGGAGCATATCAGTTTATTGTCAGAATTAAGAACAGTTCTTGAGCAAAAACTGGAAGCATGTAATGATAATAGTGTTGATGTTGACAATGTGCACAGGGCTGATGTAGATGAATTAATTCCCACAGAAAATGGTTTAGACATTATAGAGACTTTGAATACTTCAGCTGTAGGTGTTAAAAGAAACACATCAGTGTCTTCAGGTGCAAATAATACTGGCTCTTCTCCAAATGCAAATGGTATGGATAACTATAATCTGTACTTACATACCAACAAAACTGATGAAAGGAAATCGGAA
This sequence comes from Anodontia alba, assembly GCA_964016985.1. Classification (NCBI taxonomy): domain Eukaryota; kingdom Metazoa; phylum Mollusca; class Bivalvia; order Lucinida; family Lucinidae; genus Anodontia; species Anodontia alba. Next base: position 16,004,217 of record OZ024833.1, on the reverse strand, counting down.
GAAGCTCGATTGAGACGTGAAAATGATACGTCATTTACAAATGGTCTTTTGATAGACAGTCCACACTTGATAGTTAGCCCAACACCAGTTGTATCAACAGCAGCCACTGCCAGTCATAGGATATTACCATCCACCCCAAGTCCAGTTAGACTGTATGTCAATGAAAAGAGTGCATTTGCAAAATGTAAGTCTCTTCGAAGAAGTGTTAGTGATGTTGGAAAAGGTTTGTTAGAAAAGTTGCGTCAGAAGAAGAAAAGCGAGTTTCATAGTAAATATGTAAATAATAGGACAGATAGACATACATCAGAGTCACTGAAAAGAAAAGATAAAAATAATCATCAAGACAAAGAAATAGATCCTTGTAGTAACTATAATTCATTGCCAACAACTTTTTCTGCACACTTAGAGACAAGTTTATTATGTGGAGAAGCTGATTCTAGCTTGGCAGATATTTCTACCTCAGTTGTTGAAGACATGACAAATACTAGTATAGAGGATGCTTATGAAATAGAATTATCTGAGTTAAAAGACATGGAGCCTAATTTATCTCATAGACAAAGTGTAGTCGATGTGAGCGACTGTTATAAGGAGTCTTTTGGAAATAGTATCAGTCACTCCCAGGGATCAATTAATGCAATTCAAGAACTCACAACAAGTATATGTGAAATGACATCAAAGTTAACCTTTAGTAGTTCTGCTGATAGTATAGCTTGTATCTGTGATTGTAAAAATAGATCAAGCAGTCCTCCTTGTTGTGATAAAAGCAAAACTCCTTCACCAGTCAATGTAGAAAGTTTAGAAAATATGACTAAGGCTGGAGATGATGGTGTCATTGATTTGCAGAAGATAAACGCTTGTGATAAATTAGTACGAGTCAGTTTAAGTGATAATCCTTTTGGTAAAGATTCTGTAGAAGGTGAAAATCACTTAAATATTGAAATGAAAGAGAATTATATTGAACCGGTAAATGTAATAAACGATGCTCATGCAAGTGAGCATTTGAAACTGCCTGTGACCGAGTTATTAGGTAATCATACTAAGCCACAAAAAGATACTGAAACATCAGAAAATAATGGAGAAACAGAATGTGACAATGTGTTTGAGGAGACAGATACTTTATTGCAGAAGCCTTTTTCAGATACCAATAAATCAAGCACACAGATGTCAGTTAGTCAATTTAATAAGTCAAAGATTGTTCAATCCTCTATTTATAACTATAGGGAGGTTGACAAAACAGTTTCCAGTGATAACTGTAATCTTCATAAGACCTTTGGAGAAAGTATTAAAGACAGTTGGTTCTGTGATACTGAAGATGATAGTTCTGATAATGACAGCTCTGAATCTTCTTGTTCTGGGTGCAGTGACAAATATTGTACAAGAAAAGTTGTAGACAGAATAAATGTAAATACTGTGACTGATTCATCAAGTGAAGATACAAGTCCTGCTGACTTTAACAGCAGTGACAAAAGCTCCGAATCTGATTCGGAGAGTTCAAGTTTAGAATGCACACCTGAAAAAGTTCAGTGGCAGGATGCCAATTTGTATAAAGATGATTTAATTGAATCACCATATTCTGTCAGCTTTAAAGAACTAGATATGGATGGCTTTGAACCACCATATATTAATGAAAGTATAAGTAATTATGAAAGACATCTTCACTTTCCTATGAACAGTCCACAAGGTAATTTTCCAAGTCCTGAAGTAAGACATTCACCAGCTTATATTAATAATAAAACCCCAGCATCATCACCAATTTCACCATTTTATACAAGACCTCTGCCATCAAATAACAGGCTAGATATTTTTGGTGGATGCAGGAGAAAAGATTCTTATATGGACTTTTCAGCTGAACAGCATATTCCTCAGGCTTACAACACTTCAAGAGCATTTGAATGTTCTGGAGATAATGGGTCATCAGAGGCAATGCTATCAGAGGTGAAGCAAGAAAAACAACCAGATTTAATCAACTCTGTGATAAATTCACCTGCAACTTCTCCTTTAGATCTTTCATTTAAAAAAGAACAGAAGAGTTCAAAAACAGCTTTGTGGATGGATAGACATGTTGGCCAAGTCTTTTCACCAGCAAGAAGGGTTTTGCATAAAAACCAGGACTTAAGTGAAACAGATTTATGTAGAACTATTTTAGATTTATATGTTAGTGATGCGGAAGAATCAGGCTTTGAACCAGAGTTTGAAAGTTCTTTCAATTCTTCATTGAATTGTTCAAACTCACTCAGTTCTTCATTAAACTATTCAAATTCATTTAATAATTCAAGTTCATTTAATTCTTCATTGAATTCCTCATCTTACTTTGAACCTGAAGCCAGCGATGATGATTCAAAACTGCAATATGGTACCTATGTTGCTCCTAGAAGACCAAAAAAGGAAACTAATGTTGATGATTTCTCAACCACTGTTGTTTCATCTTGTTACTCAGCTGAGGCAAAAACCAGAAAATTACAAGGAGGTAAGTTAAAGTTTTTGTACTGCAGGGCATAAAGAATGTTGAATTTTCAATTAGTAGCTCCAGAAAGTTACATTTTCAGCTGAAAAGTATTGCTTTGTTTCTTATTCTCCACAAAAACATTAACTGCATACCCCTCATATCTGAAGCTACTGTATGATTACATGGTTGTGCATGTACATGTACCTATATTGTTGTCTGTATCTGTTAACATTTGCTTTCAAGTTGTTAAGTTGTTTGTTTTCTTACTTAACTGGAAGTGGTGGATTATTGAGTGATTGTTTCATGTTTGCACAATAAGATGAGAATAGGTGACATTGCTAGGTAAGTATTTTCTCAGTTTAATTATTGTACAGATACAGACTCAGGCATTGCCTTTAAACCATACAGTTCAACAATCAGTCAGGGGTATTCCTGAAAGTACAATTCATGTACTAAAGTTTTGTACACCAAAGTTTCTGACAAAATAGCATATGAAAACAGTGCAGACCCAGATCAGACTGCTCCATTCCAAGAAGTATTTTAAAAAATAATTGCATAAGAAGCAAAATTTAAGCTAAAAGTTTGGAACTAAATGTTTGAAATTTCAGTACATTTAGTTACTAAACTAAATTATTTAAGTTGTTCCATTAATATCATGTCTGAGAGAGAGAATTCCTCTATAGTCTCTTTGTTGTTTTCTTTTTTTTATACCCTGCCACATGATAGTGGCGGGGTATTATAGTTTCACGTTGGACGTCCGTGTGTCTGTCGGTCCATATTTCATTTCCAGATGATAACTTGAGTAAACGTCTGTGGATTTGGTACATGTGCATTGATATTGTTAAGATCTGGTTTGGGATTGCTAATAGTCAGATTTCGTCAAATATTGACGGAGTTACCTGCCCGAGACACACCTATATTTTCGTTTCTGGACGATAACTTGAGTAAATGTCACGGGATTTTAACCACTGATTTCAACCACTGGGTGCTTATAGGGGTGTGTGGTAATTAGGTCAAATAGGTTTTTTTCAAGCCTAAAAAAAAGGACATGACTTTCTACAAAAGTTGCAAGAAATGTACATGTAACGGATGGCAATGCATGCTGGCCTCGGCCATCTAATTTCAGTAAAAGCAAGTACTAACCCTGTGTTGTTATGAAAATTAATATTGATTAATTTGTTGTAACCTAATTGCAGGAGCTTCATTCTCTGAACCACCTGATGCAGATATTGAAGAACCATTTAAAGCTCCCAGTCGAATAAGAGCAAATCATTCCAGGCCAAGAACAACCCAGTCTAGAAAGCCATATAACCCGCTGCAGTACCAGTCTGATCAGAAATTCCATGATTCCTCTTTGATAGAGGAAAGCAGCTGCAGTGGTATATCGAATCCACAGGAAAAAGAAAGAGTTAAAGGAAGAAGAGATACAGTTTTAAAGGATAGGACAAATACTAGGAAACAACAGTTCTCACAGTTATCAGTAAGTTACAAGGATCATAGCTCTAGATAAGAGGGTGTCCGTGTATCCGTCTGTCTGTCAGTTTGTCACATTCGTCACTTTGCTCCAGAGAAAAGGGAGTATCCACTTTATATTTTTCTTATTTCTCCATGAAAACCTATGTTGTGGATACTCATTAGAAGGGCCTTCTTGAGGTGCTGCTAATGAGTACCACAACATGTTTTTGTTAAGAAATAAGAAAAATATACCTAAGGCTGTACAGCCTCTTTATAACACGGTTTTGAATATAACACGGTTCAAAGATGGATCCAAAAAAATTAAATGTATACATAATATTGAAAAATGACCATAAATGGTCATTTTTCAATATAATCTATACATTTTTGTTTGGATACATGTATAACACGGTTGTTTAACTAACACGGTTTATGCTATGGACCCCAACAATAGTGTTATAGAGAGGTTGTAGTATATCAATTCTTTTTGGTTGGAAAAAACCCTCTTATCTGGAGCTATGTGTCAGTATTTAGTTTCCAGATGATAAGTTACTAACTTAGTATATAGTTTTATTTCTCAAAAAAAAAACCCCATTTGTTGTGGGTATTAATAAGAAGTGCTTTGGTGAGGCACATCTGATGAGTACCACATGTTTTTGTATAGAAATAAGAAAAATATTTCACTACTTTTTATATTTCGCCACACAGTAGTGGCAGGGTATTGTGGTTTCACGTTGGACATCCGTGTGTCCATCCGTCTGTCCATCTGTCGTACATCTGTCCATCCATTTTTCGTTTCTGGATGATAACTTAAGTAAACTTCAACGGATTTTCACCAAACTTGGTATGTGCATTGATATTGTGGAGATCTGGTTTGGTATTGCTAATGGGCAAATTTCGTCAAATTTTGACAGAGTTATCTGCCCGAGACACGCCCATATTTTTGTTTCCGGATGATAACTTGAGTAAACGTCAATGGATTTTCACCAAACCTGGTGTGTGTAATGATATTGTGGAGATCTGGATTGGAATTGCTAATTGGCAAATTTCATCAAATTTTGACAGTTATCTGCCTGAGACACGCCCATATTTTCGTTTCCGGACGATAACTTGAGTAAATGTCAAGGGATTTTAACCAAACTTGGTACATGCATTGATATGATCCGGTTTGGGATTGCTAATGGGCAAATTTCATCAATGTTTGACAGAGTTATCTGCCTGCGACACGATAATGGCGGGGTGTTATAGTTTAACGTTTCTGTTTGCAGAAAAAAACAACAAAAAACTTCATACCTTGTATCTGAAGCTGTAACTCTAGGTAAGAGGGGGTGTCAGGGAATATATTTCTTATTTCCACACAAAAGTATTAGTTGTGGGTACTCAAAAGAAGCACATTGGCACCTCTGTGAGGCACTTCTAATAAGTACCACAACATATGCTGCTTCTGTAGAGAAATGAGAAAACTATCAATACTTTTTGGCTGAACAAAGGCACCATATCTTGAGTCATGAGGGATATTGAGACTTTTAAGTCTGAATGCGTCTGAATTTACTTTATCCTATTTAAGTCAGCAAAACAAATAGGTTTATTTAGTTCATAGTTCAGATAAGGTGCTTTTATTTTTCCATCCAAAATGTATTGTTTATTTTGTGTTGTGGCTGCTCATTAGAAGTGCCTTGGTGTGGTGCCCACAACATGTTTTCGTGAAGAAATACCATGATAGCCCTAAATATTGGGACAGATAGGCCTTTGCAAACAGTGTAGACCCAGATCAGATGCTGCAGAATGCAGCATCTGATCAGCGTCTACACTGTTTGCCATATGTACAGCCATAGACACGACAAGAGCTAGTAGATTCAAATTTTAGGACAAGTATGGTAAGAAAATAAGGTGTCGCAATACTTAGGGTATAATGGTAGTTTAATGGCAAATGTTGTAGACCCTGATCACGTCATATTTTGATCTGTCTTTACACTGTTTGCCATTGTCCACTGTGTTGGACATTAGGCATAAATCAGTTGACCCATTGTAGACTGAATGAACTCCCCCGCATTGGAAGATTCTAATTTCAAGTGTAAGTATGTCAGGCTTTATGATTTAGATACATGTACATACATGTGTTTTTAGAGAAAAATAGTAGAACCTTTTGCAAACAGCGGAGACACTGATCAAACGCTGTGTTCTGCAGCATCTCATCTTGGTCTGCACTGTTTGTCAATTACCCTTTTAGGGGTCTCCAGATTACAATGGGTTAATAGATAACTGTTACACCTTTCATTCAGAATGAGAAATCAGACCAGAGCAAGTCGCTGCCAGTTCTTCAAGAAGCTGATGGAAAAGAGAATAAAAGATATTCAGATATGGTAAGTGAAACAAACAGAAGGCTCACTTTAACTGATGCACACAAAATACATACAGGGATCAATTTTAGCACTTGCTAACTTGCTAAATGCTAGTTAATTTCCTCAAAAAGCAAGCTGCAATTTCCATCACTTGCTAATTCTAGCAAGTTGGAAAGATTCTCTTTAATTGTGGAACCTGAGGCACTGTTGCTAAAGTATTGCAATTTCTTTTCCAAAAGCAATGACTATACTTTTTTTATTTTTCCAAGAAAACAGGTTTTGACATTACATGCAAATTGTCTCCATAGGAGACAATTTGCATGTAATGTGAAAACCTGTTTTCTGGAAAAAAATAAGAAAAATATTTTAAAATGTCTGCTGAAATTTTTACCCAGATTGCAAAGGTTTAAAGCCACATTTAACAGTGTTTATAAGTATGAAAAAGTAAGTGGCTGAAAGGTTTAGCAAGTAAAAAATAATGCCACTTGCTAATTTTAGCAAGCTGTCAGGAAAGTTAAATTTGAACCCTGGCGTAGTCAAACTTTAATGGCGCAACATCTTTTGGACCATGGAAATTTGTTCTGGACATGGTTAGTTTGAGCCACTGAGGGTTAATCATAAGATCTAGTTGGCCCAGTTGTTCAAAACTTACGATGTTGTTAGTTAACCTATTGTTAAAACTTTGATCATTAAGTATGGCAAATATGCAAATACTTTTGCTGAAAAAAATGTGAGTGCAAAAGCCACTTACATTTTTTTCAGCAAAAATATCTGTGAATTATATATTTTACAAAATGTTCTTACTAGAACAGTTAACATTATTACCAATAACGAGCTCGTTAAGCTTATCATGCTTTGAACAATTGGGCCTGGAGAGGAGGCAAATGAGGATAATTCAGTGATATCTTTTCAATGATGGATAGAATACCGTAGTTAACCGTGTATTACCCGCTCTTTTTTTAGCAGAGAGAAATAAGAAAAAATAGTTTTGCAATACCCTCTTTTATTTATCTGGAGCTATGATTTCTTGTCATTAAACCCTTATCTGAAGCCTAAGGAAGCCTTTGGTCTGTAGCTTTGGCCTGCCTCAATATCTTCATATTTATTTTTGGGGGGAAAATTAGGGGATAACTGCATTCAAATTTGTCATTTGGGGAGGTAAATCGGCTGTTTTACGGTTAGAAATTTCGTTTTAAGGCGACATGTCAGCCAACTGATCTGGATCTGCACTGTTTGCCATTGAGTATTTGAATTTATAGCAACAATCAGGATCAAGTAATCTGATTTGTGTGGCATCTTAATTTAAGAAATTTATTCAGCAGGACAAGGGTTAATGTTATGGTGGTAGTGTCAGATTAATGTGTCTGGGACATGTTAATGCAATGGGTAGCACAATACAAAGGCCTCCATTTCCACCATCACATCCAGATTCTGCGTTATTTTAAAAGGAAGACAATATTTATAGCCCCCACGCCGCCACCCCTGCGAACTTTATTTTGTTGGGGATATACTGTTTTCACGTCTGTCCGTCCGTCCGTCCGATCGTCCGTGTGTCTGTCCGAGATGCTGTTTTTTTCCTAATATCTTGAAAACACAGTGATGGATATCGATGGTTACATCAGTTTCTGCAGACACCTTGATATCAGTAAGATGTACCTGCATAAGAGAAAGTAAGTCTAGGGGCCAATTCTCTTAGAGTTATTGCCCTTTGTAAAAAATTTTCTTAATGCAGTAAAAAGTTTGTGTGCACATTATCTCTAACCAATGGCTGGAATTTAACCAAACTAGCAGGGATACATCATCAGGATTGGAGAAAGAAGTGGTCAGATTTCGGTGACCCTGACCTTATTTTCAAGGTCGCTACATTATAAATACTCAAAAAATGAGCCTTGTTAATGCAGTAAAAAGTTTGTGTGCACACTACCTCTTTAATCAATGGCTGGAATTTCAGCAAACTAGCACAGATACATCATTAGGATGGGGGAGATAAGTGATTAGATTTTGGTGACCTTGACCTTATTTTCACTACATTATAAATACTCCAAAAATTGAGCCTTGTTAATGCAGTAAAAAGTTAGTGTGCACATTATCTCTTTAATCAATGTCAGGAATTTGACCAAACTAGCACAGATACATCCTAAGGATTGGGGAAAGAATTGAATGGATTTTGGTGACCTTGACCTTATTTTCAAGGTCACTACACTGTAAATACTCAAAAGTGAGCCCTTGTTTGCACTTATTTCATGAATAAATAGATGGAATTCGACCAAATTAGCACAGAAACATCATTGGGATTGGATAAAGGATTAGATTTTGGTGACACATTGATATCAATAAGGTTTACCTACATTAGAGAAAGTAAGGGCTAGGGGCCCTTTCTCTTGGAGTTATTGCCCTTTGTAAAATTTCTTAATGCAGTAAAAAGTTTGTGTGCACCCTATCTCTTTAACCAATGGCTGGAATTTGACCAAATTAGCACAGATACCTGTACATCAGGGGGTGGGGTGTGTATCAAATAAGCGCTGCTTATTGAGACTTCCCTCTGTTTGCTTTCCTTTTAAAGTAGTCCCTTTTTCCTTTTAAAGTGGACCCTTTTTCATAAGGGGATTGATATGTAGGAAAGCAAGCAGGAAGTCTCAAAAGCTCTGACTTTAAAATTTAGTAGAAAATCTACTATACATGTACATTAACCCTTGTCATGCTGAATAAATTAAGATGCCACGCCCACTTCTAATTTCCGCCAATCAGATTACTTGATCCAGGTTTTTGATAGAAATTCACATATTTAGTGACAAACAGTGCAGATCTAGATCAGTTGGCTTCTTCAGCCAACTGATCTGGATCTACACTGTTTGCTAAGACAGGGCATGTTGTGTTTAGCAAGAGAAGGGTTAAGATTTACTTTACTGTTCACACATATCCGAAGGTAGTTTTTCTAATCACTGTGTAATTCCGTTTTGTTTTGGTTTTCAGACTGACAGCAGTTTTGATCGGCTGACTATTTTACATACAGCACACAATGGGAGGAGGAAAGTACGATGTTTGAGTGTGTATGAAGCAGAATCTGTTGTGAAACACTACCCACGTAAGTTTGGTTACTTTGTCAAACACGATCCATGTAAGTTTGGTAACTTTGTGAAACTACCCACATAAGTTTGGTGATTGTCAAACACTACCCACTTAAGTTTTACTTTATCAAATACTACCAACATAAGTTTGGTTACTAATATTACAAAGAATAGGTTTGTAAAAAGAATGTTGTCAAATGTTGTCAAACACTACCCACATAGGATTGGTTACTTTGTCAGTCACTATCCATGTAAGTTTTGTTACTTTATCAAACAGTACCCATGTAAGTTTGGTTACTTTGTCAGACACTACCCCCCATATTCAATCTAATTACTGCACATACCCCTATAAGCGCACTGCCACTCCTTCAGGTTATGGCCATGTACTTTTATCTGCTTCTGTATTAAACATGTTATTGGCAAGTCAAGGCAATTTAAATGAGAACCAACAACAATTGCTTTTAGAGACTTATCGAGGCATTTCAAATGGGTACCCACAACATATGCTTTTATAAGGAAAATCAGAAAAAAAAAATCACATAAGCATCATTTAATAGACGTATCATGAAATCCACTAGTGATTTTTTTTAAAGTGTGTCCTTATTAGGTGGATATTTGTAAGTTTTTTTTTTTTTTGTTTTTTTTTCTAGTTATTTTGAAAAATCTAAATGCACAGTGTGGTAATTAGGTTGAATACGGTACTGTATCTATTACATTTTCAAAAGGGAAATACTGGAATTTCTGTGGAATGGAAAAATGATATTTCTCACTGGGACATACTGCTCATTGAGAAATATTTACCCAGCGGGATAATATTTTGTCCCATCTTGGACCTCTTGTACTTTAACATGACATCATAAAATTAACATGACATTATAAAATTCCCCTTTTGCTGTCTGTTGGCCAACTTACGGTTTACCAATGTAAAAATATGATAGATCATTGTTAGAAGCCAGTATACAGACACACAAGAATGGTTCATGTATTTTTAAAGTCAGTATTCTTAAAATACTCACTCCTACGCATACTTTTTCCCTACCTTATTGCCTCAAATCTGGCACTTGGTAGGAAGTCCGACATAATGGACAGCACCAGGAAATGTATAGTTGTAGAAAGTCTTCTGTAATTTCGTTAATTTCTCAATAAAATCTTGTTGTGTGATTCTCGAGAATGGTATAGGCGAGGTGATTGTATTATAATGGATATTCCCATTTTTCTGGATTATGACTGGACCTTCATTTATTAATCTTGTAATTTCTCTGACCACAGGCTACATGTATCTGTAATACATCAACACAAAAATGCTGCCTTCAGGAAATAAAAGAAGCATGTTCCAGAAACACTATTTACATCCGAGAGGGATATCTTGATTGTTCATTACCTAGCCAAAACGTGGTCGCTTTGAAATGCTTACAAACTAGCATTCATACTAACAAAACACAAAATACATGCATTAAAATTTTATTATTTTTTTAATATTTCTTGACGCATGATATATAAAACATTTGTTTTGGAATAACAATCGCTTGATATCATGAATGAAGCACAGTTTTCCTTTTATTTGAAATACCAAGACAGAGTACCTAAAACTGACCACAATGACATTCACAATAATACATACAGTCTTTCCAGTACTATACAATGCATTTAATTACCTCAAAATATGTGTACCCTCAAAAAAGGATCTGTAACCCTAAATGCTAAACCTAAGGGGTCCAAGGGGTACATGTACCCCTAAAACAAAATGTAATTGGGAATGCTGCTACAGGAGTAGTTTGATCAGGGTCTACACTGTTTGCCATTCTATCAATAGTTTTTTGACATATAAAAGGGTAGACAAGACTTGGTAAAATTTCAATTACGGTGCAGAGTCCAAATATATTCGGTATTTATGGTATAATTCTTTATAAAAAAATGTAAAGGAAAAATAATAATAATCCCTACCTACTCTACCATTTTTTTCCTAACATGTTACCCTAAAAATACATATTTTTTTATTTGGTCAAACTAAAACTTGAATAACTTGAAGCTGTATAATCTTCTGATTTGTTTGTTTCAGCACCTAAACAAGCGTCCAGTATCAGCTGGGGCCAGACCCTGAGTGAGATGGACCTGTCCAGACATACTCCACGGAAAACTCCCGTCAAAACCAAGCCTATATTGTTACAGGTAAGTCTGCCATGCATATTAATCCAGATAATTGCTGTATTTTTGTCACACCTGCATTAACATGGGTGACTAAGGTGTGCTCATTCGTCCACGTACTTATGTCCACGTACTTATGTCCATGCTAGCATCCACTCTAATAGCCAGCCTGGGTAGCTCAGTTGGATGCAGGTCAGTGATCAGGAGGTTGAGGGTTCCACCCCCACTGGTTCCCCGGCATTCTTTTATGGAGATTGATCAAGAAATATTTTCTACGGTCATTCACTTTTCTTCTGTGGACTTGAGAAGAGCAGTTGTCAGTTTCTGGTGAAAGAATGTGCGCAATACTGGTTGACCACTTAGAGACCTGCCCAGTAAAAGTGTAGTTAGATATACTGACTGCTCTTGACATGACACCTTTGGGTTAACTTAGCCATAAACCCTCAAAAGAAACAAAACATCCACCCAAAATGAAGACTACACACTGAAAACTTCCATGTTAGTTTCACTTCACTATAGGGATCAAACATGTTTTTTTATGCATTAACATTTGCCAGGTCCCGAGGGAGATGCGGTTTTCAACACCTTCCAAGGGACCTGAAATATGTTAATGCATTGAAAAACCATGTTCAATTGCTATTATTGCATAAAAACTGAAATTATTTGCTACATTTCGCGTTATTTCTTGCACTATTTTGTTTCACCATTTCACCGATGTCACGCGAACGCTATTTCTACAGACTATGCTCGTTCTGGAGCAGGGCAGTACACATCTGGTGACGGCAGCATTTCTGTGGCCCTGGTACGGGCATATTGAAAGTTACGTAGCCGTGCATTAACAGCGCGTGAATTGCCTTGTTAATACATGGCTTTTCACCGGTTAATGCACGGCTGTTAATAACGTGCGACACTGCTTTTTATGCAATAATTATTGTTTTATCTCATTGAGCTAAAACAAGGATGATAATTCTTCGTCTTCTGGTGCTTGTTTTCACATTTTTGTATGCAGATGCAACATAAACTTCAACAAAGTTCTTTATTAGCTCTCCTGAACAACATTCACGGAGAGCTATTTTACTATATTCGGCATCGGCGTCAGCATCCTCAAATGTTAAAGTTTTTGTTAAAGTTTTTAAGACCTTATTATTTCCTAACCTTATCACAGATTTGATTCGTCTGTGGTATGATTATACATCTTGGTCCAAAATTTTGCACAGTACAGTCCCTACCACCTTAGATCATGTCAAGGTCAAGGTCACAGACTTAGAATTTTCATGTTAAAATTTTACGTCAAAACTTTTAGGACCATTTGTTTATTTGATTGACAGGCACCAGTTCAGGCGAGCTATCCTGTATGGCGATAGGTCTTGTTCTCATTTTTGTTCCCCCATGAAAACATATGTTGTGGGTACTCAATAGAAGTGCCTCGCTGAGGCACTTCTAATGAATTCCTGCAACATATGGTCTTGGAGAATTTAGAAAAAGTATCAGACTTTTTGGTTGAAAAAGGCATCTTACCTGGAGTAATGGCCATAGTATGGATATGATAGAGATTATACTGCAACCTGGTCAGAATGTTCACTTGCATAGAGAAATTTTTTGTTTCAAAATGGCATTTTGCCAGCTTCTGGCAAAAGAATGTACACAAGTACTGGTCAACTGCTTTAGATGATTAGGTGAACTGACCAGCTCAACATGAGGCCGGCCTCGGTGGCTCAGTTGGATGCGCCGTCCGACTGGAGACCAGGAGGTCGTGGGTTCAACCCCGCCAAGTTCGGCAACATTCTTTTGTGGAGATTGATCATGAAATATTTTCTACGGTCATTCTCTCCCTTCCACTGATTCAAGAAGGGCAGTTGTCAGTTTCTGGCGAAAGAATGTGCACAATACTGGTCAACCGCTTAGAGGACTAAGCTTGCCCAGTAAACGTGTGGTTAGGTAAACTGACCGCGCTCGACATGACCCCATTGGGTTGACTGGGCCGTAAAACCTCAACACAAACAAAGTTCAACATGACCTAGATAGTGTTGGCTGTACAAAATAGGAACAATCTTGACATTCATATCCACAGTGATAAAGTTTTTCATTAAAGATTCTTGACATTCATATCCACAGTGATAAAGTTTTTCATTAAAGATTCTAAGTGCCCATATTTTTAACCCATCAATAAATTACCACAATGATTAATGCTCAATATTGGAACATCTTAATTCCTTACCACACTTGTCCTAAAACTTCAGCAAATTTAATTTTCCACCCATTGATCTGTCTAAAACTGCTGGACTGAGACACAAACAGTGTAGACTCTGATCAGATGCCATGTTTGCCTTCTGCGGCATCTGGTCTGAGTCTACATGTTTGCTCAGGCCTGTATGCCCCAATATTAAGGGCTATTACAGTATTTACCCTAAGTATTTGGACTGATAGGCCTGAGCAGACAGTATAGACCCAGATCAAATGCCATAGAACATTAGGTTTACACTGTTTGCTGCTCTTCTAGCAGGTTTAGAGATGACAACTGGTAAAAAAAAAAAAAGTTGCTCAAATTTTCCAAATTCTGGAAGGAGCTATGGTGTCCAGATGATTAGGATAAATATATAGAATTCATTTTTATTTGATGATTTACATAGATTTAGGAGAGCTGTGCTACCCAGCAACACCTCTTGTTTCTTTTTTTCAAAGCGTCATATTTTTAAAGGGGAATGTTTACACTTTCAAAGCTTTACGCTCCCTTCTGAAAAGAGGTCTAGTCAAAAAGGATGTAGAATTTGCTCCCCATGGGAGCGAAGTATTTCCTTTTAGAGTAGACCTCATTTTAAAAGGGGCTTGGTGCAGGAAAGCAAACAGGAAGTCTTAGAAGATGTCATTTAACTCTTTTCCCACAAGTGGTAACTTTTGTCATTTGCTGATAACCTTTGCAAAGAGTTTAGACTCAGATCAGGCCTGACAAAATGTGGGGCCTGATCTGGGTCCAAACTGTTTGACATTCTGATGGTGTTCCTGAAAGATTTATTTTTTGAAAAAGTTAATTTAAAAAAGAATCCACAGATGACAAAAAAGCATGCAAAATTACCCAGCATACAAAGAGTTAAATGGTGAATTGTTGACAGGGTATATCATTTAACTCTTGCCTCGCTAGCGGCGACTTTTGTCATCTGCTGGTAACCTTTGCAAGCAGTTTGGACCCAGATGGCAGGCCCAATAAAATGTTAGGCTTGATCTGGATCTAAACTGTTTGACATTCTGATGGTATTCTTGAAAGATTTTTTTTGAAAAGTTAATTTAAAAAAAAATCCATAGACGACAAAAAAATATGCAGAATTACCCAGCATGCAAAGAGTTAAATGATGAAAAGTCTACAGGGTATATCCAGGCTCCTTAACCCTTTGTATTCTGGGTAAAAATTTCAGCAGACAACATTGTGAAATATTTTCCTTACAAAACAGGATTTGACATTTCATGCAAACTGTCTCCAATGGAGACAGTTTGCATGAAATGTCTAATCCTGTTTTCTGGGAAAAATAAGAAAAAATATTGCCAATTTGTTGTCTGCTAAATTAGCCCAGAAAGTGGTAAAGGTTAAAGAAGTGTTGAGTAGGATCACATACAGTGCATTAAAGTTGGGTATCACCAGAAAAAAATATCATGATATGATCACGATATCAAGTGTCCAATATAACCCTGTTGTTTTTTTTCTATATTTGTCACAAAATATGATTATTGTGGTAATGCTTAGCATGCTGAGTAAAAAATTTCAGCATATGACAATTTGATTTTTTTTTTAATTTATTTTCCCCAGAAAATAGGCTTTGGCATCCTCAGGAAACAATGTGCATGAAATGTCGGAGCCTAATTTCTGGGAAAAATAAAAATATAAATCTGTAGTCTGCTGAATATGCCCACTATGTGGTAAGGATTAACATCCTTTTTATATATCAAAAGTGCATTATGCAGATATCATGAAGTATAGATACTAACCATCAGTATCACGACACAGTATCATATCAAAAAAATATCATGATATAGTGATGCATTGATGATATCACCTCAGCTCTACAGTGCATAAAATATAGGTAATTTTCTCATCTTGTTACAGAACAAAGATTGCTATCCCTATGATGAAGACACTCCCTCACCAATAGTGTTGACACGAGTGAGGAAGCCAAAGACATCATCATCATCATCAAAAAAATATAAAAACTGGCCATGGTGAAGGAATGTTGGATGTGAAAACAAATGACAGTGTGTGTGGCCCAGGTCTCATGGAGTTATATAGTTTTAGATAAGATTCTATATTAGATAATCCAAAGACATCATCATTATCATCAAGAAAATAGAAAAACTGGCCATGGTGAAGAAATGTTGGGTAAAAACACACGACAGTGTGGTCCACGTCTCATGCAGTTATATAGTTCGGGTTCTAGATAAGATAAGCCAAAGACATCATATCATTGAGAAAATACAAAAACTAGCCATGGTGAAATATTGGATAGTTAAACCATATGACAGAGAGGTTCAGGTCTCATGCTGTTGTAAAGGTCTAGACAAGGCACTTTTTTTTTAAGTATTTTGCTTGTTTCTCCACAAAACATATGTTGTGGTACTCTTTGGAAGTACCTTGCTGATGCACTTTTAACAAGTACCCACAATATAGGTTTTCATGGATATAGGTTTTCATGGAGAAGTAAAGAAAAAATTTATCTTAATACCCCTCTTATGTAGAGGTACCAGCCTCAGTGGCTCAGTTGGATGTGCGTCCGACTGGAGACCAGGAGGTCGCGGGTTCGACCCTCGCCGAGGTCGGCATTCTTTCGTGGAGATTGATCATGAAATATTTTCTACGGTCATTCTCTCCCTTCCACTGATTCAAGAAGGGCAGTTGTCAGTTTCTGGCGAAAGAATGTGCACAATACTGGTTAACAGCTTAGAGGACTAAGCCTGCCAAGTAAACGTGTGGTTAGGTAAACTGACCGCGCTCGACATGACCCCATTGGGTTGACTGGGCTGTAAAACCTCAACACAAACAAATGTAGAGGTATGTAGTGACCCATAGCGCCAGATAAGAGGGGTTATCCACATAAAGTTTTTCTTATTTTCTTATTCCCCACAAAAACATATGTTGTGTGTACTCATTAGAAGTGCCTTGTTGAGGCACTTCTAATGAGTACCCACAACATATGTTTTCTTGGGGAAATAAGAAAAAATATCACTTTTCTGTTGAAAAAAAAGCGCCTCTTCTGGAGCTATCGCTATGTATTGTAATGACACCTTTGAAAGTGTGTGTGTGTGTGTGTGTGTGTGTGTGTGTGTGTGTGTGTGTGTGTGTGTGTGTGTGTGTGTGTGTGAGAGAGAGAGAGAGAGAGAGAGAGAAAAACATCTGAGAACTTTTCATACTTGGAGCTCTGAGTTATTATAATGTGTGATAAAAACAATGTTTTTTTATATTCAAGGCTCCGTATAACTCAAAAATAGACATATTTTTTTTTTATCCAAGAAAGGTGTAATAAATAGATATATAGTAATAATATGATCATAAAATGTGACATCTGACAGTCTGTAAAATTTCATTTAGTCTCTCGATTTTGAACTGGATCAAAACTGAAAAAGATTTTTTATCATATCTCTGAATTAATGTTGCCAACATTAATTCAGAGATACAATAAAAAATTATTTCATTTCAAGAACAAGAGACTAAATGAAATTTTACAGGCTGTCAAGTGCCACATTTTATGATTGTGTTAATATGGCATATCAATTTATGAAATCTTTTTTGGATAATTAAATGTCTATTTTTGAGGAATATAGAGATTTTAACACAGGGTTCGCATTACCGATCGCCATTGTCGCCATTTGCGCAGAAAAATAAAATTTGGCACAAAAAAATCATAAATTGGCGAAAATAGTGGCGAAAATAATATCGCCTGAATTACCCGTTACTGAGCCATATAATTGTCGCACGTGTCTATTGCACCTTCCTTTATTGTATAATTCGCCAATTAACAACTCAGTTAGCGATTAGAAAATGGTAGCTGATCAAATTAATCTGAATTTGATGAAAGCGATATAAGGTCACGTGCTGTGATGCGCAGTTTGACAGTAGCACCGCCCACTTTCCACGCCTTTCGTCCTCAATATTCATGATGCTCTGCCGAAACTACCAATCAGGAATTAATGTCAGTCGCATCACCTACGTCACGGAAATTTACCCAGAATGTAATCATGTGGAACCCTATGTCAAACACAAAGATGGAAAACAAATTGATTACACGAGGAATAATAATTGTCATTAATCGGTTCGGCTTTTTGAAGCGGTAAGTACACTTTGACAGTGCCGACTTTAATTAAGCATGTTTCGGTACCTTCTTATGAGCCTTAATTTTATTTGGCGATCAACGAACGTCGACCCGAAAAAAAACAAAAAAAAACACGAATAATGCCTCGGAGGCGGACACATTAGTCTCCGATGGTCCTGATCGCGCATTCGATCCCCACAGACTGTAGCGATTTATCATGGAACACATGTATTTGCTACGGTCATTCGCTCCTTCCACTGCTTCAAGATTGGCAGTTTCAAGTTTCTTGCGGAAGGGTGTTCAATGTACTGGTTAACCGCTTTTGTATAAGCATGCTCCCTGATTTTTATTGGCGCGGGTCATAAAAAAATGCTGTTCCACATTCCATTTCACATAGACCCGACTCGTAAAGCAATTGCTGTAAACTCCCTTTTAAGTCAGTTGCAGTTAGCTGCCTTAAAACAGTAAAAACCTGCTGTGTAAGAAACTTATCCTGCATTTATCAGGGTACAAATGAATATTGTTACGTTATTCTCTTACAGTATAATACATTAATAACATTATATTTATTGGCTTATACAGCACTTTTCAGAACTTTCGTTTCCATGTAAAGTGTTCTATTTTTGTGTCTTCAACATTCGATATGCAAAACAAAGACTTATTATTAATTCATGACATTGTAATTAATTAATTACAGCAGAAGTTTTAAAAATCAGTGTAAGAATTAATTTCAAGTCCCCCACACATTTTACACTATACTGATTCTTGAATCTACTGCTGCAATTAAAGAAATCAGTAAATGAACACCTTTTTTTCTGACAAGATAATTCTTTCGCGAAAAATGGCCAAAATTTGGCTCAAAATCTGGCTCAAAGTTAAAAAAAATGGCATAAAAAAAAATCAGATTGGCGAAAATGGTGGCGAAAGAAAAAAATCCTAGTGCGAACCCTATAACATTTTGTTTTGCTCCATTATTTCTCTATCAAAGCATTGTGTTGTGGCACTGAGTTGAAATAAGCTGAAATGTGAGAAAATTTACCTTGTGCTATACACCAAGCAAAGATGAACTCAGCCTGCTTGTCCGTGCAGTCTGATCAATTGCCAGAATGAAGAAACTTTGCATCCCTGACAATCCAAAATGTGTCCAGCATAGAGTCTGATCAGGGTGGTCAAATGATCCCAGAGTTTCTGAAACAGATTCTTACACTTATGAATATGGATACATCCATTGTTGCAAATATGGGTTTGAGTCAAAAATCAATAACAGATTAGCAAACAGTGTAGATCCAGATGAGATGACTCATTACAGCCATCACATCTGTATCTGCATTGTTTGTAAAGATACCTGTATTGGTCTGCTGGGATGAAAGGATTAACAGTAGTTGACTTCAATTGTTTTACATTGGTCTCACCCAGATCCAGCCCTGCCTCATTGAGCAGCACCACATTTTTGCTTATTTCCCTGTATGTTTTGGGAATTTCCAGCATTCCAAGCCATCCTGGAAAATACAGACAATGCCCTAAAATTTCATACACCAAAGTTTCTGACAAAATGGCATATGCAAACAATGCATACCCAGATCAGACTGCTCCTTCAGGAGCAGTCAGATCAGGGTCTACACTGTTTGTCATTCCATAAAGTATTTTAAGAAATAAATTTTATAAAATATGCAATTTAGGGAAAAAAAGTATGGAATAAAGTGTACACAAAAATTTTGGGACATTTACTTTACAGGTATTTCCCACTTTTTGGCAGCCTTGTTTGACTACCTTGTTGATGTGTTTTGAAACAACATTAACCCATTGTATTCTGGATACTGCTTAAAGGTAATAGGCAAACAGTGCAGACCCAGATCAGATGCCGCTGAATGTGGTGTCTGATCAGGGTCTCCACTGTTTGCAAATAGTTTGGCCTTTTTCTCTTGAAATATATATACATTACATAGCCTGACATACCTAAAATTGAAATTGAACTCTTCCAATGTATAGAGTGGAAGGGTCTTTTCATAAAATGGGTTAACAAACAATGTAGGCCTTGCTTGGGTTCTGCATTCTGCAGTATCTGATCTGTCTATGCTGTTTGCTCACACCTGTCTGTCCGAATATTTTGGGAAAATACAATGAAAGTGTTACTAGACAGCGGTATGTAGTATGGCTTGAAGACCAGGGTTCTCACTGCATTTTGAAGCTGGGGGTAAATCTACTCAGTTTTCTTATTTTTGTAGACTCACTTCAATTTTAGGGGTACAAGACAATTTTTGGGGGTAAAAAACCATCTGCAGAGGGTAAATGGGAATACTGAAGACCCTGTTCAGCTTCACATTTATGCTATCTAATCAGAGTCTACTGATTTGAAAACATTACATTTGGACCTCATAGAATTTATAGATAACATGGTATAAACCCTGATAGGACTGCAGGCATCCAAGTTGATCTGCTTTTGCCATGGTTGCATATACAGTTTACGCTTGTTATCTCAAGCATTGTTAACTCAAAACAACTGCTAAAATTTTATATGATCACGAAAACATACCTATATAATTTTGAACCCCCCCCCCCCCCTTTAAACTCCACTTTTATATAGTAAAACTGGGGTTTTCAGGGGTATACATTATTTTTCTTATTTCTGCTCAAAAACATAGATTCTGGTTATTTGTTAGAACATCCTCACTGAGGCAGTTCTAATGAGTACCCACAATCATGTTTTGAGCAGAAATATGAAAAATATCAGATTTTTTATCTGAAAAACTGATTTTTGGTAGTGAAATTTTCAGTATATTTGAATAGGCGTGTTTTTTGTAATGGTAATAAAGGGCAATATAGGTCTATTGTCTCCCTTCTTTTTGAAGAAAAGTGAATGGACATAGTATTTGACTTTCAATAATTCTGTGATTCCGTAATGTGTGATTTTCTGCTTGTGATAGTAGGTACCTTGCGTGGGCAACTTCTCTTACAGGTGTCAACCGATCTTTTTAAAACTTTACAGAGGTTCTTTCATGGTCTGAAGATATGCATGTGTTTTGGGTAAAATCTGGAAAGTATTTTTTTCTCACTTTTTTGCATTTTTAACTTGTTTTTCCTTTCTATTGTTTTTTTTTTTTTTTTTTTTTTTTTTTTTTTTGCATTTTACCGTGTCATTTTTTGAGCTCCAGTACTATTTGACTGTATACATAGTAGGTACCTTGTGTGCACCTCCACTTATGGTTGTAAGCAGAGTTTCTGATATCTCAGAAGGTTTTTTGTCATGGTTTGAATTTGTGCATATGATTTGGGTATAATCCTGAATATTTTATTTTAATTTTTTCTGTGTTTTTGTCTTGGTCTTTTTTTGAGGATTTTAATACCCCGCCACACGATAGTGACGGGAAGGTTTCACATTGGACGTCCGTGTGTCTGTCCGTGCATCTCTCTGTCTCCGTCTGTCGTACATCCGTCCATCCATCTTTTGTTTTCGGATGATAACTTGAGTAAACATCAACGGAGTTTCACAAAACTTGGTATGTGCATTGATATTTTGGAGATCTGGTTTGGGATAGCTAATGGGCAAATTTCGTCAATATTTTACGGAGTTATCTGCTTGCAACACGACAATGGCTTTTTATTAACTCTTTCCCTGCTAGTGATGACTTTCGTTGTCTGCTGATAACCTTTGGAAACTGTTTGGGCCCAGACAAAAGGTCAGACCTGATCTGGATCTAAACTGTTTAACACTGATGGTATTCCTAAAAGATTTTTTTGAAAAAGTTAATTAAAAAAAAAATCCGTAAACGACA
Organism: Anodontia alba; assembly: GCA_964016985.1. Classification (NCBI taxonomy): domain Eukaryota; kingdom Metazoa; phylum Mollusca; class Bivalvia; order Lucinida; family Lucinidae; genus Anodontia; species Anodontia alba. Next base: position 15,982,695 of record OZ024833.1, on the reverse strand, counting down.
AAAAAGCATTCAAAATTACCCAGCATGTACCCAGAGTTAAAAGTCGAGGGACATAGATTTGCTGAATTTGCTTTTGTTGTATGTTCCTTACATATCAACTCCTTGTATTTCAAACTACTGTTATGTCAAATCGAAATTTTGAATCCCTTAGGATTTGAGTTAATGGGGGTCAGGTTCATATCAGAGTATACCTGAAGCTTTTTTAGGGCTTATTAATGTATAAGCAGTTTAAAATTGAATGCACCAAAACCTCTTTATAACACAATTGCTGGGGTCCACAGCAAAAACTGTGTTGTATCTAAACCTATTCATTTTTATACTGTGCCACACAAGTGGCTGGGTATTATGGTTTCACGTTGGACATCTGTGTATCTGTCCGTACATATGCCAGGTACCTACGGAGGTTAGTGTTTGTATGGGTGTCTGTTTATTCCGTCATTGTGGGGTTAAAAATTGGTTTGTTGGGTTAAAAATAGATAAAAATGTGCGTTGTGGGATTAAAGAAGATCAAAGAAAGATCAAAGGAATAACCTCATAATGTACCTCTTGTAAGAATGTCCATCCATTGTTTGTCCGTCCGTATTTCGTTTAAGGATGATGACTTGAGTAAACATCAATGGATTTTCACCAAAATTGGTATATGCATTGATAATGTGGAGATCTGGTTTTCGATTGCTAATAGGCAAATTTCAGCAAGTTTTGACGGAGTCATCTGCCCGAGACACGCCCATAATGAGACTTGGTACATGCATTAATATTAAGGAGGTCGTCATTTTATTGACAGAATTATCTGTCAGCGAGACTATATTGGCAGAGTATTATCGTTTTCTTTTGTTTAGATACAGCTTTTTTGGGGTCCATCTTTAAACCATCTTATATCCAAAACTGTTTTAAAATGAACCATCGTAAACAGAGGTTCCAAGATTCCAATGTATTTTTATAGTATTATGTGGGCCGCGTCAGTCGAAAAAGTGCCTTTTGGCATGCTCAAAATGTGCAGATTTACATCATCCTGCACATGTGCAAAGTCTCATCGGGTATTTTCTTTCCATTGAAACATTCTATACATTACGAAAACAAGCCTATTGAAATATACTGAAAATTTTACCACCAAAAAATGAAAATTTTCAGCTGAAAATTCTGATATTTTTTATATTTCTGTTCAAAACATAGATTGTGGGTGCTCGTTAGAACTGCCTCAGTGAGGCAGTTCTAAAGAGTACTCACAATCTATGTTTTAGAGCAGAAATAAGAAAAATAATGTATTCCCCTGTAAAACCCAATTTTACTATATATAAAAGTGAGGTTTAATTAAGGGGATCAACATTATATAGGCATGTTTTCATGATGGTATCCGTTGATTCTGTGTGGGCAGAGAAGGCCTTGATCAGATTGCGCAGATGTTCAGGCTTATCTGGGCCTTTGCTGTTGTCTGATGACACATTTTTGCATGATGAGGCCCATGTAATCAAATGCAGTCTTATAATGAACCATATTATACAGGGCTTCTAATAAACCAATGTATTTTTATAGTATTATGTAATGTAATAAAGACTGTCTCAGTTGTGTCTATTGAAATATATATATACATGATAATTTTTAAGTTCATGTTGCATATCATGATATTTACTTTGTCCCAGTAATACCTTATACCAAAAACATTTAATAATTTTATGTTTTCTCCATGTATTTTCTCCACATTCTCAATTAATAATTTAAATTTGTCTCAGATTCAATATGTATAGGTACAGTCAACCTGCTTTACACTGACACTTGATAAAATGGCAAAATCTATTATAATGAATCCTTTGATCAAGATATGACTGATAATTTAGAAATGATGCATGTATATTTTATATAGCACTTCAAGAAACATGTGTTTTTATATTTGTTAGAATTGCCTCACTAAGGCAATTCTTACAAATATCCAAAACATATGTTCTGTGAGGAAATAATAATAAGATAAGAGCTGGAGTAGGACAGAGCATTTTGTCATGCCTTGCCTCTAAAAACTTAAATCAAAATCAACATGTAGTCCATGACCTTGACCTGAAGGTTACTTATGTGAGTCGGGATGGTATAACATAAAACTTCAGACCAGTATCTAACATCAGGGCAAGTATGAACTATCAATCCAGAGGTTCAGAAGATATAGCCTTTTAACCTTTCTCTTGCTAAACAGGACATGCGCAGTTAGCAATCAGTGTAGATCCAGATCAGCTGGCTTCTAAATCTGCACTGTTTGTCATTAAATATGTGAATTTCTATCAAAAACAGATCAAGTAATCTAATTGGCTGGAAAAGGGAAGTGGTTGTGGCTTCTTTATTCAGCATGACTAGGGTTAAAAACTTTAACCTAAAGCTTTAAGCAACACCATGGTGATTACTGTAGCTCTGCCTGTACTTACAGCCAGTCTAACAAGGTATTTCTTACATATCATTCTGCTCATTAACCCATTCATGCCGAGTGGTCTCTTCTACCTCAACTCTTTTGACAGGTTTATTTCCTGTATAGGGGATGTCTGGTTAGTTTTTAGTATTACCATGTTTTATAGGAGTTTCTGAACTTAATGCAAACAATGTAGCCCCTGATCAGACGCCGCATTCTGTGGCGTCTGTTCAGGGTCTTCAGTGTTTGCTAATGTCCCTTTTATGGGACACTAGGCTTATATGGGTTAAAGATTCTTTATTACAGCTAATTCATTTTAATAGCAACATCTTTGGGAACAAATGCTTTAGTTGTAAAGAGGGTTCACTTTTTAAGTTCATGTTGCATACTTTAATCTGTCCCAGTAATACCATCTACAAAATAATTTTATGTTTTTTGAATATTTTCCCATTTATTTTTCCACATATTCTATCAATATTTTAATTTTGTCTCAGTTTCTACATGTATAGATATTATGATGGATTCGAAAGAGATTATAATTCTATGAAATGGCTGTAGAATTTTAGACATGATTGCATGGGCTGTGTCAAGTGAAAAAATGCCTTTGGGCATACATAAAATGTGCAGACAGATCAGCCTGCCCATAGTATCATCTGGGTCTTTGCTCTCTGTTCATACATTCTGTAGTATTATAGGGTTATTGCACTGATACTGGTGAATATTGTCCCGAGTTGGGATATCGAAGGACGTGAACTCGCGTCCTTCGATATCCCAACTCGGGACAATATTCACCAATATCAGTGCAATAACCCTTTTATTATATAGCTATAAATATTGTTCTCTCATTTTGCTTCTATATATGTTTATTTAATTTGACATTGCAAATACCACTTTCTGTAACAGTGCAAAATTGATATGAGAAAGTGATATCATTTTTGCACTAGTGCAATATTGACCTGATATTATTTTTGCACTGTTGCTGTTTTGAAGCAAATCTAGCTGTAAAAACAAATTATTTTTGTTGCTTGACTTGCGACTTTCAAGCTTTAAAGAGTAATTCATATGATTTTTAGGCATAGCCTAACGTCATATTTTATGACGTCAAGTGAAAATGACGTCAGCAATTGTGATGTCATAGAACATCAGTATTCCATATAAAGTTTGAGCTTTGTTAATGTTCGACAAACAAGCATACTGAGCTAAAGAAAGCATGCAATTTTGATATTGCGTGCCGGTATTAAATATCAGCATCATTGTTCCTCAGATTTTATCATTATTTCTAATCATTCAATATATATAGCTATATATAATAATTAGCGATTCTGTTGACGGAAAATAAAGGCCATGATCAGACTGCTCGGATATGCAGGCTGATCTGGGCCTTCACTGTCCGCATATGCTAGAAGATATGTTTTTGTATGGTGTGTCCCCTATATTTATCATTTCTTATATATGAATTTGTGTCTTTTGTTCTTTTTGTGCAAAAGGCAAACATTAGCGGATGACTTTTTAAGAGTATATTTCTTTTATTCTCTGTCATTGCATTTGATGATTATTCATAGCTCCAGATAAGAGGTGGTATCCAGGTAATATACAGATATATTTCTTATTTCTCGATGAAAACATATGTTGTGGGTATTCATTAGAAGCACCTCAGTAAGGGTCTTCTAATGAGTACCACAACACGTTTTCATGGAGATTTAAGAACAATACCAATGCTGAAAAAGTGCCTTATCTGGAGCTATGAAATTTCTTATTTTCTCCAAAAAGTTAAAGGCTCCATATTCCTCATTCTTCATCCAAGAAAGGTTTGATAAATTGATATATGATATTAACACAACCATAAAATGTGGCACCTGTAAAATTCCAATTAGTCTCTCGATCTTGAAATGAAATGATTTTTTATTGTATCAGTATTAATGTTACCAACATTAATTCAGAGATACGATATAAAATCATTTCATTTTTGATCCAGTTCAAAAAGGAGAGACTAACTGAAATTTTACTGGCTGTCAGATGCCACATTTTATGATCGTATTGATACTATATATCAATTTATCAAACTTTTCTTGGATAAAAAAATGTCTGTTTTTGAGGAATATGGAGCCTTTAAGCTTATTATTTTAGCCAGCATGTACGAGGGATGTTCGAAATGAATTGCTTATTTCTATCTGGAGACTTCAAATTTCAAGGTAGCCCAAAAGTACTCATTTCATGCCCTCGAAGTACTCCCCGAGGCTAGAAATGCAAAGTTTCAGCCGATGTATCCACTTCTTGAAGGTGTCACGGTACGCTGATTTGGGCACAGTAATAAGGTACTGATGAATGGCAGATCCAAGTGCCTGTCGGGACTGGTATTTCCGCCCAGCAAGGAATGCTTTCAATTTTGGAAACAAAAAGAAATCACATGGGGCAAGGTCTGGGGAATACGGGGGATGAGGCAAAACAGTTACTTTTTCTTTCTTCAAAAACGCCGTAACTATTGCGGAGGTATGAGCAGGGGCATTGTCATGTAGAAGACGGACATGTTTAAAACCAGTGGCAGAGCGTCGTTTCTGATAATACTTTTTCAGTTTCTTCAGTACTACGTCTTTGTAGTACTTTCCGGTGATGCTTTTGCCCTTTTTCACTGGCACTTTTATTGCGACTCCTTCACCAGAGAAGAAGATTGCATACAAAACCTTCTTTGTACTCAAAGAATGTTTGGCAATTACTGGGCGTTTGCTGTGTTTAGTGGCCCAGATCTTATTGCTAACCTTTCTGACGGGCTCAAAATAATGGACCCAGGTTTCATCACCTGTGACGACATTGGCAAACTGCTTTTTATCATATTTTGGAAACATTTGAAGCAGCTTTCTGGCCACTTTAACCCGTTGCCTCTTTTGCTCGTCAGTCAACAGATGTGGCACACATCTAGCAGAAATCTTTCTGACTTTCAAATGCTTCTTCAAAATAAGGTGAACCGTTGATAGTGATATGCCTACCTTTCGTGCAATATCACGAACTGTAAATCTGGCATCTCCTTCAATGATTTCCTTTATTTTGGAAACGATTTCTTTACGAGATCAAGATTTTGGCCTACCTGATTTTAGTGCATTTTTGATGGACTCTACACCAGACTCAAATTTCTTTTTCCACCGCCGAACTGTGTCATAAGACACACAAGAAGGTCCAAAAGCAGTAGAAATTTCAGTCATCAGCTTCTTCAAAGAACAACCAAGTTTTGAGCGAGCTTTGATGTAAGCCCGTATTTCATCTTTTTTGTCGACGCTTCTACCAACCATTTTTACTGCAGTGGTCAATGACTGTGTGTATTCAAATGACAAATTTTATGTCTTACACTTAGTCTAACATGTACATTTATATATTTACTATTGTGTAGATATTGAATAGTCCTATACAGGTATGTATTGGTTTTATTGTGCCCCACGTGGATATCGAGCTAGAGGACAATAAGCAATTCATTTTGAACATCCCTCGTAACAAAACCTACAATAAGATGTGTGTGTGTAACCAATGAAAACTCAGATCAACATGCACATCCATGTAATCTTGTCCCAGTTGTTCAAAACTAACGATGTCGTTAGTTAACGTATCGTTAAAACTTTGATCATTAAATATGGCATATACGCTATTATTTTTGCTGAAAAAATGTGAGTAGCTTTTACATTTGCAAAAGCTACTCACATTTTTTCAGCAAAAATATCTGTGAATTAGATATTGTACTTACCAGAACAGTTTACATTTTGACCACTAACAAGCTCGTTAAGCTAACGATGCTTTGAACAACTGGGCCCTGATCAGTCTTGCTAATTGCATGTGCCTTCTACAGCCTCCAGGCTGTCCAAAGAGGGATGAATAAGAACCCTTGCCATACTGGGTGGATATGCGGGCTTATCTGAGTCCTTGCTGGTTACACAGGTCTTATTGTAGGTTTTGTCGTGGGCTGGTTCATTTCTTACATTTGATTGAAATAAAAATGTTATATACATTGTATTTGTAGACTGCATAATTCCAGATTAGAGGAATATTCAGAGAATTAGTTTTCTTAGGGTAAATGTCCTAAAATTTCGACCAGTTTATTCCGTCCTTTTTTTTGGCCTAATTTTTGCTTTTTGTGCTTGTTGTGCAGTTTTTTCTTAAGATACTTAGCGTAATGGCAAACAGTGTAGACCCTGATCAGACTGCTCCTTCAGGAACAGTCTGATCTGAGACTACATTGTTTGTGTGTGTAAATTTGTCAAACACTTTGATGGAGCTGTGCTCATCTGATTCTGTCATAGAAAAAGGCCCTTTTGCCATATGTATGCACGGGAGGAGTAGATCAGCCTGCACATTCATGTACTCTGATCAGTGCCTTCATTCCCCACTCACAGAATTAGACGATACTGAAAACTCTGTTGACTTACATCTGAAGAGGGCCTAGAAACAGTGTTGTTATGCAAATTGTTATCCAGTTAAAATTGGCGTTTTGGCTTAATGAAGGTATTCATTCTATGACAGTGGAGCTAACTATTTCTGATTGTTCTTGTAATGTTACTGGGGTCTGCTTTAAGTCTTACCTCAGTACTATTCACTGATACAAATTTCGAATGGTTGTTCGAAGAAGCAACAAAGTTTCACAAGTTTCTGTATTTTGTAATCATAAACTGACCCTTTGACAGCCATATTGTTTTTTTTTTTTTCAGGGGAATTCATAGCGCATGCCACAAATACATCAATGCATTCATGATAAATTTAGGTACTGGTACCTAGACTGTAATCTCAAAACAATTTCTCAATTATAATGACAACATAAGCCACACTGAATCATTTTCATACTCAAAGAAATAGGATTTTTCTTTTTATACGCCCGTTTGAAAAACGGGACGTATTATGTTACGAGGTATGGCGTCCGTCTGTCCGTCCGTCCGTCCGTCCGTCTGTAAACTTTTTCGTTTCTGGCTAACTCCTCCTACAGTTTACATCCGATCAAGCTGAAACTTGGTATATAGTTAGACCATGATGTGGCGCAGCGCATATTGTTTCGGGGTTACAGTCCACCAAATGTTTGCAGAGTTATGCCCCTTAGAAAATTTCTGTAAACTTTTAATTTCCGGATAACTCCTCCTACATTTTACATCTGATCAAGCTGAAACTTCATATATAGTTAGACCATGATGTGGAGCAGTGCATATTATTACTAAGTTACAGTCCACCAAATATTAGCAGAGTTATGCCCCTTTGAAAATTTCAGTAGACTTTTCGTTTCTGGCTAACTACTCCTACAGTTTACATCCGATCAAGCTGAAACTTGGTATATAGTTAGACTATGAGGTGGCGCAGTACATATTGTTTCAGGGTTACAGTCCACCAAATGTTTGCAGAGTTATGCCCCTTAGAAAATTTCTGTAAACTTTTCATTTCCGGTTAACTCCTCCTACTTTTTACATCTGATCAAGCTGAAACTTGATATATAGTTAGACCATGATGTGGAGCAGCGCATATTGTTTCAAGGTTACAGTCCACCAAATATTAGCGGAGTTATGCCTCTGTGAAAATTTCAGTAGACTTTTCGTTTCAGGCTAACTCCTACAGTTTACATCCGATCAAGCTGAAACTTCATGTATAGTGAGACCATGATGTGGAGCAGCACATATTGTTTCAAGATTACAGTCCACCAAATATTAGCAGAGTTAAACCCCTTTGAAAATTTCGATTAATTTTTTGTTTCCGGCTAAATCCTCCTACAGTTTACATCCGATCAAGCTGAAACTTCATAAATACTTACATGATGATGTGGAGCAGCACATATTATTTTTAGGTTACAGGGCACCAAATATTTGCAGATTTATGCCCCTTTGAAAGTTTTTGTAAACTTTTCACAGCATATTGTTTAGAGGTAATAGTGTGCCAAAGGCTCATATGAGCTTATAATATAGCCATGCTTCTGTGGTGTGTCCTTCTCAGAAAGCACTTCTCCCTAGAAGCAGCAAACTTCTCCCTTAATTTCTTGGCCAGCTTGGCTCTTAGGTTACAGTTCACCAAATATCAGCAGAGATTATGCCCCAATGAATTTTTTTGAATTTTTTTTTTTTTTTTTTTTTTGTATTCCACTTACAGTTTATATCCGGAGCACTGAATTATACAGGAGCCAGTTAATGTGCTGCATCTTATTACTTGCCACGGGCGTATAATGCCCCACTTGGTGGAGCTCTTGTTTTGTCCTTGAAAACTGATAATGATGATTAAATGTAGCATATATTTAAGCCTTCCAGGGGTATGCAAACTATGAAATCCACCATGCTGTACGGGCATGCAAAGCAAATAGAAAGGAAGGCAGTGATCAGGAATTGATACAATTTCCTAATACCTTCCTTCCAAAACACCAAAGGGAAAAAATGACGCACATAAAGCAACGGCACCACAACCCAATTTCCCGATGCGGGGAGGGGCAGATGGGGAAAATGGAAGAGACTGGTACTTGTAAGTGCTTCCACTGTTTGCATAGATCATTTTAAGGTGAATGAATACACTTGGGAGACTTTCTGCCATTTTCAACAAGGGAGACCACCTTTGTGACTTCTGTTTGCTTCCATGTGCATGAGTCTCCTGAAAATGGGTCAACTTTAAATGGAATCAATCCTTTTAGCATAGAATCCTTCCAGAAGCAAAAAACAGTTTCGACAGAATTATCTCCCTTGAAAGTGTGTCCGTTCCCCTGAAGGACACTTCTCTGGTGTGCATAATCTTATTTGAACTGATGTTTTTCTTCCAGGAGAAAATAAGGATGATATTACTTTCATAATCTTTGTCCTGCTGAACCCGGATATACCCTGCCTTTGCAAACAGTGGAGATCCAGATCAGTTGGCTTCTGAAGAAGCCAACTGATCTGGATCTGCACTGTTTGCCATTAAGTAAGTGAATTTATAGCAACAATCTGGATCAAGTAATCTGATTGGCTGAAAATTAGAAATGGGCATGTTTTTTTAATTTATTCAGCAGGACAAGGGTTAACTAGTGAGGTTAACCCTTTCACCCATGAGTTTCTGAAGTGGACTCTATCATTGAATTCGGATGTCTAGTGATGCAAATAGGGGTTTTAGTCTAAAATCAAAATCAAAATGGCAAACATTGTAGATCCTGATGAGACGGCTCATAATGAGCCATCTCATCTGGATCAAGACTTTGCATAGGTATTTGGTCTGCAGGATTGAAAGGATTAAAGATAAGTGGCTCATTAATTTTGTGACTGGCTTTCGTTCAGATCTTTTTTGATATTGCAAATAGTTAATAATTTGCTTCTGGTTTGTCAGGTGAGGATAAGTAAGCAAGAGTGATTTATCAAGACCTTGACTGTGAAAGCAGCAGGTTAGCAAATAGCTAAGTGTCAGTTCTTACTCATTTATCTGCAAATGGCTAAATGTTCGCGTCTTAAATAAATGTTGGTGTCTTATTCATTTGTCTGCAAATGGATAAATGTCAGTGTCTTACTCATTTGTCCACAAATGGATTAATGTCGGTATCATTCTCGTTTGTCCACAAATGGATAAATGTCGGTGTCATTTCTCTGCAAATGGATAAATAGCGGTGTCATTTGTCTGCAAATGGACAAATGTCCATGTCTTAGTCATATGTCTGCAAATGGATAAATGTTGGTATCTTATTCATTTGTCTGCAAATGGCTTAATGTCAGTGTCTTACTCATTTGACTGCAAATGGATAAATATCGGTGTCCTATTCATTTGTTTGCAAATGGATAAATGTTGGTGTTTTACTCATTTTTCTGCAAATAGACAACTGTTGGTGTCTTACTCATTTGTCTGCAAATGGATAAATGTTAATGTCCTTCTCACGTTTCTGCAAAGGGATAAATGTCGGTGTCTTATTTATTTGTCTGCAAATGGATAAATGTCAATGTCGTACTCATTTGTCTGCAAATGGATAAATGTTGGTGTCTTACTCATTTGTCCACAAATGGATAAATGTCAGTCTTACCAAGAGGTGGTCGGGTGGTGCGAAGGTGTCATGTATCTTATGTCACCGGGGCGTCCAACTGATATTGGCTTACAGTTGGGCAAGGCCTGCTATCCTTGTAGCAGGTAAGGGTTGAGGGGGAATGTTTTTATTTCTTCTGTTTCTTCACTTTCATTCCTGTTCCTCTTTCTTCCCTGTTCCTCTCTTTCATCTCTTCGACTATCTCTTCTATCACTCTTCTCCCTTTCTCTGGGAGACGACACAAAATGACCCACAAGGGTTGACGTGTCGTTAAACCCAAACACAATCAATCAAAAAGTCAGTCTTACCAAGCTCTTTAGTGTGTCATGATACATGAGCAGATTTATGAAGATTCTCACTGCTTACTTTTCTGTTATTTATAAACCAGTTAATGCTTTCACCTGAGCTTCTGAAGTGAACTCTTATCTTTAAAGTTGGACATATGCATTGTTGCAAAATGGGGTGTCGAAACCAGAATGACAGAGTAGATCCAGATGAGACAGCACTTGATGAGCTGTCTCGTTGGGATCTACACTGTTTCTTAAGGTATATATTTGGTCTGCAGTGTTGAAAGAGTTAATTAAGTTATCAGAGCCCTTGCTGTTTGTTTACAATCATTGAATAATGTCATGAATTGAAAAACTGAGGTCTTTGAGTAGCCTTTCTGGGTCTAGTCTGGCCCTGGTCATAACATAAAAGACCTTTCTTCACACTGCTCATGTAAATGCTTTGTTAATGCTGTAATTTTTATACCCAGCCACATGCTAGTGGCCGGGTATTATGGTTTCACGTTGGATGTCCATGTGTTTCCAGTCAGCATTCTACGTAAATCTATATCGGGCCGTCATCGGCCCGTCAGGGTAGCTGACGGGCCGATGACAGCCCGATGTAGATTTACGTAGAATGCTAGCTGGGTCTGTCCGTCCATCCCCCCGTGCGTCATTTGTAGATCCGTCTGTCCGTTTTTCATTTCCAGATGATAACTTGAGTAAACTTCAGTGGATTTTCACCAAAATTGGTTTGTGCATTGCTGTTGTGGAGATCTGGTTTGGGATTGCTAATGGGCAAATTTTGTCAGTGTTTGACAGAGTTATCTGGATTCGACATGATAATGGCGGGGTATTATTGTTTAACATTTTTATACGGATTACAATATTGTCATTTCTTGCCTTTTAAATTGTTTGCTTGTGATTTTTTTTTTTTTTTTTAATTATTATTATTATTTATGAGTTTTCCTAGTAACTTTATTAATAGGTAGAATAATGAGCCATGACAGAGAAAAAAAAAATACAAAACAATACAATGTACAAGTTTTTATAGTTTGGTCTATCCTTCATTGTTGAGTCGAACAGCATACAAATTTGCATAGAATATTAGATAGGCCTGACCTTTATTTTCGAGACAAAAAATGAATCAAGTTTGTATAGTTTTGTCTGGCTTTCATTGTTAAGATGAACAAAAAACTTAGAAATATGGTTTGATCTGACCTTCATTGTCAGGATGAACAACATACAAGTTTGTATCGCATTTTTCTTGCCTTCATTGTCAAGACAAACAATACACAGGTTTGTATAGTTAGGTTTGACCTTCATTGTCAGGCAAAGAACATACAGGTTGTGTAGTTAGGTCTAACATTTATTGTTGAGACAACCAATATATAAGTTTGTTTAGTTTGGTCAGACCTTCATTTTCATTGTCAGGATAAATAGCGTGCAAGTTTGTATAGCTTGGTCTTAGAGTCATTGTCAAGACAAACAGCTTTCAAATTTGTATGATTTTCTCTGACCTTCATTGTCAAGACACATAGCTTGCAAATTTGTATAGTTTGTATAGTTTAGTCTGCTATCATTGTCAAAACAATGGGAGTATGTGTAGTTTGGTCTGACCTTCACTGACAAGATGAACAGTATTTGAATTCTGGTTCTAAAAGGGTGAATATGAAGGCTCTGACTGTCCTTCAGTTTCACAGCCTGGTCAGGGCCTTCACTGTTCATATTTGATACTTTTGACATTTTGTTGTGTGTTTGTGTTTTTTTTTTCATATCCAGGCTTAGATATAGTTGGTCAGTCATATGTATTCCCAGTATTGAATTTAAATGCTTAAGCAAAGCTAACTTTGAGATTACATGTACTGTTTGTATCATTTTTTTGTGTTGAATTTGTATATATTTTGATATTGAAATATTTTCACTTTTCAGTAATTGTACATTTGTAGGGTAGAAAATTTCTTACTGTTTGTTCACTTTCTTGGTAGCTGTTTAATTGTATTTTGGCATGATTATGTTTACATAGCCAGTGATGGAAATGATTATGTTTACATAGCCAGTGATGGAAATGATTTGATATGTATAGTGTTAACCAATACTGTGCTTTTTACTTCTGTTGGAAAGATATTTTGCACTTGACTTAAATGTTAAACATTTTTGATTGACAAAATTTATCAGGAACCATTTGTTATAGGAATGAATTTTGTGGATTTTATTAATATGTAAACTCTCTGAATCGCTCACAAACTGAATAAAGTCCAAAGGGCTTTATGTTAACCCATTATAGACTGAATAGACTCCCCCACACTATATATTGAAAGAGTCCAATTTCAGTTTTAGGTACATCTGGCAATGAGATTTAGATATTCCTAGAGAAAAATGGCTAAACCATTTGCAAACAGTTAAGACCCTGATCAGACACAGTGTTCTGCCATATCTGATCTAGATCTGCACTGTTTTTCAGTTACCCTTTTAGGGATCTCCAGAATACAATGGGTCAAGTTTGTGAGTGATTCGCTGGAGTTAACACATCAGTACAATTCTTAACCCTTAAAACGCCAAGAAAACTGGCATCTGAAAATGTCATCTGTTTAGTTTGTCTGCTGAATATTCATGCAAACTTTTTAAACCTATTTTTGCATACAAGCAAACAGTGTGGACCCAGATCAGACTGCTCCTAAAGGAGCAGTCTGATCTGGGTCCACACTATTTGCAGAAATGACTTTTAATTTAAATTCACAAGCAGATGACAAAGCAGATGACAGTTGTTGTGATTGGCGGTTTAAGGGTTAAAGATAGTAATTCATGCCTTATAATTCCAACTGAGTCATCAAAATGTAACAAATGTTGCCAAAATTTTCAATTTTTTGAGATGGTGGGAAAAAAAAAAATCTCACTGATTCATGCTCTGGACGTTTTTGGTTCCTTCAACCAATCAAACTGTGTGAAATGTGTATGAGGATTAAAAGTTGGATTCATCCTTAAAATGCCAAGAAACCTGCATCTGAAAATGTCGTCTGTTTATGTTGTCTGCTGAATATTCTTGCAAACTTTTCAAACCTATTTTTGCATACAAGCAAACAGTGTGGACCCAGGTCAGACTGCTCCTAAGGAGCAGTCTGATCTGGGTTCACATGGTTTGCAGAAATTACTTTTGAAATGACAAGCAGATGAAAAAGCAGACGACAATTGTTGTGATTGGCAGTTTAAGGATTAATAGAAAATATTTCTTGTTTTTCTGCACTGATTTTTGTTAGTATTGATATCGGTAATGTGAAAATTTCAGAACTTTGAACCTGTGAAATTTGTTGAAAACCCGCAACCAATCTGCATACACTATGGATTTTTACATAATTTGCAGCCATTTTTACTGTGGGAGAAATGAAAAAAAAAATGAAATTTTTATAAACCAGCGGCTAGAAAAAAAAGTTTGATGCATAAGTAGTTTTGAAAAAAGGTTTTACATTTAATCATGACAAATGATTGCAAATTTACTTCTTCAGAGTAAAGCACAAGTGAAAACAACTTTCTGAAATGCAGTTGTATTTGGACAGACTGGCCTGAGCAAACAGGTGTATACCCAGATCAGATGCCCTAGAATATGACATATGATCAGGGTCTACATAGTTTTCCAGTCATCCAGTAGTATTTAGACACATTAAAGAGGAACACAACCCCCTCATAAAATATGTTTCACATTCTAATGCACTTGCATATGTAACATGATGTCAAAAATTTGCGACAGTATATTCTGCGATATCCTGTCAGAAATCTGACGTCATCACTTAACGTCGCTTCTCATTGGCTGGCATTTGGTTTTACGCAGCTCACAACACTTGTCGCTTTGTGCAAATAGTACAGTTTTTCAACAGAAAAAATGAATAAATGCATTAGAATGGGGATAACTGCATTGAAATTTGTCATTTGGAGAGGTAAATCGGCAGTTTTATGGTCGCAAATTACGTTTTACGGCTCCGCCGATGCGTCACCGTAAAATTTCCGGCTGTAAAACCTCCGATTTACCTCCCCAAATGACAAATTTGAATTAAGTTATCCCCTAAATGAAGAGCTTAACAAACCATAAAATTTGATTCAGATTTGATCAAAATCGGTTCAGGAATACCAAAATTATTACTGCTTGAATATTTTAATATGAAGAACATTGACGTCACCATTTTGAATATTTAATAAGATTAGAAGAATTTTAAAACTTAATTATTTTTTGTTATATTTATCACTAGAGCATTTACTTTTTGAAAACAAGTTGCTTACTGCTTTGGGAAAACATTTTTAGAAACACTGAGATATCTTTAATATATCTATATACTTTTTATTCTGATTATGCATTCTGATTAGGGCTTTGTGATGTCACAAAGCCTAAACAGCTGGACCCAGTTGTTCAAAGCTAACAATGTCGTTAGTTAACGATTTGTTAAAATTTACATCGAGTGATACGCAAATATGCTGAAATTTTTTGCTGAAAAAATGTGAGTAGCTTTTGCAGTGCAAAAGCTACTCACATTTTTTCAGCAAAAAATACCAGAATATTGTATATTGAATCTGCTAAAACAGTTAACGAAATGACCCTTAACGAGCTCGTTAAGCTAACGACGCTTTGAACAACTGGGCCCTGGATTTCAAATATTCAAACACCAATAACTTTCTTATTTGCTGGTCGATTTTAACAAAACTTGTATCAAAATATTTGGCTTGTAAAGTTCTATCCTGTAATCCATACTTTCATCTTACACTACATTTCCCTTTAACAAATGGTCAAAAGAACTTAAAATTTTTGGGCAAGTATGGTTAGGAGTTAAAGTACCCAAATACTTACCATTTGTATTCGAACAGACAGGCCTGAGCAAACAGTGTAGACACAGATGAGACACCACAGAATGCAGTATCTCATCAGGGTCTGCACTATTTGCTACTCATCCAGCAATTTTTTTAACACAAAAGGGTGGTAAATTGTACTGGTCCAAATTTGAGAACAGGTATGGTAAGGAGTTGAGGTGTCGGAATACTAAGCGTAAATATGGTAAATTTAAATATGGTAGATTTTTCTGTTCATTACATTGCTCTAGATAAGACACTTTTTCCAACTTCAAGTGTGGCGTTTTCTTAGGTCTTCATGAAAATGTAAGTTGTGGATACCCATTAACCCTAGTCCTGCTGAACCTGGATATGTCCTGCTTTTGCAAACAGTGTAGATCCTGATCAGTTGGCTTCTGAAGAAGCCAACTGATCTGGATCTGCACTGTTTGTCATTAAGTATGTGAACTTGTATCAACAACCTTGATCAAGTAATCTGATTGGCTGAAAATTAGAAGTGGGTGTGGCATTTTAATTTATTCAGTATGACAAGGGTTAAAATTGCCTCAGCAAGGGAAAAATATAAGTGAAGATACCCAGGAAATGCCGCAGTTACGAAGCACAGCCTTCCAGAGGCATCAGAAGAAATGGGGATTGGATCTCTAGGGAGGCAACCCTGTAAGAATTGATTTTTCCGTTTCTTGAAGAGGTCTACTCCATAATGATCATAGTGTAACCCATTTTATTCTGGAGACCCCAAAAGGATAATTGGAAAGCAGTGCAGACCAAGATCAGACACCACATAATTCCGTGTCTAATCAAGGTCTCCACTGTTTGCAAATAGTTTTGCCATTTTTCTCAAGGAATATCTTAATCACATAGTCTGACATACCTAAAATTGAAATTGGATCCTCCAATATATAGTGTTGGGGAAGTTTATTCAGTCTACAATAAGTTAATTAAGCTGAATGAAACCTGTGCTGACTGGATACACATCCAATAAAGAGCACTCAAGTGTTTGTCTCCCTTAGCAATTAATGATTTGCTTCCCTTTTATAATCATGCCTTCTCGAATGGGGCTACTTTTAATGGGGAGTAAATTCATTCATTTTGAAGTAGCCTTTTTGAAAAGGTCTGCAAATACAGAGTGATTTCCCTTGGAGGTATATCCTTAACCCTTTCCATCCTGAGTTTATGAAGTGGACTTCTCCATCACTGAATTCCGACATGCCCATTATTACAAGTAAGGTTGTTAGTCAAAAATCAAAACAGAATGGCAAACAAGTGTAGATCCTGATGAGACAGCCCATTATGAAATCTCGTCGGGAGATACACTGTTTGCACAGGTATGCAGGACTGAAAGGGTCAATAGAGACATTCAACATTGATAAGAATAGCCTGTTTTGTGTTTGGTACAGTGAACCCTTGTTACAATGACAGCATTTGTTCCCAAAGATGTTGCCATTAAAATGAATTTGCTGTTGTAAAGAATCTTTAATGGACAGAATTATATGTAAGAAAGGCTTTGTTTTATTCTTATTTCCTTAGAGAACATGTTTTGGATATTTGTTAGAATTGCCTCAGTGAGGCAATTCTAACAAATATCCAAAACATGTTGCTTGAAGTTTTTAATGTAATATTCTTACATAATATCTCATTAACTGTCACCTCTTGAGCGAAGGTTTCGTGACATTCAACTTGTCATTGTAACGAATTTTGTCGTTGTATCGAGTGTCCGTATAAAAAAGGGTTGACTGTACAATAATGGCTTTAGATGGTTAGACTTTTGCTGCAAATCTCTTTCATACTTGAAGACCAGTTGTGCCAAGCATTGTAAATACTAGATTGACAAAGTTGTTATGTCAGTGTATGACTTAAATGTTTTAACATAATTTTAAATACACAGACATTTTTTTTTTGTCATTAAAAGCTATAGTGCAAGCTTAACAGCCAACCTTAGAAATGTATATACAGTTGACACTGATATCTACCCAGCTAGCATTTTTTTATAAATCTATAGCGGACCGTTATCGGCCCGTCAGCTACCCTGACGGGCCGATAACGGCCCGCTATAGATTTATAAAGAATGCTAGCTGGGTAAAAACTATATAAAGGACAATTTTGGATCACTTTACTTATCTTCATTTTGTAATGCCATATATATATATATATATATATATATATATATATATATATATATATATATATATATATATATATATATATATATATATATATAGAGAGAGAGAGAGAGAGAGAGAGAGAGAGAGAGAGAGAGAGAGAGAGAGAGAGAGGAGAAAAATATCATATTTTAAATTTTTGGATAGACTGACCTAAGCAATCACACTTAACTCGGATCAGAAGCTGCAGTACAGTGTATAGTTGGGATCTATATTGTTTGCCACTAACATATCCAAAAACTTGAACAAGTCATTCAAATGCCTGAATGCCAAACACGGGCAAACAGTATAGACACTGATCAAAGTTCATAAAAGCAGTTGTTTGGTCAGGTCCTACACCGTTTACTTATTATTGAGAGGAGTGGATGCACTTGTTACATTCTCTGCCATGTTTGACTAGGGAGACATTTTTTTATGACTAGGTTACTTGCCTATACACCAATCTCATATCAAAAGTCTACCTTAATAGGAAAGAATTTGCTCCCCTTTGGAGCAATTTATCTCCTTTAAAAGTAGACCTCTTTTTAAAAGGAGACAAAAAGAGTTTGGAAAGAGTTGTCGCCCATGAAAGTGTATTTATTCCCCTGAATGAATATTTCAGTCCACAGTTTCTACAGTTTAAAACTTTGAAAATAATAACTTTTTTTGTAATATTTCTATTAACCTTTACCACTCTCTGGGCAAATTCAGCAGATGACAAACTAATGACATTTTTTCTCATTTTTACCTGAGATAGGAGACAATTTGCATGAAAATGCATCACGAAAACATACCTATATAATTTTGACCCCCTTAAACCCCACTGGCTCAGTTGGATGCGCCGTCCGATTGGAGACGAGGAGGTCGCGGGTTCAACTCCCGCCGAGGTCGGCAACATTCTTTTTGGGAGATTGATCATGAAATATTTTCTACGGTCATTCTCTCCCTTCCGCTGATTCAAGAAGGGCAGTTGTCAGTTTCTAGCGAAAGAATGTGCACAATACTGGTTAACCGTTTAGAGGACTAAGCCTGGTTAGGTAAACTGACCGAGCTCGACATGACTCCATTGTGTTGACTGGGCCGTAAAACCTCAACACAAACAAACAAAACTGGAGTTTACAGGCGTATACATTATTTTTCTTATTTCTGCTCAAAAAGATAGATTGTGGGTACTCGTTAGAACCTCCGTTCATTTTTATGAGGTCAATTTTTCAATATATTTGAACAGGCATGTTTTTGAAAAATAAATAAATTAAATAAAATAAAAATAAATAAAAGCATTTTAAATGTTCTCTCCTGAAATTGTATCCAGCATACAGAGCGTTAATACTGAAAAAAAAAAAAAAAAAAAAAAAAAAAACGCAATGTGTTGCAATTAGTGTGTGTATAGGCGGTCTGAGCAGAGGTGAAATTTTCATGATTTTGTAAAGTGTACAAAAGGTGCAATAAAAACTAGTCTGATACCGTTTCTTCGTTTTCTTTCATTAACCTTTGTCTGAATATTAAGGGGGAATTGATGCCCTTTCAAGGGAGGGGACTGTGTCGAAATTGATTTTGCCTCCCGTCTGAAAAGGAGTCCTGCTCAGAAGGGGATCAGTTTGCAAGAAACCAAACGGAAGGGTGTTCAGCTTGGCTACAAACTCTATGAGAATAGCATAACATGGGAGGCGACTTTTATAACTGCCTATTTGCTTTCCTTAACACAAACCCTCTTTAATGATACAATGAGCCAAACGTAAGATATTGCTTCAGTACTAGAGGAGAACATGGAGTTGGCATATTGTTAAAAATACAGTCGACTCTTGTTATCTCAAAGTTCAAGGGACTCTAAAATACTTCGAGATATCCGTATCTCGACATATCAAGATTTGTAGAATTGAGGAAAAAATAAATCGAACAACCACATTTCACAAATGAATATGTAATTTGACTCCTGACGTTAGAGGTATATTGAAAATATTGTGGAAAAGAGGAGAATTGCTCCTTAGGAGCAATTTATCCTCTTTTCCACAATATTTTGTTACCTGTTGTTTGATTTCCATTCTAAAACAGGGACTAGTTTTTCTTTTCGAGATAAGCGAAGTCGCGATAATGAGAGTCAACTGTACTTCAGCTCATAATAACCCGAAGTATTGGGCCTGAGCAAACAGTGTAGACGGCCCAGATCAGATGGCACATTCCTACGGCATCGGGTCAGGGGCTACACTGCCACTCGTTCAAGAGTTGGACACATCTACTGGCACTAAATGCATTTGTTTAAGTTCTAGAAGGTAAGGATTTAGCTCTTTGCCCATTTTAGTCGGGAAGCCCCTAAATGGGTAATTGGCAAGCAGTGCAGACCCAGTTCAGACGCCACATAACACGGCGTCTGATACATTTAATAAGAAACTGAACTAACCAGACACGCTGCTCAGATCAGTCCAAAGAGTTGTGGTAGAAGATTCCACCCGACGGAAATGGGTTAAAGCACTATTCTAATGCACTCGCGTATGTAACGCGACGACTGATTGGATAACGTCAAAAATTTGCGACGGTATATTCTGCGATATACTGTCGCAAATCCGACGTCATCACGTAACGTCGCTTCTCATTGGCTGGCATTTGGTTTTACGCAGCTCACAGCACTTGTCGTTTTTGTGCAAACAGTACATTTTTTCAATAGAAAAAATGAATAAATGCATTAGAATGGGGATAACTGCATCAAATTTGTCATTTGGGGAGGTAAATCGGCGGTTTTACGGTCGCAATTTACGTTTTACGACTCCGCTGACGCGTCGCCGTAAAACGAAATTTCCGACCGTAAAACCGCCGATTTACCTCCACAAATGCCAAATTTGAAAGCAGTTATCCCCTAAATCCCAACTGCAAGGGATGGCATTTTGACTTTTTTTTTTTGTATTTTCAGAGCAAATAAGGCATCATAAGTCACATCTGACTATAACCTCATAGAACAGTTCCGTGGTTGAGGAAAGCTTGGGTAGTTTTCATTTGTACAGGGACTCGGAAATACTCTGTGAAACTCATCGCAAACGGGAGGGAACAGCCACCCAATTCACACATAACCGCGTCCTTATATCCCCAGCTGGACTCGAACCTACGTGGGAAAGATGTGCAGTTAGTCATGGGACAAAACTCGCTATCGGCTGAGGTATTCAACTGAGCTATCCCGGCGTCCATTGCATATTATAGGCAAATTCAGCAGACGCAAATTGATATTACTTTTTCTTTTCTTTTTTTTTTTTTTTTTTTTTTTTGAGAAAATAGGATTTTTATTTTACTCTACTGTAGCTGGTATTGTGCCGCGTGGCGGCCGTAAAAAGTCTCCCTGTACGTCATCATAGCACAGGTTATATTTTATTACCTTTGGGATCATTGAGCCCATCCTGGTTAGTTTGAAAAATCAAATATCGCTAACTTCAGTGTCGCATATGAAGAGACTCGTCTCCGATTTTCATGATTTTATGTGTTCTTTGTTTCCGAAGGCAATCCTTTTTGACTTTTATTTTACTCTTCTGTAGCTGCTGTTGTGCCGTAATCATCATAGTACAAGTTATATTTTATTTCCTTTGGGATCACTGAGCCCATCCTGTTCATTTTGAAAACCAAATACAATGTACCGCTTCAGCCGTCGCTAGAGGGCGTATGCAGCCTCGCAAACTACAGTGTTGCATATCAAGAGACTCAATCAAACCGAGTCTCAAAATCAAAATTTCGTGATTGTGTGTTCTTTGTTTCCAAAGGCAATCTGTTTTGACTTTTATTTTAGTCTTTTGTAGCTGGTGTTGTGCCGTGTGGCGGCCGTAAAAAGTCTCCCCGTACATCATCATAGTGCAGGTTATATTTTATTTCCTTTGGGATCATTGAGCCCATCCTGGTTATTTTGAAAATCGAATACCGCTTAAGCCGGCGCTAGGGGGCGTATGCAGCCTCGCAAACTACAGTGTTGCATATGAAGAGACTCAATCAAACCGAGTCTCCGGTTTTCGAGATTTTGTGTGTTCTTTGTTTCCAAAGGCAAACTACAGTGTTGCATATCAAGCTTTTTGACTTTTATTGACAATACTATGATTGTACCCGTGTCTAACAAAATTGGCTCTGCTGAAAAATGGTTTTCTGTAGCACGTGTGCGGCTTTGTAACACGATGAATAACCTCATGCTCATGCAGTCCTGACACACAGCAAAAACGGCACACACCAGGCCACTACTCACAGGTCTAGATAAGGGAGGGTATCCGGTAAATATTTTTCTAATTTCTCAAAGAATACATATGTTGTGGGTACTCATTAGAAGTGCCTCGCCGAGGCGCTTCTAATGAGTACCCTCAACATATGTTTTTGTGGAGAAATAAGAAAAAATATCAATACTTTTGGACTGAAAAAAGCGCCTTAACTAATGCTATGCTCTACTTTAAACTCATCCTGAAATTGAATGCTCATGTAGTCCTGACACATGCATACACCTTGCCGAAAAAGTGGCACACACCAGGCCTCTCCTTTAAACTCATCCTGAAATTGAAGATAAAGTAAAATAACTTGGTATATATTTGGAAAGAAGGTAAGATGGCAAATAAGTATGCCACCGTAGGTATTGGTGTTTCAAACAAGCGAAGATATTTCACTTGTTTTTGTTCGAGTTTTCGTCTCTCATTTTCGTTGTCACATTTAGAGATGTTGCCATTGTTTTTGACCGAAAGGGCGGGGTCGCTTTCCGTTCAGTTATATTATTAGAACACAGTGAACAAATTCCATCAGGTATAATTAGAGGTATTCTAAAACATTCTACATGACGCGGAGCTAAAAATAGTATCAAACTCCGTGTACCTTGTTATTTGGTCACGTGGATTCCCCACCTTGATATATATAGAAACATGCTTCTTGAAGATGCTCACAATCCATCATGTTTTATAAGGGAGATGTCCCCCTTCTCAAAAGGGGCACCACTCTGAAAGGAAAGAATTTGATCCCTTTTGGGAGCAAATTCTTTTACTTTTAGAGTAGACCTTTTTGCAAAAGGGAGCAAAATCATTTGGACAGAGCTGTCTCCCTTGAAATTATATCCTTCCCCATAAATCGCACGTACAGGTCATATTGATTTGAATCAGTGCAGGAAAGTTCTTGATAAGCTTTCTTACGTGTTTTGTTCGCTTTTCTTTTAGTTTGGCATGACTGTACGAAAGGGGAGTAGACACACTCGGTAGACTACCCCCACCCCATTGCTCTGCTCCAGTTTGCTCCAAAAGGGAACAGGTTATTTCCTTTCAGAGTAGACTCTTTTCAGAAGGGAACTGCTCCAGTTTGCTCCAAAAGGGAACAGGTTATTTCCTTTCAGAGTAGACTCTTTTCAGAAGGGGACAAAGCAATATGACATAGTTGTCTCCCTTGAAATTGTATCAGTTTCCTATAGTTTTGTGATTGTTTGCTGATCGGTACCTGTTCTTGGACCGGAAAGGAGGTTATTTTTAAGCCACAAGTTTGCAAACAATATGTTCTGTGTATGAACATAGAGGTTGAACCATCTTGATGTTTGACCTTTGATAAGACGGATGTCTTGGACAATGACACGGGAGGATTTTGCACTAGTATCGGATTAGAACATAATGAGACATGATTATCAACTTTAAAAATATAATAATGTACAGTGGGGCTGCGAAAGTCTACCAATAATGTACCAATACTGCTACCAATATTGTACGAAAATAGGCCGCCTTAACGCCTTAACTCTGGGTAAACTTTTCAACAGACGATATATTGAAAATATTTTTTTCTCATTTTTCGTTGAAAACAAGATTTATATTTCATGCGAATTGTCGCCAGTGGAGACAATTTGCATGAAATGTCATCCTGTTTTCTTGGAAAAATAAAAAAAATATCATCAATTTGTCATCTGCTGAATTAGCCCAGAGAGTCGTAAAGGTTAAATTGACCTAGACTGGGTTTGCACAGTACGATCACATACACCACTCCCTGTTCAGGCCTACAACCTGTAATGTCCCGAAGTTGTGTGTGCGGAATGCAGAGAATTTGATCAGGTTCCCTGGATACTTAAATACCACAGTCATTTCTGTAAATACTAAACATCATATAGGCGAAAAAATAAGCAAAACATTTTGAAATATTTTCTTAGCAAAACACAAATTTGTCATCTTCTGAATTTGCACATAGAGTTTTAAATGTTAAACAACACCCCCATATTTTGAAATTATCATATTTAATTTAGATTCGCTTAGTTTGTTCTAAAACGCGTTGACGCTTTGGTGTTTCCAATATATCTGCAACGACCAAATGGAAATTCGAGAACAAATGAAGAAGCAATCCAAATATTAAAATAATGATTGAATAAATAAATGCTTAGTTGTTCATTTAGGAAAATAAAACAAAAAAACAAAACAAAAAAAAAAACAACATATATTAGATTCTCAGACACCGCCGCATCTGTCCAAAAGGTCCCGCATATATGATTTGTTTTTCAGTGGTAAGTTTTTTTCCAACCCACGAAAATACACTATCTCTCCCTACCTGTTTATAGACCCTATCTCTCCCTACCTATTTATTCTCTGTGCAGAGGTGCTGAGCCTAATGATGAGAAAAGAAATTGCAATTAAAAGAATTGAAATAAATGATAAAACCTTCCCAGCTAGCATTCTACGTAAATCTATATCGGGCCGTCATCGGCCCGTCAGCTACCCTGACGGGCCGATGACGGCCCGATATAGATTTACGTAGAATGCTGACTGGGTTTTTACTTAGTCAGAATGCAGATGATACACAGATATTTTTAAATGGATCTGAAACTTCACTGTTAGCAACTTTAGGTATTTTAAAAAAAATCTGCTTAATGCCAGGGCTAGAAGTACATGAGGATAAAACAAAGGCTCTCTGGATAGGTTCAATGTCAGGATCAGATTTGAGGTTTTGTCATAACTATAATCTTGATTGGGAGCAGGGTCCAATTAAAATACTAGGTGTTATATTTACCCCTGAAGTTTTTAATATATGGGATTTAAACTCTTTAGAAGCAGTAGGAAAAATGGAGAAAATACTACTGTCGTGGTCAACAAGTAAACTGACTCTCCGAGGCAAGATCACAGTCATAAAATCTCTAGCTTTTTCAAAATTTATTCATTTATTTACTGCTCTTACAAACCCTCCGGAACAGTTGGTCAAACAATTAGAGAAACTGTTTTACAAGTTTCTGTGGAACTCAGGGCCTGATAGGATAAGTCGTAATGCTATCATACAAGATGATAAGGAGGGGGTGGTCGGGAGTGGCAATGGTGTCGTGTATCTTACGTCACCGGGGCGTCCAACTGAAATTGGCTTACAGTTGGGCAAGGCCTGCTATCCTTGTAGCAGGTAAGGGTAGAGGGGGAATGTTTTTATTTCTTCTGTTTCTTCACTTTCATTCCTGTTCCTATTTCTTCCCTAATCGTCTCTTTCATCTCCTCTACTATCTCTTCTATCTCTTTTCTCCCTTTCTCTGTGAGACGACACAAAATGACCCACAAGGGTTGACGTGTCGTTAAACCCCAACACAATCAATCAAGATGATAAGGAGGGTGGACTAAGGATGATACAACTAAACAAATTTAATCATTAAAGGTTACGTGGTTGCGCCGAATTTTAATTAGTTCAAATGAATGTTCGTGGAACAGACTTTCCTATGTTGACTTTAGAAAACTTGTTATTTTTGGAGATGGTTATGCCAAACTGTGTGCTTCAAATCTAAGTAATCCTTTGTGGATTGATGTGTAAAGTAGTTGGAAAGTTTTTGTTTTTTTAAATGCAATCCAGCAAGTCAAATTCAAGATGTTTTAAGCTCACCAATATGGTTTAATTCAGAGATGCAACATGGTGAAAAATTCTTCATAAAAAATTGGTATGAGAAAGGAATAAGAAATATAGTCAATCTTATTAATGATAATGGGGTGTTTTATGATTTTAATCAGTTCATAATAATGTACGAGGCACAATTTTAGATTTTCAAGGAGTTATGAATAGAATACCACAGGTATGGAAAAAATTATTAAACAATAATGTTCAAACTTGTATTGACATGAAGTATAATGTACTATGTTCAAAACATGTTACGAGGGCGAGTCAATAAAAAAACAGCCTAACTTATTTCTGGGTGAGAGCGATCTCTTCTTTTTCGATGTAATTGCACTCTAGAATGAGGCACTTGGACCAACGGTGTTCCAGTGCCATCAGCCCAGAACTGAAGAAGCCAGGGTCCTTGTCTCTGACCCACTCCTCAACTGCCGCCACGACTTCTTCGTTGGACCGGAAATGACGTCCACGGATATCCTTTTTCAAGTTTGGGAATAGGAAATAGTCACTAGGAGCTAAGTCCGGAGAATAGGCGGGGTGCGATATTAGCTCGTACCCATTCCGCTCAACAGCATCCATTGCAATTTTGCAAGTATGGACTCTTGCATTGTAGCAGAATCCCTTTGGAGAGTTTACCGGGCCTTTTTTTTGCACGGATCACAATTCTCAGTCGAGCAAATTTGCATAATACGCACCTGTTATTGTACTTTCTTTGCTAGAAAGTCCATCATAATAACGCCTTGTGCATACCAAAATATAGTTGCCATCACCTTTGCAGCAGAGGTTGCGTTTTGAACTTCTTTGGCCTCGGAGACCCCGGCCCTACACTCTGGCAACTTTGAGCTTTATTCTCTGGCTCATAATATTGGACCCAGGTCTCATCTACAGTCACCAGACATGAAAGGAAATCATCTTCCTTTGACCTAAACCGCTTCAACAATGCGCTGTATATCAATGCTCTGGTTGCCATTTGCTCGTCGCTAAGGGATTTTGGGACCCAACGGGCTGTTAGCTTGTGCATACCCAAACGATCATGTAAAGTTGTTGAAACGCTACCATGTGAAATGTGTAATGCATTCGCTATTTCTTCACCTTAATTCGCCTATCAGAGTACACCAGATCCCGTACTTTACACATTTCTTCATCGGTGGCATCTGATGGGCGTCCAGACCTGTTTTCGTCTTCTAAAGACGTTCTACCGCGTTTGAATTCCCCAACCCAGAATTTAACTTGTGCATACGATGATGCAGAAGACCCATAAACATTGGTCAGCTCGCAATGTATTTCCTGACCTGTTTTCCCTTTCAAATACAAGTACCGAATTACAGCACGGTACTCAACTTTTGACGAAAAACTTACTTTTGCATCGCTAGCCATGTTTGACATTCAATATCTTATGAGTGAATGACACGATTAGGGTGCAATTTTGCCCTGAGGCCTAAAACATGTATTGAAACAAGGCATGAAATCTTTGGTGTCTCGGTCAATTGGAAATGGGATAGGCTGGTTACTTATTGACTTGCCGTCGTAACCTTATTCTTATAAAGATAAAGAAGGTTGTAAAAAAATATGAAAGTTTTATTAAAAGCTTAAATGATTTACCAAACAGATGACAGCGAGATCTAGGGGACATTTCAAAGGAGGAAAAAAGTCAATACAATTCGGCCCTTAATGATATTAAAAACGTTAAATTGAAAGATTTACAGTACATATTTAATAATAGATTTCTGGCAACCAATTCATTTTTATACCAAATCAATAAAATGGGCAGCAATAGATGTTCCTTCTGTGAACAAGCAACAGAATCAATAAAACATTTATTTGTAGACTGTCCTAAGGTAAATAAGGGTTTTGAGACACATTAAAAAACTGGCTACAGCTTAATGGGAGTATAAATTTAAGTACTGCTGATAAAATATCATATTTGCTTGGCCACACGAATCATCTTTAAAAAGTTATCTCATAATTATAGCTTAATATTATATTTTTAAAACAATTTTTATTCAGACACTTGAGTATACAAGGATTTCAATTATTGTTGAAAAGAAAATTTAAAAATGAACAGTATATTGCAAGAATTGATAATAAGTATAATAAGTTCCTGGGAAAATGGTCTTCCTTGGTCCACCTGCTTAGCACAATGTGAGGAATGAGTTCCGCTTTTGAATATATTTAAAACAGTTTTGACACTTCAAAGTATACAAAGTCTTAGATACCTTTAATAATTACGGTCCATCGAATTACCCGAAACCATCCCAAACTACCCCAAAACACCCATAATCACCCCAAACCACTTTTTGTTTGTATATGTATTCATTGACTTTTGTGCGCTTGTAGTATTGATTTACATCCAATATAAGACATTTAAAGCTCATTCGAAGGGGATTAAGCGGTTGCATAGGCCAAAGTTTTGTAAGGTTACCCTCCCTTTATCAGCTCAGTTGGAGACACCTGACATCATTTTGCTGTCATTATTCCTCGATCATGAAAAGTCTAAGGTACTGGAAACTTTACTGTTATTATATTTAGGTATATGAGAATCAAATAACTATGGTTTGATCAGAATTTGCCAAGAGACAAGGAAAATATTTTTGCTCAAAGTTCATTAAAATTCTGTCGAAAATATGTCTGGGTGTCTCAAGCAAGAAAGATAACTCTTGGCCTGTGATGTCATCAGCAATCTCACAATTGCGCGGTGCCAGCTGGAAACTAAGGGTAAAATTTTATCCTTGGGCTAACGTGACAGGGCGAGCACATAATATTATAAAACAGTACAATGCCAGAAAACGTTATGCAGATTAAGTCATAAATTTAGAAACAAAGCTACATCAATATAAGTGAGCAAAAATACCTATATTATGCACCAACATGCATTAATATATGTATTTTGTATGTATATACATATACAATGTATGTATAAATAGACTTATATTGTGCATTTTATTTTGTCAATGCTGGTTTGGCGTAGTTTGGGGAAAACAACAACAAAAAAACAAAAAAAAAAAAAAAAACCAAAAAAAAAAAAAAAACCGGTAAATTACGATCTGTTTATGTTGTTTGAGACTTTAAACTTGCAGATAGATAGATTTTAGATACTTCCGGTCGCCATTTTGTTTAGCCAAACAAACCCAAATGTCCAAGAATGTACCCAACCGGAAAATAAAAGTAAAAATAAAAAGCCGCCCGCACGCATCTAGTTTTTGAAAAAAGTGTCTGAGAATCTAACAAGACAAAATATTTAGACGTAAACGTCTAAGTACCGGTGCAAATTTTGTTCACGTTTACACAGAGATATGGGACAAGGGTATACTAAAGTTTAATAAATTTTCAATAAAACAGGTAAAATCGAACAACAATATAATTCTTTCACTGCCACAGGTGATAATAATAGGCTTTTGCAAACAGCATAGATCCAGATGAGACGGCTCATATGAGCTGTCTTATCTAAATCTACGCTGTTTGACATTCAGTCTTTCAACTTTACGTTTAAACTTCTTTTCAAGCGATAGTTTGCTAAAAAAAAAGCAGACGACAATGTCGTATGAAATTTGGCACCGAAAGAGTTAATGTTTGCTTTTATCAAGCTTAATGAAATTTCTTGATTGAAATGAAAATAAAATAGACATTAATCTGTTTATAACACAATTTGTAATAAGATTGTTTTATATTTGCCAGGATCGTCACAAACCGACGATCCCGGCAAATATAAAAAGTCCTTAGTGAGCTAATCGAACACGGTCCCATATGTAAAAATCCAAAGCTATATTAAGAGACCAGCGCGCGAATCGCGCCGGTCAATAACTATTTTTTTTTTTTTTTTTGGCCTTACTCATTTATTCACTGATATGAATAAGTTAATCTACACTTTAATACTACACTGCACCCGCCAGGAAGAAAGCAGCAAAATTTCCAGTGGACAGAGTTTTTGGGAACAGTCTGTAGTTCGACCGACGCTCCGGTAATTACAAGCTTTCTGACAGAAAAAGGCTTCTCCTTATATCTTTAACATGCCGGATTAACCTTTACCACTCTCTGGGCAGATTCAGCAGACGGTTGCATTTTCTTTTTCTTTATTACCAGAAAATAGGCTTTGACATTTCATGCAAATATTCTCTTTAGGAGACAATTTGCATGTAATGTCAAAGTCTATTTTCTGGGAAAAATAAGAAAAAAAATTTCCAAACTGTCGTCTGCTGAAATTTTTACCTAGCGTGCTAAGCATTAAAATATCAATTACCGTATTTGCCCTAAGTCAACGGACAGACAAGTCTGAGCAAAAAGTGTAGATCCAGATCAGACGCCGCAGAACGCGGCGTCTGATCATGGGCTACACTGTTTGCCACGCATCCAGCAATATTTTAGACACATCAATTGGTTGTAAAATATTACATTTTAAGACAAGTATGGTAGGAAATTATGATATCTCAATATCCAGGGTTAATACAGTAATGACACTGAAGATTGTTTTTTTTTTTTTTTTCTTATTTTATACTTATAGTCAAAGAAATATTACATGAACTTTCTTAGAAATCGTCTCAAAGAAAGGAAATGCTTTTGATGAGATTTCTAGCTCCTTTTCTAAAAACAACAAAACAAAAAACAAAATGATTTTTCTGTCGCCTAGAGAGTGATGATAATAGATGAATCAATAAGCTTACAGTTGCCGTCAGCCTAACGTTTACCACTCTTTAGGCAAATTCAGTAGACGACAAACTGGTGATAGTTTTCTAGAGTATTTTTTCCAGAAAAATAGGATTTGGCATGTTATGCAAGTTGTTCCACAATTTGCATGAAATGTCAACTCCTGTTTTCTGGGGAGAAGAAAACAAAAATCATCTATTTTTCATCTGCTGAAAATTTTACGCAGAGTGCTAAGCATTAATTTTATATCTGACAAGTGAACATCGGAAACAGCGTCGGTATTTAGATTCTAAGGATTATGGGAAATGCAAGACTTTTCCGAAATGACATTTTCTTAACGCAGGAATATAACTGGCTTTCTTACTTCGCTACATGCATTTCCTTTAATAACGCTTAGCATGCTAGGTAAAACATTTTTGCAGACGACATTTTGAAATATTTTATCTTATTTCTCGCAGAAAATAGGCTTAGCCGTTTCATGCAAAGTGTCTCTACAATTTGAAATATTGTTGTTATTTTTCGCAGAAACATTACGAAACCACACCTATTCAAATATTTTGAAAATTTTACAATCAAAAAAAGATAAAAACTTGATATCTTTCATATTCCTGCTCAAAACATAGATTGTGGGTGCTCGTTAGAACCGCCTCGGCGAGGCGGTTCTAACGAGTACCCACAATTTATGTTTTTAGCAAAACAAGAAAAATGTATACCCCTGTAAACCGCAGTTTTACTATATAAAAGTGGGGTTCCAGGGGGTCTAAATTATATAGGCGTGTTTTCGTGATGAAAAAAACAAAAAAAAAAAAAAAAACACCAAAAAAAACCCCAAAAAAACAAAAAAAAAAAAAAGAAAAAAAAAAAAAAAAAAAAAAAGCAAACATATATTTGGCGTCTGCTGGATTAGCTTAGAGAGTGGTTAAGATTTATGAAAATACGCGGGTGAGAGGAAAAATGATTCAGTTTCTTATTAGACGGGAACACTATCAATTAATATATGTGAGTATATTTCTGTTGTGACGTCCTATGATAATCATTATATTCAGCAGCAGCGGAATTAATAACATCATCACAGTCGCAATCATGGCCCAGTTGTTCAAAGCTAACGACGTCGTTAGTTAACGATTCGTTAAAATTTACATCGAGTGATACGCAAATAATCTGATATTTTTTGCTGAAAAAATGTGAGTAGCTTTTGCATTGCAAAAGCTACTCACATTTTTTCAGCAAAAAATTTCAGAATATTGTATATTGAATCTGCTAAAACAGTTAACGAAATGACCCTTAACGAGCTCGTTAAGCTAACGACGCTTTGAACAACTGGGCCCAAGTTATTACCATGATCATAGACGCCATCGTCATTATTATCATCAACGCAGTCAATACAGGTTTATAACATGATGATAGGTATATGCTGAGGGGAACCCATTCAATAATGATAACGGAATCCGAGCGCGGGGTTCGAGTCCATGACTGTTAGAACAAATCCGAACGGTTAAACTAATAGTACTGCAGTCTAGCAGGCTGATACTGGCGGTCACTTTTAATACATTTATATGGTATATTGTAAGACATAAAACACATTTGTACAAGTAAAACAAAGGAAAAATGGACAAAAGATGGACTAGAGATTATCAATCAGAACATTGTTTTAAATTGATTGACGAGAGGATTGTAATGACATGCCACAAAAATAAGAAGAGTATCTTTTGTTTCGTTAAATTTGTCATATTTTGAGTCACTAACGGAAGTTATAAACAGTGGGCTATAAAATGAGAAAAGTTTACAGCACACTGTAACGTCTCACAACGCAGGGGTCTACCCTAAAAAGTAAGGCTTTGCTGCCTTTCAGAGTAAAGCCATTTTCTGAAGGGAATCCGAAACTGCAAAATGTCAAATACCTTTCTGTTTTAACTTCTGAAAATGCAAAGTGCAATAATAATAATAATAATACAGTTGACTCTCGTTATCTCAAGCTCACTTATCTCGAATAACCGCTTATCTCGAAGCGATAATCTGGTCCCTGCTTAAATATGAAAATCTAACAACAGGTAACAAAATATTGTGGAAAAGAGGAGAATTTGCTTCTCAGGAGCAATTTCTCCTCTTTTCCACAATATTTTCAATATATCTCTAACTTCAGGAGTCAAATTACATAAACATTTGTTAAATGTTGCTGTTCGATTAATTTTTTTCCTAAATTCTGCAAATCTGATATGTCAATGTACGGATATCTCGAAGTATTTCAGAGAGTCCCTTGGAATTCGAGATAACGAGAGTCGACTGTAATTGTATTTTTCAATACGGTGTTATATTTTATAGAGGCGACAATCTAGCACATATAATCCTCTATAATAGCAATGATTCAACAAAACGATTTAGAACATATACACTATTTACGGAGTAAGTTGAGATGCCTGTATGTCATCGAACATGCTCCAAGCGGGCTAACCAAAACTACACCTTAATGCGAGACGCGGGGATTCAGGGGACCGGGGAGGAGTTTTCAGACTCAAATCCAGCCAAACACTATAGGTATGACATTGAGCTTGTTGTAAGCGGACTATCCAACCCTACGCCCTTATGCGAGTGGGGGGAGGGGGAGGGGGAGGGGGGTGGGGGCGGGGGTAGGATCAAATCCAACTAGGTACTATAGGTGCGACATTGACCTTGTTGGAAACGGGCTACCCAACACTCTGCCCTGATGAGAGTGGGAGGTAGGATTCACTTCTGTCGCAAATCCAGCTAGTTACTATAAGTATGACATTGAGATTACTGCAAGCAGGATACAATACACTAACGTGAATGGAGACAAGATTTCTTTCAGTCCCAAATCCATCTATTTTCTATAGGTATTGCACTGAGTTTGCTGAAAGCAGGATACTATACTCTTACGTGAGTGTAAACAGGATTCCTTTCAGCCATATATTCAACTAATTTCTATAGGTATCACACTGAGCTAACTGCAAGCAGGATACCATACCCTTATGTGAGTGTAGACAGGATTGTTTTCAGCTGCAAGTGCAACTATTTACTATACGTATGACATTGAGCTAACTGCAAGCATGATACAATACACTAACGTGAGTGTAGATAGGATTTCTTTCAGTCTCAAATCCAGCTATTTTCTATAGGTATGACATTGAACTTGCTGCAAGCAGGATACCATACCTTTACGTGAGTGCAGAGAAGATAAATCCACCTAGTTACTATAGGTCTGACAGTGAGCTAACTGCAAGCAGGATACCATACCCTTACATGAGTGTAGACATGATTTCTTTCAGTCGCAAATCCAACTAGCTACTATAGGTATGACACTGAGCTCGCGAGTGTTGACAGGATTTCTTTCAGCCCACAAATCCTTGTTACATTTCAAAGCTTATTCCTTTATTATTGTGTATGGATAGCCATACAAATCCCGGAGCATAAGGAAGAAAACTGAACTGAAACACATTTAGATAGAGAAATAGATTCAGGTAGTCTAAAACTAGATGGTATCGATGAACCGATAAGAAAAGACCGAACCCATAATGGTGGCGGAATAATGGTGTATATATCCAGCATATTAAAGTATAGCCATAGAAATGATTTGGAAAGCCCTTACATAGAAACAATTTGGATGAAATAAACTTAAGGAATTAAAAATACTACTCTGATGTTTGTCTAGGAGAGACTTTATAGCCTCCCAATCACTTTTTATCTCCGAAATTCAAAATTCAATCAAAACGGCACTTGTCTATATGCAACATGTTATTTTAATCGGAGACATAAATTTCGATTTCATGAACCTAACAAATATTCAATTATGGGACTATCTGTCACTTTTTAGTTTGAAAAAAAAAAAAACGTCATAACCGAACCAACAAGAATTACTGTTAATTCATCAACATTGCTTGATCCTGTAATTATTTCCGATGCTTGTGCAGTTTTAAACTCCGGAACAATGGATGTTGATGAATACATAAGTGATCACATATGTGTCTATTCAGATTAATATTTAATTATCAAATTCGTATTACAGAGAAGTTTGGAATTATAAGAATGCTGATTTCGAACTTCTTAATAACAAGATAGAGGCCTTTAATTGAGATGCACTAATAAATGATACTTGTACCGTTGATCAAGCATGCGTAAATTTTACGAATCGTTTTATAGATTTTTGTAACAAATGTATCCCTCATAGGAAAGTTTTAATGAGGCAAACGATAAACCGTGGTTCATCTCCGAACTGAGATATAATTTAAGACTGCACGACAGATTAAAAAAAAAACGTTATTTTAAAACAAAAACAGAAATAGATCGCTTATCATACAAACATCAAAGGAATAAAGTAAAATAACATGAAAACATATGCCAAGGAACCTTGTATCAATAAGATAGATAATATACTTCTAAACCAAGAGTCCGGTAATTCTATTAAATCATTTTAGCAAGTTGTTGATCGCTTAATGGGGAAAAAAGAAGCAGCAGTTATAATACCGCCAATTCAAAAGAACGATAAACTTTCGCGTGCACTGATTCTGAAAAGGCTGAAGAACTTGATATATAATTAACTCTTATTTCGCTTCTGTTTCTACTGTGGATGATACAGATAATGAATTAATTACCTGTCTTAAGAAACTGTTCAGATGCAGAATTTACACACATTCAAATTACCGAATCGGAAGTGACTGATATTCTAAAAATATTGAAAATAAATAAAGCGACAGGACCGGATGGCATAAGTAACAGACTGTTAAAATCTACAAGCAATATCATATGTGTACCATTGACTAAATTGTTCAGTATACCTTAACGAGCTCATTGTCATCCTGAGTTGTGGAAGATTTCACATGAAATGCCACTCTTTAAGAAAGGAAATAAATCATTAGCCTCCAATTTTGACCGTTTCTTTAACCAGTAATGTTAGTAAATTATTTGAAGGCATGTTTTCAAACATATGTGTAATCGCATAGTAGAGAACAACTTATCATATAAATATCAGTGATGTTTTCTGCCTGAACACTCAAAAGTTCCTCACTTAATTGAATTGACTCACAACACTTGTTTATCACTTGAAAATTGTGAAGCAAATTGTCAAGTTTTCTGCGATATTTCGAAAACTTTTGATCGAGTTTGGCACAAGGGCTTACTTCATAAGTTAGAAAAGTACGGTTTTAAAAAGGGTGTTCTACTCTTGATTAAATGTTATTTAAAACATAGGAAACAAAAAGTGTTTGTAAAATGGTGTTTTGTCAAGTGAGAAATCAATAAATGCGGGCGTACTTAAAGGATCGGTTCTTGGCCCGTTATTATTCTTAGTATACGTTAATGATATAGCCGATGAACTTTGTGGTAAAGCAAGACTATATGCTTACATTACGAAAACACGCCTATTCAAATATATTGAGAATTTTACCACCAAAAAATGAAAATTTTCAGATGAAAAATTCTGATATTTTTCTTATTTCTGCTCAAAACATAGATTGTGGGTACTCGTTAGAACCGCCTCGATGAGGCGGTTCTAACGAGTATCCACAATCTTTGTTTTTGAGCAGGAATAAGAAAAATAATGTATACCCCTGTAAACCCCAGTTTTACTATATAAAAGTAGGGTTTAAGGGGGACAAAATAATATTGGCATGTTTTCGTGATGTGACACTTCCTAAAGTTATTCTTCGTGTAACTTAGCAGACATCGAACTTATATTAAATGATGACATTAAAAAGTTAAAAGAATGGGCAAATAAATTGCTTGAAAGTTTTAATCCTGTAAAAAAAACTGAAGTAAATTTAATTTCTAACATTTTTCCTAATGGTATTCTACATCTCTATTATGATGACAACCCTCTCAATATTGTTGAAACACATAAACATCTTGGTATCTATTCTATCTATCTGCTAATAATAAATGGACAAAATATATAGATTCTGTTATTGATACTGCTTCTAAAAAAAATGTTCCTACCTGAGAAAGCTAAGTTATTTAAAAATACTGTCAACAAGTTTGATTGCATGTACATAAGTCCTGTATTTGAATATGCCTCTGAAGTCTGTGATGGTTGTTCTCTTACTGATGTCAACCGATGAGAGCAAGTTCAATTAAACGCGGCCCGTATTGTAACAGGACTCCATATGTTTGCTTCTCTCCGCTCTATGTAAAATGGAACGGGTTGGGAAACATTAGCAGATAGGCGAAAACGGAGGAAGTTAATACTTATGTACAAAATTGTCAATAATGACGTTCCATCATATCTCTCTTACTTCCAACCTGAGTTGGTGAAGCTAGCAATTACAATCTTAGAACGAGAAATAATTTTGAAATACCGGTTTTAAGACTATGTTCATTTCAGGCATCGTCTTTTCCATTAGCACTAGGGTTATGGAATGGTTTAGACAGAGGACTCGTTAAGGAGGAGTATTTGGTGATAATTATGGGGTAATTTTTCTTATTTCTCCATAAAAACATATGTTGTGGGTACCCATTAGAAGCGCCTCGCCGCCTCGGCGAGGAACTTCTAATGAGTACCCACAACATATGTTTTTATGGAGAACTGGATTAAATTATCCCAGAATTATCCCCAAATACTCTTCCTTAACAAGTCCTCTGGTTTAGACATACGAGTTCGTTCTCTTCCTACTCTTTCACAATTTAAGTGCAGTCTAAAAACACGCTTGAAAAAAGTAGAATGTACCCCTGAAGAAGAGAGGAAGTATAAAATTATACTCATAAGAATTAGATATAGATATAGCAGTCTAAGAGCTGATCTCTTTCGTGTAAACATTATCCAAAATCCCACATATGCATGTGGAATTTCAAATGAAACAGCTGAATATTGCTTTTTCGAATGTGGCTTTTATATTCTTCATCGCCATATACTTTTTCACATTTGTGATCCCTGACTAGGTAACAATCTTCATGTTATAACTTCCGGATCTCCAGGTTATTGTATGGAAACTAACAAGAGGATTCTTCAATGTGTTCTTAAATTTATCAAAGATAGTCATAGGTCTGAC
This sequence comes from Anodontia alba, assembly GCA_964016985.1. Lineage (NCBI taxonomy): Eukaryota > Metazoa > Mollusca > Bivalvia > Lucinida > Lucinidae > Anodontia > Anodontia alba. Next base: position 15,945,628 of record OZ024833.1, on the reverse strand, counting down.
TGATTATAGGCTGATTATTTGTTGTGACTTCTTTCAACATGTATGATGGCGTTGCGTCCTGTATATTCTTTTTTTCTTTATTCTTTTTTCGTTTTTTTTTATCTTTGTCTCTCTTATACTGTTTCGAAACTTGACCTACTTTTTTCTTAGCCGGCTAAGTCTGTCCTATCGTGACCTGTTTTGCTCTACTTTGTTCTGTTCTATTCTGTTGGTTCGCTGTATTTATTTGCTATATGTCCTGGTTCAGTTCATTTGCTACCACAACGTGTAAAATGGGTATGTGTGAGAGAATGATTGTTAACATTTGAAAATATTTCTAATACGTATGACATTGAATTTAGCCATTGTAGAGAATGGACTAGCTAGCGTTACATATAACTTGTGTCCAATCCCTTTGACTATTGTTACAATAAACTGTTTTGTCAAATAAACACCGCATTTAAATAAAACTACTGTTTAACAAATAACTGTTCAGAATTGTATGTATGCAACGTATTATGATATGTTTGATTTTGTGGTTGCATGCCTGCAACCAAAGTGTCTCTCTTGAGCAAAGAGGAAAACATCATCAAAGAGGAAAAGTTAATACCTGACTTTTAATATTACATGTATTTTCTTGACTAAAGGGAAACTACTTCTTTTCTAGAATGGTCAGCTAGTAAATTTTATGTTTTATGACAGTATAGTTTACTAGAGCGGGCCCCCGTAGCCTAGTGGATAAGAGAGTTGACTCTTAATCCATTAGGTTTCTCACCGCTGTGGTTCGAGCCTAGCTCGGGTCATATGTGGGAAAGCCAAGTTCTGCTTACGGATGGTCAGGTGGTTTTTCTCCGGGTACTCCGGTTTTCGCCCACCTTCGATGAACGATCGGCTCGATGTAAGTGAAATATTCTTGAAAGGGCCGTAAAACCCAAATCAAAAAAAAAAAAAAAATAAAATAAAAAATAGTTTACTAGTCCTCATAGTGACATTTAACTAAGTAACATTTACTTTCTTCACAGTGTTTTACAAGGACAGTAAAATTTACTAATTTATCTAGTAAATTTCGCTGGGTATTTTTTTTTCAGTGCAGAATCATTGAATACTGCAGCATATATACCGATAGTGAAGGCATTGATGGTTGCACAGTCATGTTCCCATAGAACATAATAAAAGGCCTCTCAAATCTCTATTTAGTTTAACCCATTTATGACCGGTGTCCCACAAAGGGACATTGGCAAACATCGTAAACCCAGATCAGACGCCGCAGAACGCGGCGTCTGATCTGAATTTACACTGTTTGCAATAAATACATGAATCTCTATAAAATATGGTAACAATACAAATCCGACCAGACACTCATTCTACTGGAAAAGGACCTGTCCAAAGACTTGCGGTAGCAGAGTCCAATTGGCATAATGAGTTAACCCTGTGTGTGTCTATTATACAAATTCTACACTCAGTCAACATAGGCCAGGAAACTAATTGTATACATGTAATCTAGAAGTACACAAACTTGCCGTGCCGGGAGAAAACGTGTCTTCAGAGGATATACGAACGGTACCGTTTTTTACCCCAAGTAGTAGTCTCTTTATAATACTTACCGTATATACCCTAAGTATTGGGAAGCCGTATCTACTTACCATGCTTGTCCTAAAATTTGAAATAGTCCATTTTACTACCTCTTGGTGTGGCTAAAATATTGCTGTATCTATGGCAAACAGTGTAGCCCCTGATCAGACGCCGCGGAACGCGGCGTCTGATCGGGGTCTACACTGTTTGCAAAGGCCTCTATCTGTCCCAAATACTAAGGATTATTACGGGTATCCCAAAATTTATCAAGTCCATTTTACTAGGGCTACATAGCGCAGTCGGTTGCATGTCTGACTGCAGATCTAGGGATCGCAAGTTCGAATCTCTGCTCGGCCACATAGCTTTGGAGATGGATCATGAAATAATTTCTATGGTGAACCTCGCACAAAAGAATCGATTAACAACTTAGAGTACTATGTATTCATTCGCTGGAAAAGTGACAGGATCAACATGACCTCAACAGTGTTGACTGGGCCGTAAAACTCCAAATATCAATTTTACTACCTATTTAAGTGTATTAAAATACCTCTGCATGGGCGGCAAACAGTGTAGACCCTGATCAAATGCTGCGTTCTGTGGCGTCTGATCCGAGGCTACACTGTTGCACAGACCCTCTGTTCGAACATTAGGAGTAAATTCGGTAAATATCTAGCTCAGCCAGTGAAGCGGTTTAATATATTTTACAGTGCCAACAATGAAAGTCAGGCCTCGAGGGTATAAAACTTTTTTCATACTCAACTCAGCTGAGCATGAAATTTGTTCTGCTAATAAATAATTGCAAATTCTTTCTTGCTAAATATAGCTCAGCATGGAAATTTCTCTGCTAATAAATATGAAAATGCCAACTACTGTTGGCATTTTCATATTTATTAGCAGAGAAAATTTCAGGCTAAGCTGAGTTGAGCATGAAACAAAGTCTTATAACCTCGGGGTCAGAAAGGATTGCCTTTGGAAACAAAAAACACACAAAATCACGAAAATCGGAGACTCGGTTTGATTGAGTCCCTTCATATGCAACACTGTAGTTTGCGAGGCTGCATACGACCCCTAGCGCCGGCTTAAGCGGTATTCGATTTTCAAAATAACAAGGATGGGCTCAATGATACCAAGGAAATAAAATACAGTCAACCCTCGATAGCTCGAACAGCGATGGCTCGTTTAATCGTCGAAGTTCGACTGTATAACCTGCACTATGATGATGTACGGGGAGACTTTTTACGACCGCCACACGGCACAACACCAGCTACAGTAGAGTAAAATAAAAGTCGGAAAGGATTGCCTTTGGAAACAAAGAACACAAAAAAATCACGAGATTTTTAAGCAGCGGAAATGCTGATCAAAGCTGCTTATTGCAACTGCTAATGCGATGGATAAATCTGGGCCTTGTAGATCACACGTATCCCTTTTCCCATGGCTCCACGCAGTTAATGGTAGGGATTTTGTCGCTAGTTTGAACGTTTAAGAGTCATCCAAGCAATTGAAGCCCACAAGTTTGTTTCAATGATCATTGCATTTTATCGAATACTTATTTTATCGAATTAACTTTGATTATTGAAATGGTAAATATTTCTATTGGGTGTTAAAGGAGGCGCAGCATAACATGAAAATGGTTTTAAAAACTCCGCCTCAGGAATTTATGTATGCTGCGGTTAAGAAATCGCGCTACTCAGCTCTTTGATTTTGTGAGTTTAGGGGTACTGTATACTCTTGGTAGATTTTCCGCCATATTTTACAATGGAGACAAGATTTGTGACTTCCTGTTTGCTTTCTTGCATACCAGCCCCTTTTCTGATAAAGGGGTCTACTCTAAAAGGAAAGATGAACAAAGTCCTTGTTTTTAGAGTAGACCCCTTTTCAGAATGGAAGTACTTCTGTGAAAACTTAATATATCTAGAAACCGAGATATATATGAACACTTAATATATCTGGGAACCGAGATTTTTGTGAAAACTTTAGAACCTAGATATCTGCGAAAATTGAATATATCCGGGAATCGAGATAGCTCTGAAAATTGAGTTATCTAGGAACCCAGATATCTGTGAAAAACTGATAATATGTGGCAACCGAGATATCTGCGAAAATTGAGCATATCTAGGAAGCGAGATATCTGTAAAAACAAAATATATCTGGGAACCGAGATATCTGCAAAACTGAACATATTTGGTAACCGGGATATCTGCGAAAACTGAATATATCTGGGAATTAATATGCCTCGTGAAAACTGAATGGTAACCTAAATATCTGACATCTTAATATATCTGGGACCCTAGATATGAAAAACTGAAAATATCAGGGAACCGGGATATATGTGAAAACTAAATATATCTGGGAAGCGAGATATCTGTTAAAAAACCGAGCTCTCTGTGAAAACTTAAAGGGGAACGCAATATAAGTTGTAAGTATATCAACGAGTAAAGTGCTTATCAAGCCATTTATTTTGATGCAAGAGTTTTTAAAATCGGCCTAGAAATAAGGAAGTTATGGTGGTTTGAATACATTGAAAGTGGCTATCATGGATGCCGCCATATTGTAGGCTTTGTGACGTAACACAGCCCAAATTAAATATGCAAAACCACATTTTAAAGGTTTTTAAGAATAATTTTGCTGCATACTTTTATAATCTTTTAATTATAGTGACAAGCAATCATTTCCCCAAAAATAAACCAACTTTATGAGAGTAACTACCTTTATGAAACGAATTTGAATTTTTATGGAACCTCATTAAATATTCAAAATGGCGGCGCCCATTCCACCAATTTTAAAATATTCAGTTGCCTATAACTTACATAATTATTCACCGATTTTGATCAAATTTGTGCCAGAATTCATTGTTTGTAAAGTTCTTTACTTTAAAGCACAATACCTTTTAAGGTTGCGTTCCCCTTTAATATATCTGGGAATCAATATATCTGTGAAAACTGAATATATCAGGGAACCTGAATGTTTGCGAAAACTGAATATATCTGGGAACCCAATTATCTGCGAAAACGGAATATAACTAGAAACCGAACTATCTGTAAAAACTGAATATATTTGGGAACCAATATATCTGTGAAAACTGAATATATTTGGAAACCTAGATTTCTGCGAAAACTGAATATATCTGGGAACCCAGTCGTCTGCGAAAACTGAATACATCTAGGAACCGAGATATCTGCGAAAACTGAATGTATCTGGGAACCGGTTATCTGCGAAAACTGAATACATCTAGGAACCGAGATATCTGAGAAATCTGAATATATCTGGGAACCCAGATACGTGTGAAAACTGAATATATCTGGAAAACGAAATATCTGTGAAAACTGAATATATCTGGGTACTCAGATAGCTGCGAAAACTGAATATATATGGAAACCGAGACAGCTGTGAAAATTGACTGATTGCGTGATAGCTTTGCGGCCAAGTGGCACCGTTTGTGATGCGTAGGAATATTTGTGGAGACAATTTGCAAGAAATGTCAATGCCTGTTTTCTGAAGAAAACATAAATATACATTATCAAGTTGTCGTCTGCTGAAATTGCTCATAGAATGGCAATGATTGAGATCAGAAGCTATTTTGTAACAATTACTAATATATACAGTCAAACCTCAGTGGCTCGAACCTCTTTGTGACCATAAAAATTTGTTCGAGATTTGGGTAGTTCGAGCCATTGAGGTTAATCCTGGCGCTAGGTCAGGAAGCAAATGGTGACTAATTAAGGGAAATCTTTTTGACATACAATTTCATGATAAAATGACAAAATTTCCCCAAATATTTGTTCTCTTGGAAAAAGTTCATAGGGACACAAAAACTAGTTCGAATTAGCCATGGTAAACAAGCCATCGGTGTTCGAGCTGTCGAGGTGTATTTGTATGCAGCCTTGACAGCAGATATTATGCTCAACCCGAACCGTGTGTACGGTCATCGCAGACGTAATGATACGTGAAATATAAAGAGTGTCATTTACTGTCTACAATACATCCACACATAAGTACTTTAATTTCAAAATATCAATATATCGATGTTCATTGACAGCCACGCGGAACTTTTAATTCCAAATAGGTTATAATGGATACACACCGAGTTATATCACGATTTGTTAACACTCAGCATGCTGGGTAAAACTTTTAGCAGACGACATGTTGAACCATTTTTTCCTATTTTTCCGAGAAAATAGGTTTTGATATGTCATGCAGATTGTCTGCTTAGGAGGCAAGAGGCAATTTGCATGACAAGTTAAAAACCTGTTTTCTGAACAAAAAAAAAAAAAAATGTCGTCTGCTGAATTTTCCCAGAGAATGGTGAAGGTTAATAGGCATTATGGAATACAGAGTCAACGTTTGGATAAGGCCTATTGCTTTACGAATATATTTAGTTCTTATATAAATATGAAAGAAACTACAGTCAACCATCATTAAAATGGAATTTAAAAATAAATTAATGACATAGCTTGCGGTATTTTGAAATCTGCGCTACCGTTGAAATGGATTTTACGAATAACTTTACAAAATGCATAACTTTATTTTTATCATTCTCCGGGCAAAATCAGCAGACGATAAATATTTTTTTCTTATTTTTGCAGAAAATAGGCTTTGGCATTTCATGCTACAAACTGTCTTCTAAGGAGAATGTTTACATAAAATGGCAAAGCATATTTTCTGAAAAAAAAAAGTAATAAAATTGAAAAAAGTCGTCTGCTGTTTTTTTTTCCTTAAACCAGCAGACCATGTTATATTCTGTAATGTACTAAAATGTAACTTTTTGAAATGGGTCGTCCGCAAATCTAGCAAGCCTGTATTTCGTTTACTCTCTCGATTCTGCCTAACCGAACAATAATTGTACGTGCGAAATGTAGTCTGATCAACGTATGGATATGAACACATTGTGGAGTGGGGGTGGGGGGCGAGGGGGGCGGGGGAGTAGGGGGGAGGGGGGCGAGCGGAGGGCATAAGAAAAATATCATCGGTTTGTCTTCTGCTGAATCCCACCCCCAGAGAGAGTGGTAAAGGTTAAGTTAAGTTCCTTTCTTAACTTCAAACTTTATTGACAATCACAAGCCTATTACATTCAATTCGGATGAAATGTCGAAGCGTATTCTCTGGGAAAAAATAAGAAAAATATTTCGATATGGCGTCTGTTCTAAAGTTAACCAGCATGCTAAGCGCTAATTATTGAAAGTGGGATTATATAGATCCGTGGTGCTACAGCAAAAAACGAATTTCAAGCTATAGGAATGTGGCAATGACAGAAAGGCACCGGTATCATAAATTAACAGTAAAGTCCTCATATGAGCCGCACCGCGTGAAATATCCATTATGACACATGCACCCAGCCAAGACTCAGATCAGCCTGCTGGGACGCTCTGCGTAACCAAGAATTCAGTACCGTCAGGCGGACAGAAGTGAAGATAATCAGACTGCGCGGATGTGCATTCTGATATGAGTCTTGACAGGCCGGCGAGGATGTCATAAGGTGCAGTTTCTCGCGCTGTAGCTTATATAGACGTAAGCTTGGCAGCTGCACGAGCTGATCATAGTCTACGTTCTTCATCGATAGAGTGTGAGAAACAGATTGATTTAAGGGACTGGATACATTAGGTAGCATTTCCGTCAAGGGAGATAACTTTCCTGAATTCCTGTTTGCTTACCTGCACGTCATCTCCTTCTGAAAAGGTGTCTACTCTAAAAGGAAAGAATTTGCTCTGTCTGAAAATGTGTCTATTCTAAAAGGAAAGAATTTACTCCGTCTGAAAATGTGTCTACACTAAAAGGAAAGAATTTTACTCCGTCTGAAAATGTGTCTACTCTAAAAGGAAATAATTTACTCCGTCTGAAAATGTGTCTACTCTAAAAGGAAAGAATTTTATCCGTCTGAAAATGTGTACTCTAAAAGGAAAGAATTTACTCCGTCTGAAAACGTGTCTACTCTAAAAGGAAAGAATTTAATCCGTCTGAAAATGTATGCACTCTAAATGGAAAGAATTTACTCCGTCCGAAAATGTGTGTACCCTAAAAGGAAAGAATTTACTCCGTCTGAAAATGTCTCTACTCTAAAAGGAAAGAATTTACTCCGTCTGAAAATGTCTCTACTCTAAAAGGAAAGAGTTTACTCCTACTGAAAAGGTGTCTACCCTAAAAGGAAAGACGTTGCTCCCCTTGTCAGAAGGACAGTAAAACCATTTTGACAGGGTTTCTTCCACCGAAAGTGTATTCATTAACCTTAACAAGAACCATTGTAGATAGTGATCGGACTACACCTATATGTTTGACTTAGGTCTACGCAGATTGGATAAATTCTTCCCCGAGTTTCTGAAGTGGACTATTCCGTCTTTGAATCTGGTCAGAGCCATTATTCCAAATAGAAGTCTCAGTCAAAGATCGAAAGAGAATGGCAAACAGTGTAGATCCTGATGAGACGGCTCATTATGAGCCGTCTCATCAGGATCTACACTGTTTGCAAAAGAAATTGTTTTGGTCAGCATGGGCTGAAATGGTTAAACCATAGGAAACATTTATTGATTCGACACTGAAGGACACAGAGAGCTGAATAAAAGCAAGCCTCTCAAGGATCCGGATTGGCTTTGAAATAAACCTAAAAAAAGCCTCTCAAGGATCCGGATTGGCTTTGAAATAAACCTAAAGAAAAGCTTTGAACTCTATTGAATACATGAAGATAAAGAGACGTTTACAAAGACACATTAAAGAAGAAAAACCTTGAGATTATAACTTATTAAGTGATATGTGTAAGTAAGGAAGGGATATATATATATATATATGTTATTTCGTCAGCCCTCAGTAAACGGATAACGGTATTAGCAGACGACACAGAAGTGATTTTTCTCATTTTACCCTGAAAATAAGGGGTGTTATTTCGTAAGCTAAGGAGACGAGTCGTATTATTTCTGGAGGAGTTCAGAAAAATAATTTAAATATCGATTGTCACATTCAGCAAGTTGATCATTAAAAGCTCCATATTCCTCAAGAATAGACATTTGATCATCCAAAATGATATATACAGTCGAACCTCAATAGCTCGAACACCGATGGCTCGTTTACCATGGCTAATTCGAACTCATTTTTGAGTCCCTACGAAAATCTTCGGCTAGCTCAAGAAAACAAATATTTAGGGAACTTTTCTTATTTTATCACGGAATCGTATGTTGTGTGTACTCATTAGAATCGCCTCATCGAGGCGATTCTAATGAGTACACCCAACATACAATTGATGTGAAGGAAATAATAAAAAAAAATCCCGAAATTATCGCTATTTACTTCCTGACCTGACACCATGATTAACCCTCAGTGGCCCGAACTACCCATGTCTCGAACAATTTTACTATGGTCCCAAAGATGTTCGAGCCATTGAAGTTCGACTGTAGTATTAATACGATCATTAAAAGTGGCACCTGACAGCATGTAAAATTTTAGTCAGTCTCTCGTTATTGAACTGGATAAAAAATGATATGATTTTTTATCGTATCTCTGAATTAATGCTGCCACATTTCATTTTTGATCCTGTTCAAGATCGAGACACTAACTGAAATTTTACAGGCTGTCAGATGCCACATTTTATGATCGTATCAGTACCATATATCAATTTGTTAAACCTTTCTTGGATAATAAAATGTCTATTTTTGAGGAAAATGAAGCCTTTAACACTCTCTGGACAATTCAGCAGACGAAAAAAACTGATGATAGCGTTATTTTTCCCAGAAGATAAAAGTCAGAAACATGTTTCAAGAGGCCGTCTGCTGATTTTATCAAGCATGCTCCCAGCGGGCAAATGACGTTTAAACAACTTCGCATCAACGTCGATGCAGCGTCATGACGTTACATCGACGTTGATGCGACGTTGTCTCAACGCTGTGTACCTGCTAGGCTGAGCTTTAAGAGCTAAACTAATTTAGAGTCTACAGTTGCTCGGAAATATGGTAGCGTGTGTAACTGATACCATCAGTTGGGACAATCTGACATCATGAAATGTACGCTGTTACCAGATCATAATTGCTCAAGATAACAACATTTGATGTACAAATAGTATGAAATAAGTGACGTGTTATACCCGCACATGAGCATGAAGGACGTTATCCGTTGAAAGTAGCATACAGTCGAATCTCAATAGCTCGAACACCGATGGCTCGTTCACCATGGCTAATTCGAACTCGGTTTTGAGACCCTACGAAATTCTTCCGATAGATCAAGAAAACAAATATTTAAGGAAGCTTTCTTTTCATTATGAAATTGTATGTTGAGTGTACTCATTAGAATCGCCTCTTCGAGGCGATTCTGATGAGTACACTCAGCATACAATTATTGTATAGAAGATCGATAGATTTCCCAGAATTAGCGATATTTGCTTCCCGACCTGGCGCTATGATTAACCTTCATTGGCTCGAACTACCCATGGCTCGAACAATTTTCCATGTCCCAAAGGTGTTCGAGCCATTGAAGTTCGAATGTATATCATTAGGTTCGTTTAGACTAAACTTTACAGAACACAACAATACAGTTGGTACATAGGTAACTAAATAGTAGAACACTATAGGATGGCTGTGCATATAACATAGGATTTTGCAATTTAACAAACTAGTAGTATGTGTTTATATTATTACTTACATCTTCATGTATTTACCATAAAACTTACGTCCGTCAGACAGCAAAAACAGTAAGAAACAATTGACGTCATCGCACATACGCCTGAGGTTAGTTAGAGTTGATGAAGGCAGCTAATATCATCAGATAATAAAATCTCAGCTGCAGAATTCACATATAAAAAGGAAGATGTTTTCTGGAGTTGTAACTGGAGATATTCAGAGCCTTATAGAGGTAGGTTGTTTTACTTTTGCTGCCCAGAGAGGTTTGAAAGTTTGAAGAAGAAAATCCTACCAAATAAATGAGTGTTTTGACAGCACTTTAAAAAGGTTTGTTGTTGCGGCCTAACACTCCTACCTTCGCTTATCTGCCTTGGCAGATATGCGAGGAGTCGACTCCTAGGCACAGCGGTTAGACTATTGGATTTTCGTCCTGACAGACCGGTTTCGAATCCCACAAGGCGGGATTTTTTTTCAGCTATGCTTCATTCCTTTGTAACGACTTTCATGTCGTAAGATTGTAAATAAACGTTATTGGTATTATTATTTATTTATTTAATAAAATAATAATAATAATAATAATAATAATAATAATAATAATAATAACAATAATAATAATATATATAGCTAATGAACAAAACCAGCAGCTTTTTTGAAACGCATGAAGAGTTATATCTTACATAACAATTAGACCCTTCTATATTAAAGCAAAATGGCTAATTTTAACCCACAAAATGCCAATCACAATTGCACACTGTTTTGGGCATTGAGGAGATAGATACACTGGGTAGGGTTTCCTCTATTTATACAAGGGACACAACTTTTGTGATTTTCTATATTTTCTTGCACATCAAGCGCCTTCGGAAAAGGTGTCTGCCATCACGAAAACATGCCTATATAATTTTTGATACCCTTAAACCCCACTTTTATATAACAAAACTGGGGTTTACAGGGGTATACATTATTTTTCTTAATTATGCTCAAAAGCATAGATTGTGGGTACTCGTTAGAACCGACTCGCAGAGGCGGTTCTAACGAGTACCCACAATCTATGCTTTGAGATGATAGATGAAAAAATCACAGAAATTTTTATCTGAAAATTTCCCTTTTTTGATTGTAAAATTTTCAATATACATGTATTTGAATAGGCGTGTTTTCGTATAATGTCTAAAAAGAAAGAATTTGCTTCCAAGGGTTAAACAGCTTTTCATAAGGGAGGCAAAACAATTTTGACAGTTGCCTCGCCTGAATGTGTATATATTCTTCACTTCTTCACCTGAAGTGGAAAATAACCATGTTCGTGTTTTGATTGAAAACGAAAAAAAAAAAAAAAAAAAAAAAAAAAAAAAAAAAACAAAAGAAAAAAACAAAACAAAAAAAAAAAAAACAAAAAAAAAAAAAACAAATGGTAAAATTGTCCGTGAAAATCGCCTGTTTAGCTTCCGATCGATGTTTTTATTTCAGTGACCGCATTAATTTCTTCCACACGATTTGTCCATTTAAGATCGTCGAACAGCGCTGACATCATTTGTGGCCCAGTTTTACAAAATTAAAAGCTCAGAGAATTTAATTTTAGCACTGAGCGTAAAAAATATTCACGCCTCATCTGAAAAACCTTCTGGAGCATTGAATGCATTAGCCCTTGAAGTGATATTCATTGAACCAACAGACGACGTTTTTTGATTTTTTATATTTCTTTAGAGCAAATAAGGTTATTAATTTTCAGAAGAAATAAGACTTGACATTTCATGTGAATTGTCTGCTTGGCATGAAATGCCAAGTCTTATTTTCTCTGAAAAAAAAAAAAAAAAAAAAAAAAAAAAAAAAAGAAAAATAGAACGCCGTCATCTACAATTCTGCTCAGTACTTAAAAGTTTAGCTTGAGATTGTGTTGTGGGAAAACCAGAATTTTTCCATATACGAACAATGCAGAATCAGCCAGTTTGTTCGCCCAGTCAATAAAGAGGACGACTAGAGCTTGTAATCGCAAACAACGTGTATCTGTTGTCTAGGTTACGGGTTTCGTAGCTGAACACGCTCGTCTGGAGCTGTTTCTATTTTCTTTTTCATCACGAAAACATACCCATATAATTTTGACCCCTTTAAACCCCACTTTTATATAGTAAAGCTGGGGTTTACAGAGGTATACATTATTTTTCGTATTTCTGCTCAAAAACATAGATTGTGGGCACTCGTTTGAACCGCCTCGGCGATCCATGTTTTGTCACCGAGGCGGTTCTAACGAGTACACACAATCCATGTTTTGAGCAGAAATATGAAAAATATTAGAATTTTTATCTGAAAACTTACAGTTTTTAGTGGTGGAATTTTCAATATATTTGAATAGGCGTGTTTTTGTAATGTTCCAGGGAGGGTATTACCAGGCTAAATATTCCACAGATATTGAGTCATAGTGAGAAAATATCTAGGAGGTTTATATGCGAAAAACTCATCGACGGACAGTCTCGAGTGAGCAGACATACGGCAATATTATTGCCCAAGATATACTGGAGGCATGACAATTCCATATTCTCGTATATTGCACTTCGTATCACAAATGGTAATTACCATATTTGAATGGAGTGTTAAAATATCATAGGAAAAGTAATCTTATTTCTTTATTAGATCTGAATTAGACTTGCTGACTAATGCAAGGTCAACCATAATCTTGATTTACGGCAGAACACGAAATGAATTCTAAAATGACCTTGATGAACACCCATATGCGAACAGTGCAGAATCAGACTGAAAACACATGAAGTGGCAAGCAGTCTAGGCTGGGCTAGTTAGTTTCGGCCAATTAGGCCTCATCAGTGACCTGCATATAAAATTTCAAAAATGAAATAGGTCCAATTATTACGAAGGAAATGAAAATTTAAACTATAGTGAAGTACGGGGAGACGTTTTACGACGGCCACTTGACACTAACACCAGCTACAATGACAATTTCAAAAGGAATGATCCATAAGAAAAATGACCTCCCTCACAAACTGAAATTGGCTGAGGTGTCTCGTATTCTGGTCCAGTCTAGCTAGTTTTGGCCAAGTAGCAGTCTCAGTAAAACCAAAACGAAGATTTTTGTTCTTTAACCCATTGTAGACTGAATGAACTCCCCCCGCACTATATATTCGAAGATTCTAATAATGATATTAGGTATATCAGGTTATGTGATTTAGATATTGTTAGAGAAAAATGGTTGAACTATTTGCAAACAGTGGAGACCCTAATCAGACGCCGCGTTCTGCGGCGTCTGATCTGGGTCTGCACTGTTTTCCAATTACCTTTACATGCGTCTCCAGATTACAATGGGTTAATGTGTTCCTTATTTCCTAGGGCAATCTTAATAGATTTTATTTGACTTCACTACAGCTGGTGTTAAATGTCGTCGGGCTGCCTTGAAAAGTCTACATAGTGCAGTTTTAATTTTCCTTAGAATCGCCGCGGTCGTATGCATTCCCAAAAACTATATTGAAGACATACGAAGCGTCTCAGTAAGACCGAGACTCGTTCCTTTTTATGTTTTCTTTGTTTCCAAGGACAACCTTTATAGACATTAATTTTTACCATTATGCCGAGTGGATTCTTCTACCTTAATGCTTTGGACCGGTCCATTTCCAGTTAAGGAGTGTCTGGTTAGTTTTTATTATAACCATATTTTATAGAACAATTATTATTATCATGTTTTATAGATTTTATTTTAATGCAAACAGTGAAGACCCTGATCAGACGCCGCGTTCTGCTGCGTCTGATCTGGGTTTACACTGTTTACATGTCCCTTTTATTGGACGCTAGTCTTAAATGGGTTAAAGTACAGATCAAGATGAAATGGTTTATATTGAGCAATCTAATCTGGATCTACACTGTTTGCCATACTGTTTTTTTTTTGACCGATACACTGTTTGCAATAATGAATATGCCGAAACTCGAAGAAGGAATAGCCCACTGAAAAGGTTAACGCGGTTTATATAATGGGTGTAATGGGTGTGATGTTGGTCGTTCTTCAGGTTGGGCATGCTATAGTAGCTAGTCACTGAAAAGTAACTGCTGCAATGTTTAAGCTCTTGCAATAGTCATGTTTCTAGTGTTGCAAGGTTACGTGAACCGTCGCAAACAAAAAATACCTTTTCGCTTATCCCATTTGCGAATAGCTTTAACCCGAAATGGCCTGTGTATCGGTACAGAACCTTAGTGTCATAGAATTTTGGATTCTTCCTGACTCGCGTGTTTTCATATACTGTTTAAATACAAGGACCCGGACCAGTGTGTCGCATTTTTTGGTCGATTATTTACAATCGAGCCATAGTATACAAACACCAAAATTTCCTTAAGTTAGTTGTCCACGTGATTATCATTGACCAATGTAATCAAACCGCGCGTAAGACGAATTGTTGTTGTGCGGATTTTTAACGCTACCAGGCACCCGAGGCACATAGAGGCAGCGGCGATTGCTATGATGTACATGTATTTGTACAGCCTTGCTTTCATGGATCACCCATGCACACTTGGTGCCGCTGTCTGTCACCAAGCGCCGCCCTGTCCACTTTATACTCAACCCAGGGCACGTCGAGTATGAGCTAGGCGTACTAATGGTCTGAAAATTGTCTCGACCCGAGCGGGATTCGAACCCACGATATCCCGCTTGAAAGTCGAGTGCGCTAACCACTAGGCCACCCAGCCCACATAAGACGAATTCCAGGTAACGGCAATTTATAGCCGCGCTATGCTTGTCGCAGTGACATCAAAGTGCTGTTGATAGAGGCTTATCTGTAAAACCTGGACTGGGATATTTGAGACATTAGCAAACAGTGCAGACCCAGATCAGACGCCACACAACGCGGCGTCTGACCAGGGTCTAATCTATTGGCTTAAAGTACAGGAAGTTAAGGGCTAAATGAAACAATCGCAAGACCACGTTCAGAGTCCACCACGTTTTCTACACCTACACGCAGAGAGAGTCGACCCACTAGTGCTATCAGTGCTTTGATTTATACTTTGTTTACCCTATTCGGACACCTTAACTCCTTACCATTGAAACGCCCTAAATTTTGAACATTTATTTGACTACTTGTTGTGTCTAATTATTGCTATATGAGACACAAACAGTGTAGATCCTAAGCAGACGCGGCGTCTGATCTGGGTCTACACTTGCTCAGTCCTGTCTGTCCAAATACTTAGTTTAAATGCAGTACCCAACGAGATACCGTTGCCACAACTAATTTATTCATAGATTAACCCTTTAATGTTGAATAAAATAAGATGCCACGCCCACTTCTAATTTTCAGCCAATCAGCTTACTTGATCCAGGTTGTTGATACAAATTCACATACTTAATGGCAAATAGTGCAGATCCAGATCAGTTGGCTTCTTCAGAAGCCAACTGATCTGGATCCACACTGTTTGCAAAGGCAGGGCATATCCGGGTTCAGCAGAACAAGGGTTAAACTGTGATGCTCAACTCCTGCTTACGACTGTGATATCAGACGCGGGAAGCGACGGCACAGTTCAGACTAAGTGTCTCCTGTACTTGCAGCAGGCCATTAGGGGAAGGGGGCATGTTAGTATTTCTTCTGTTTCTTTTTTGTCATTCTCATTTTCCCCATCCTCTTCTATTTCTTTCTTTTCCACTCATCTAATTGATCTCCTGCCCATTTCCCCATTTATCAGAAAGACAACACAAAATGACCTATAAGAGTTGACGTATCCTTTAACGCTTACCATGCTTTGGGCAAATTCAGCAGACGACAAACTGTTGATATTGTTTCTTGTTTTCCCTAGAAAACAGGATCTGACAGGTCATGCAAATTGTCTCCTTGCATGAAGTATCTGGTCCTATTTTCTAGGTAAATAAGAAACATATTTCATATTGTCGTCTGCTGAAAGTTTTACACAGAATGCAAAATATTAACACGAACTCAAACAGAATCAATGGCTTCTATAGACTGTATGGACGAATAGAAAAGACCCTGATCAGACTGAGTTATTAAGCAAGTTGATCTTTGCCTTAGCTGTTCCTATATGGCATAAAGGAGCTGTTCCTATATGGCATAAAGGACCTTTAACGCATAGCATGCTGGGTAAAATTTTCTGCAGCCGTGATATATATTGAAACATTTTTCATATTTTCCCAAGAAAATAGACTTTGATGTTTCGCACGAGTAAAACCGGTTTAAGCCCCTACGGGGTTCCCCTGTTGCAGTTCTTCTTTGTCCTTGCGTCAGTGGTTTCGTATGTGACGTTTGTTTTGTCATTTTTTGTCCTTCGTCTCTCTTTCTTTTGGTGCCTCGGGAGGGCTGTGCTTCGTGATTGTGTCATTTCATGGGTATCTCCACTTATAGGTTTGACTGTGCGTGACAAATTGCATGAAAAGTAAGAGCCTATTTTCTGTGAAAATACATGTAGGAAAAATATACTAATCAATTTGTCGCCGTTGAATATGGTGAATATGTTCGGAAAGTGGTAGAGGTTAAAGCTATGTTTGCTGTTTGTTCCGTTTGGTTTCCTGGTGGCATTCTTTTACATTGTTTTGATTATACGTATGTTCAGATGACAGAGGCGTGTTTGCCCTGTACTTTTAATATGTTTGCAATCTGCTTTGGTCATCTGTTTGCCCTGTACTTTTGCTTTGAGTATCTGTGCGACAATTAGTCCGGACGAACGAAATGTGGGTCCAAAGGGGAAAATATAGGACAGTGAGATCAATGGCCTTTCTTACAGGGGTGGGAATGGGTCGAAAAAGGCTTTATATATATATATATATATATATATATATATATATATATATATATATATATATATATATATATATATATATATATATATATATATATATATATTTTTTTTTTTTTTTTCTTTTTGGTTTAAAAACCGATCGCGACGTCTTTTTATTTTCTACCTTACACATTAACTTATCTAACATCTGGTAACATGTATAAACGCCACTGAAAGGTTGTCACAACTATAGATCGAACGTCTGCTTCACTTTAACCCATTGTAGTCTGGAAACCCCTGAAAGGGTAATTCGAAAACAGTGCAGGCCCAGATCAGACGTCTGATCAGGGTCTGCTCTGTTTGCAAATAGTATAATATTTTTTTCTCTGGGAATATCTATATCTCATAGCGAACGTACCCAAAATTGAAATTGGACTCTTCCAATATATAGTGTGGGGGCGTCTATTCAGTCTACAACGGGTTAATTGCTATCTTTTTGTGTGCTTCTCTCTCTCTCTCTCTCTCTTGTTCTGGTTGCTTTTTGGTCAGCTCAGTACAATGCTAATGTCTGGGTGCAATTTGAATATGTCGTATATTATTATAACGAGCTTAAGCGACCTGCCAAGCAGGTAGCCACCTGCGCAGCAGGTGGCAAAGCTTAAGCTCGTACTATAGGTATCGTGAGTCTCTCACATACTCTGCAGAAGAATTTGCATGCGGTGGCTGACTGGTTTCCCAAATCAACACCGGAGTGTATCGGCTTAATGTTGAACCCGAAAACCAACGCAAATTTATGTCCGTTGCCAGCCTGGTTTCCTAAAAAATACGATGATCAGATACGATCCGCTGCAAACATGGAAAGACAGTCAACCGCCGCAAGCGATCTCATTGGCTGAAATGAATCGTATAGCCAATGAAATAGAAGGATACAAGTTTTACGTCATTGCCACAGACACGGAGGAATGCGTGACTGATCTGATCATTTCCCTGCTCCTTTTCAAGTTGCCGCCCACCATGATTGTTTGTCTGCAGCTTCGCAGTGAATAACAAGCGGACTTTTTTAACGGAGGGGTGACCATATAAAATCAGTAAAATTTCTTTGAGCTTGCAGATATAATTATAAAACACACATCATTTTATTTCCTTATAACTATCCTTTTCTCATATTGAAATAAGATCTGGGATATATATCCAGTGGAAGCATGCCTGGTATTTAGACTGCAATTGAAACCTCGGTCCAAAAGTGATAAAACCTGGCACATCCAGTATTTAGCGGAATGCTACCTATAGCTAAAAGGAGAAATCAATTTGATTTCGCGAAATCAAGTTTTTTTTTTTTGACGAAATCAGCCTATAAAAATAAAGTTTCGGGGCATATGTATAATTTCTTTTTACTATAAGACTAAATATTTATTTATACACTAATGAGCAAAATTTCATGGAAAAAAAAAAAATGTTCGATGTTGTGCACTTTGCCTCGGACCTACATTTAAACAAGTTTTGTCTGGTCCGCGACTTTGAATACCTGCTGAAAAAAAAAAGTGCTTAAGCTCATTTCATAGGTAACACCTATTTATTTTGTTTAAACATATTTTATTATCCAAATATTACATAACACTATACATTGTAGCACATAAGAAATAGGATCAGAACGAAAGTATGACTACTTATTTAGTTCTTCTCCTTAACAATTACAGTTGTACAAATAGTGACGGAAAAATGTTAAACAATATGGATCTCAATTTGTGAATGTGAATTAAAGATGCAGAATTAAAAGAAGAAGAAGAAGAAGAAAAAAAAAAAACACACACAAACAAACAAATATAAAAAAATAATATAACGAGCAATGATAAGATAACGAAAGCAAACAAAAGAAAAAAAAAATACTGGAAATGACAGTAAGGTCAGAATATCAATTAAAGAGCCATAACTGTTAACTGGTTCATACTAATGCCACTTCTAAGGCTGTTCCTATTTATTTAATATTAGTACGGGAATTGCTCTTTGCAAAAGACTTTCAGAAATGTTGAAATGTGAATAATTGGAAAGGTAGGTTATGGCCATTTCTTCTTAGATTGTTAAATTCAAATGGTTTTGTAAAAAGATTTTACGCTATCTGCATGCGACCTGCGACAGCGAATGCTCTGATCAGACCAGGTGCTAACTCTTCGACTACTCTAAGCGCCATGGAAGCAAAACTTCTCTATAAGTGAAGGGTCCTGATCAGATTGTGCATGAGCAGGCTGGGCAGACATTTTACTGGTCATCGCACATGCTACAACTTCAACTTGAATACAAAGTGAACTCTCGATACAACTACAGCGTTTGTTCCTAAAGCTGTTGCCAGTAAAATGAATTTGCTGTTATACAGAATACTTAATGAGCAGATTGATATGTAAGAAAAGGTCGTGTTTTTGTTCTTATTTCCTCACAGAACACTTGTTTTGGATATTTGTTAGAATCGCCTCAATGAGGCGATTCTAACAAATATTCAAAACATATGTTTCTTTAAAGTATTAAATTCAATATTCTTGCATAATTTGTGACTAAGTGTTGCCACTTAAGCGAAGATCTCGTGTCAGTCAATTTGACATTATAACGAATTTTGTCGTATTATCGAGTGTCGGTATAAAGAGGGTGGTCTGTATGTCCTTTACCTGGACGCCTGGCTGGGCGCAGACAGATGCTACATTCTCACATGATAATAAAATGTACTTTCAAAATATGTCTACATAAATATACAACGAGAACAGATTAAAAAAAAAAAAAAAAACGAAAACAAGAAAAGCTGTTGCCCCCAAAAGCGGACGGTGCAAAAGAACATTGTTCTCAACAGTGTTGGCATTTGCTCTTTACTATTGGAAAGCTCTATTGCGTCATTCCCTATTTGACTAATCAAAAGCTCGATGACCTATCTGTCTAACTGAGAACACAACGAGAACGGGTAAGGAAATACTGCACTGACATTTGCTAAATATTTGACGAGCCATGCATCAACGTATTAAAACGCTGAAGCTTGTGTAACATGCATCAACGTATTAAAACGCTGAAGCTTGTGTAA
This sequence comes from Anodontia alba, assembly GCA_964016985.1. Classification (NCBI taxonomy): domain Eukaryota; kingdom Metazoa; phylum Mollusca; class Bivalvia; order Lucinida; family Lucinidae; genus Anodontia; species Anodontia alba. Next base: position 15,925,717 of record OZ024833.1, on the reverse strand, counting down.
CGGAATAGGTATCACTTCTACCAGCCTTGATGTGAAGCCGGCTTTTATGTCGATGCGTGTAGAGTGATTGTCTCTGCCACGAAGTTTCATGTAAGCAGACACGAAGTTACATGTAAGCAACCGACATCGAGGTTATTATTACCTGGATGGATGGCCGCGATGCGACCCAATAAACGCTACACTTTGTAGGGGACAATATCTTAATTAAATCCCTTTGTAATTCGCCCGTAGTATATCCATTTATAAAATACATGACATATGTTATCGCGAAGTTCTCATTGTTACAGTAACAGTCAATCAAATGAGGATCTAAACAATGTTTGGATTTTATTTGTGTTGAGCTTTTACGGCCCAGCCAACCCAGTGGGGTCATGTCGAGCGCGGTCAGTTTACAGAACTAAACTTTTAGTCCTCTACGCGGTTAACTAGTATTGTCACATTCTTTCGTTACGTAGAAACTGACAACTGCCCTTCTGGAATCAGCAGAGGGAGATAATGACCGTAGTAAATATTTAATGATCAGTCCCCACGTAAGAACGTTGCCGACCCGGCGGGGGTCGAACCCGCAACCTTCTGATCACCAATTGGACGCGCATCCAACTGAGCAACCGAGGCCGGCTAAACAATTTTTGGATGAGTGCTTTTCACCAATTGTACCGTAGCTGATCGTTTATGTCATGCTACATAAAAAGCTGTATGACTATAAAGAAACACGGTTTTCATTTTTTTCTTTTGCAAGTTAAGTAACATCAGATATGGCAACTAAAAGTTCATTTAGCTCGAACATACTCACGGTATAGACGTTACGTAGCCTATCTGTGCAAAAAAACTTCTGGAGACCTATTTGTTCTGCAACGTAGCCTATCTGTAGTAAACAATAAATGCGGCAAGTAGGACGTTGAAAAGGTCAGGCAAATAATAATTATGGTCATTTATATCAATAAAATCTCAATGCTACGGAACTCTTACAATATTTATTAGCTGAACACTGTGTTTGTCTCACAAATTACGGAGAAATACTTTAAACATGCCACAGACATGGGAACAGGCATATCAGCCGAAGGCCAGATAGTGACAAAAATACCATTTTAGCAGTTTTAAAACGTTTCCCATCCTTTTTTCAGTGGTATATCGAAATTATCTGTTGAACAAATATATGGTTACAATCTATGGGTCTCATGAGTATTTACATTTCAAATTAAATGCGGGAAATTTGAAAAATGAATGGATAGTGAGCCTATTTGTTTCTGCCAATGGAGCCTAAACGCTAATCTGGCTAGGAAACCTATTTGTATACATGCACGGACTCGAAGGATGTGTGGTACCAGTATTATCGTTTCACTTATAGACTGCACTGAAATGTCTTATGTAGCGAGCGTACAACACAAAATATTTGTGCGTTATACGTACGCATACACATAGAGCAAGATGTAGCTGTATGTGGCGAACAGACGTTCCATGCCGCAGTAAGGTAAACAGGCCATTGGACCCACCACCTTGACCCATTTAGTATGCCGAATGGACTCTTCTTCAGTTACTCTTTGGACCAGTCCATTTCCAATTTAAGGGATATGCAATTAGTTTTTATTATTACCATGTTTCATAGAAATTACCGTTTTTAATGGCCCCTGATCAGACGCCGCAGAACGCGGTGTCTGATCTGGGTCTGCACTTTTTGCCAGTTTCCCTTTTATGGGTCGCTGGGCATAAATGGGTTAACCAAAATATGTCAGAGTGTTTGAAATTCGTAAATATGACATACCATAGCCTGTATTATCACGATCAAATGTTGACAGACTTGTGGCATTTGATTATTTTTGGATTTCGTATAAAATAGGTTCCATGACGAAAACATGCCTATTGACCCCTTAACCCCACTTTTATATAGTAAAACTTGGGTTTACAGGGGTACACATTATTGTTCTCAAATCTGCCTAAAAAGATAGATTTTCGGTACTCGTAAGAACTGCCTCGTCGAGGCGGTTCTAACGAGTACCGAAAATTTATCTTTTGAGCAAATATATGAAAAATATCCGAATTTGTATTTGAAAATTTTCGTTGTTTTGGCGGTAAAAAATTCAGTATATTTGAATAGGCTTGTTATTGTTTTTAAAAACACAAGTCTGTTGTATAAACATTGTAGCACATGTGAGCTTTGAGCTTTGAAAATCACCGCATGACGTTCTAAGTTGTGACGTATGCGCCGTTAAACTGCACGTGTTCCACCTGCACTATAGTTGAACGCACAGTTCCATTCCATCCTAAAGATTAAAGATCCTGTAAAAAAATTAGCCGAAGTTTAAGAAGCTGTTCGGCCTTGGAAAATGGGTACAAAATTTATGCTTCGTAGTTGACGGATTGGTGGCGTTATCACAAATCTCTACAAAAAAAAAAAAAAAAAAAAAATCAAACCTAAATTTTTGGTTTGGTCCCTTTCAGGCGATTTGCAATAACTCAACACCTGTTCTTCCAGTATAAAGTTAAAATAGTGCACAACAAGACTTTTTTTTTAAATCAGTTTACCTTCACTACAGCTAATGCGGCTGTAAAAAGCCTCCGCCAGTATAGCGTAGTTTATATTTCTGGTCCTTTGTGATCAATAAGCCACTTCCGGGATTTTCGAAAATTTATATGAGGGCCTGGAACTAACTAGTCTGACACTTTCAGCTGTTCTCAGTTTATTGTGTTCATTGTTCTGTTCTCAGTTTAGTATGTCCATTGCTCTGTTCTCAGTTTAGTGTGTCCATTGCTCTGTTCACAGTTTGGTGTGTTCATTGCTCCTCTGTTCTCAGTTTAGTGTGTTCATTGCTCTGTTCTCAGTTTAGTGTGTTCATTGCTCTGTTCTCAGTTTAGTGTGTTCATTGCTCTGTTCTCAGTTTAATATGTCCATTGCTCTGTTCTCAGTTTAGTATGTTCATTGCTCAGTTCTCAGTTTAATGTGTTCAGTGCTCTGTTCTCAGTTTAGTGTGGTCATTGCTTTGTTAGTGTGTTCATTGCTCCTCTGTTCTCAGTTTAGTGTGTCTATTGCTTTGTTCTCAGTTTAGTGTGTCCATTGCTCTGTTGTCAGTTTAGTGTGTTCATTGCCCTGTTCTCAGTTTAGTGTGTTCATTGCTCTGTTCTCAGTTTATTATGTTCATTGGTCTGTTCTCAGTTTAGTGTGGTCATTGCTCTGTTCTCAGTTTAGTGTGTTCATTGCTCTGAAGAGCTGTGAAGAGCACTCCTTTAAGATTATATTTACATACACGAGAATCGAATAGCATCGAATAACATCGTTATATTTTGGCTTTACTGTTTACAGAATCTCCACCATAATTTTGTGATGGAAATTTAATTGAACCATTAACCCTTAAACTGCCAATCACAACAATTATCGTCCTCCTTGTCATCTGCTTGTGATTTTAAAAGTCATTGACTGCTAGGAGCAGTCTGATTAGGGTCCATACTGTTTACCTGTATGCAAAAATACTTTTGAAAAGTTTACAAGCCTATTCAGCAGACGACATAAACAGATGGCATTTTCAGATACTTGGCATCTTAGGGTTAAAATGAAGTGGCATATCTTCTCTGATCAGTTGTTGCTTGGTGTGGACAATTAATGCTTGGAGCCAGCTAAAACCAGAAGTAATCTGCCAAACTTTCTTGAATGAATTATAATGTAAACCCTTAAAGCGCCAAGCAGACGACAATTTTTATTTATGTTTTTTTTTTAAAGTTTTTCAGAGAAAACAAGTCTTGACATTTCTGTGAATCGTCTGCTTGGCAGACGATTCACATGAAATGTCAAGACTTGTTTTTTCTGAAAAAAAAAAAAAAAAAAAAAGAAAAAAAAAAAAAAAAAAAAAAAAATGAATGTCGTCTGCTACTGACAAGTTTTGCGTTAACTAACGTGACCTGGCGCCAGGTTTCGGAAAATCGTTTGAATATATACTCAACATAAAAGCACACATTGCACTAAAAATGTTCTCAGGTAGCTAAGAACGATGTTATATTGCACAAGTTATAAATATTAATAAAAATACTCATGTAACCTTCGTAATTGACAGATTAGATACAGTTTGGAATTACGATAATTAGGATCAGCCTTGCATGGCCAAAATGACATGTAAGAAAATTAATATTTAATAGAACTACTTAGCTTAACGTGATGGATTTCATTCGAGACAGTTTGATAGTATAATTATTATGAAATAGTGTTTGATGAATAGTTTTTGACTAATAGATATCATAATCGCTTAAGTAGATTAACACTTAGCATGATTGGTAAAGAATTCAGCAGGCGACATTTTGAAAGACAAAATAGGCTTTGGCATGTTATGCAAATCCTTCAGAGACGATTTGCATGAAACATCAATGCCTATTTTCTAGAAAAATTAAGAAAAATATAATCAATGCTATCGTCTGCTGATTTTTGAGGATGGTAAAGATTAAAAAGTGAAAATATAACGTACTTGTTGATGTTATAATCTGCACCTAAGTGAACAAAAAACAATGTTAAACCTATTTATAAAAAATGTACCATTACTTTCGTACTGTAAAAGTACGTGCTATTGCCCTCACCCCATTGAGAAAACTAAATGTAAAGAGTTTGCAGAGACCCAGTCTGGACCCACTTGTTCAAAGCGTCGTTAGCGTAAGGAGCTCGTTAAGGGTCATTTCGTTAACTGTTTTAGCAGATTCAATATACAATATTCTGATATTTTTTGCTGAAAAAATGTGAGTAGCTTTTGCACTGCAAAAGCTACTCACATTTTTTCAGCAAAAAATTTCAGTATATTTGCGTATCACTCAATGTAAATTTTAACGAAGCGTTAACTAACGATATCGTTAGCTTTGAACAACCGGGCCCTGGTGAATATCTATGCCGCCCGACATAAAGCCGCCATCATATATATATATATATATATATATATATATATATATACTGAGAGACAAAACTAAGTATACAGGTAACTATATTTTTAAATGTCACCGAAATTTTACATAAATCATTGATATTATAGTTAAGAACAATCATTTGCGCATAATTTTCAATAATTGTCAGGAAATTCCATCACAGAGCAAGGAAATGGCATTTACAGAAACGAATAAGGGGTCTAAAAACATTTGCGTATGAGTAGCTTCCCTTTAAAAGTGTATTTTGGACAAAGAAACTTACAATTATGCAGTTATATTGCATTCAGTCGACAGAAGGATATACTCCGAGGGCAAGTCAATAAGTAAGCAGCCTATCCCATTTCCAATTGACCGAGACACCCCCGATTTTCATGCCTTGTTTCAATACATGTTTTAGGCCTGAGAGGAAAATTGCACCCTTATCGTGTCATTCACTCATAAGATATTGAATGTCAAACATGGCTAGCGATGCAAAAGCAAGCTTTTCGTCAAAAGTTTAGTACCGTGCTGTAATTCGGTACTTGTATTTGAAAGGGAAAATAGGTCAGGAAATACATTGCGAGTTGACCAATGTTTATGGGTCTTCTGCACCATCGTATGCACCAAATAAATTCTGGGTTGGGGAATTCAAACGCGGTAGAACGTCTTTTGAAGACGAAACCAGGTCTGGAGGCCCATCAGATGCCACCGATGAAGAAATGTGTAACAAAGTACGAGATCTGGTGTACTCTGATAGGCGAGCTAAGGTGGGAGAAATAGCGAATGCATTACACATTTCACATGGTAGCGTTTCAACAATTTTACATGCGCAAATATGCGCAAGCTAACAGCCCGTTGGGTCCCAAAATCCCTTAGCGACGAGCAAATGGCAACCAGAGCATCAGTATGCAGCGCATTGTTGAAGCGGTTTAGGTCAAAGGAAGATGATTTCCTTTCACGTCTGGTGACTATAGATGAGACCTGGGTCCATTATTATGAGCCAGAGAATAAAGCTCAAAGTCGCCAGTGGGTTGGGCCGGGGTCTCCAAGACCAAAGAAGTTCAAAACGCAACCCTCTGCTGGCAAGGTGATGGCAACTATATTTTGGTATGCACAAGGCGTTATTATGTTGGACTTTCTAGCAAAGAAAGTACAATAACAGGTGCGTATTATGCAAATTTGCTCGACTAACTGAGAATTGTGATCCGTGAAAAACGCCGAGGTAAACTCTCCAAAGGGATTCTGCTCCAACAGGACAATGCGAGAGTCCATACTTGCAAAATTGCAATGGATGCTGTTGAGCGGAATGGGTACGAGCTAATACCGCAACCCGCCTATTCTCCGGACTTAGCTCCTAGTGACTATTTTCTATTCCCAAATTTGAAAAAGGATATCCGTGGACGTCATTTCCGGTCCAACGAAGAAGTCGTGGCGGCAGTTGAGGAGTGGCTCGGAGACAAGGACACTGGCTTCTTCAATTCTGGGCTGATGGCACTGAAACATCGTTGGTTTAAGTGCATCATTCTAGAGGGCAATTACATCGAAAAAGAAGAGATCGATCTCACCCAGAAATAAATTAGGCTGTTTTTTTTTATTGATTCGCCCTCGTAGTACGGCAAAATTGAACTGAGACAGTTAGTTTCCCCCAACGTCTTCTTAGGTTTCCGTTATAAACGGCGATCGTATTTTGATTTTAACAGAAGATAATAAAGTTATTACCAAACAAACAGTGTGGACACGGATCGGACGCCATAGAACGGCGTCTGATCAGGTTCTACATCCTTTGCATGTAATACAGGAATTGCTATAAAATATGATTATAATAATATAAGCGAATCAGACATCCCCTTTGTTGAAGGTGAACTGGTCCGAAGAATTAAGGTAGAGGATTCCACTCGGCAAAAATAGATTATACTCGTACTATTCAAAGTATAAAATTGCACCTCTCCCGAATACATTGGTATTGATTCTCATGGAAATTTACTGTGTATAATGTATGTTCGCTATCCTGCATAACATGTATGTTGAAATTTGTATATGTGCTCATGGGCCATATGGCTTATTGCATGAATAAATTACTAATTACTAAAATTACTACACATGTATATAATTGATCATTGCAGTTAATCAAGCGAGTCTAAGGTGTAATGGTGAGACCTACCATTTTGTAAACTTGGTGTCCGTGGTTCGAACCAAAGCAGATTTTCATATGTTAAAATTTCTGTTTTATTTTAGTATATTAATCTTTATTATTATTATTATTGGATTTTTATTTCCCCTTTGGTTGGGTTCTTGTTTTTTTTTTCTTTCTTCATCCTTATTACATACATTCAAGTTGAAACAGTTAACCATTTCTTCGATTCACTCTTTGTGTCGGTGCTACTGCCCTCTTCAGCTGTGTCAGCGCCGTTGTCATCTGACAGAGCCCGTCATTTAAGTCATACAATGTTCACTTTGCTCCCAAGTGTAGAGATCCATTAATCATCTTCTCAACGTGGTCACAGGCTCGACCCCATCTTTCCTCCCCAATATCCTCAAAGGGTTTCTCAGAAATTTCTATCACGTTATTGAATCTAATGGAGATAATGATGATGATTATGAGTTCAGATCCATGATGGTCATTTGCGTAATAGCCCGGTTTTGGTATTGAAACGGCTTATACGATAAGTCATGTCATTAAATCTGAAATAGCATAACAGGGGTTTAAAAGCAAAATCTTCGAAAATTCTTAAATTGATTAAGCTTGTAGAGAGACCAGTTGGAGGTCTGCAGTTTCCTGCGTACAATAAAACGTCTCTTTAGCGGCCACTCTAAAAATTAATTCGTGAAGTCTTAAAGACAGGTGACTGCATAATGCAGGATGGGAATAATGCAGAAAGTTCCTCTGGGGCTTTTTGTATTACTTTTAGCCTGCATTAAGCTGCTACCTTCCTCCACAGAATTCAAACTTGTTTAAAGAGGGTCTGTTTAGATCGGTTTTACTTGGTGGATTCCGACCGCAGGAGAAAGCTATCTATTAATATATGCTGATTAGTGGCCGATTTGATTATACCTGAATCAAAAGTCTACAAGCATTAAAAATGACCAGGTTCTGCTGAAATTCGAACCCATGACTGTGATTGGAAATTTAGCGCCTTACCGCTTTATCCATTAGACTAACCGGACAACTGTTATTGAATATAGGAATCAAACATGGTTTTTCATGCATTAACATTGGCCAGGTTCCGAGGGACGTGTTGAAAACCGAGGCCGAAGGCCGCGGTTTTCAACACCTCCCTAGGGACCTGGCGAATGTTAATGCATTGAAAAACCATTTTCGATCGCTATTATTGCATAAAACTTGAAATCATTTGCTACATTTCGCATTATTTCCTGCACTATTTTGTTTCGCCTTTTCACTGATGTCGCGCGTATGCAATTTTCACGGACTATGCTCGTTCTAGGGCCGGGCGCTACATATCTCGTGACAGCGGCAGCTATTCTGTGGCCCCGGTACAGGCATATTGAAAGTTGTGTAGCCGTGCATTAACAGCGCGTGAATTGCCTTGTTAATACACGGCTTTTCGCCGGTTAATGCACGGCTGTTAATAACGTGCGGCACTGCTTTTTATGCAATAATACACTCATATGTATTGGTGTATCGCAATGTACGATTAACTTTGTCATTCGGAAATCGATAATTACCGAATTGAGTTCACGGAATATGCTAAGTTAAATGTTGTCGTACTATAATAGTATGGACATGTTTAAACTTTAAATGCACAACAGAGTACACTGTCAAATTTATGTACAAAGGACATGACGTTTTTTTACATTTCGTTCTTCTTCTGATAGAATGCACTGAATTTCTACGGGACATTAAGTGACACTATTCTGTTAAATAAACGGTTTTAGGAGATTTCATCTGCCTGTGGTACAAGGAGGTTAAGCCAAGCAACACTTTTTCGAAAAAATCAAATGAAAACGACCAACGCCAATTCAGATATAGACTCTTTAAATTCCCTATATTTTTCATTCAAAGGGAGATAATATGAGACGGAAAGAAATTCAAATTCATTTTGACGTCATTTGATGGTAATTTCGAATTAAATAACGTTGTGGTTTTACTCACAGACATTTATGCAAGATATTTGTAAAAAGTAAAATTACATTTGTTTTATACAAAGCGAGTTATGACTGGAAATTCTGTTTTCAATTAAGGGCTTACAACTCCATAGTTTATGACTGCTAAAGAATTACCTTTATGATTTTTAAAGACAGACGTTTGACAAAAATGACCATGAAAATATTTAAACGAAAAGAAAAAAAAATACAAGACGAGCTGGTACTCTAAACTCGAAACTGTATACTTTTTTGTCTATGAGTATATAAGCTAATATATATATATATATATATATATATATATATATATATATATATATATATATATATATATATATATATATAGTATATATATATATATATATATATATATATATATATATAAACGTTTGCACTGATCCACATGTTGGGATGGGCCGCTGATTTTTGTTGACACAAGGCAGATCATATGCTTCAATCAATATATGAATGAATAAACGAAGCAATACGTAGTGCAGAAAAGTCTAAGTATAACTTGGGGTATGGTTGTGAGCACTTAGCAAATCGCATGTACTTAAGGGACTGGATAACATCGCAGCTTTCCGCCAGTTTGTACAAGGGCGACAACTTTTCTGACTTCCTGTTCGCCTCGCTGCTTATCAAGCCCCGACTGAAATGGGGTCTACTTTAAAAGTAAAGAATTTGCTACCACTTGAGAGACAATTTGTTTGATTTTAGAGTAGACGACTTTACAGAAGAGAGCCTGCCAACATTAACAGAGTTGTCTCCCCTTAAATGTATGTCAGCCCTTTAACAGGATGGCTAATAAGCACTTAAAGGTTCCATATTCCACAAAAATAGATTTTTTTTTTATCCAAGAAAGATTGAATAAATTGATATATGATATTAATATGATCATAAATGTGGCACCTGAAAGCCTGTAAAATTTCAGTTAGTCTCTCGTGTTTGAACTGGATCAAAAATGAAATGATATTTTATCATATCTCTGAATTAATATTAGCAACATTAATCCAGAGGTACGATAAAAGTCATTTCATTTTTGATCCAGTTCAAGAACGAGAGACTAACTTAAATTTTACAGGCTTTCAGGTGCCACAGTTTATGATCTATATCACTTTATTAAACCTTTTTTGGATAATAAAATGACTATTTTTGAGGAATATGGAGCCTTTAAGAAGACATTAAAAAAAAAAAGACATGAAATCATTTTATAGAAACATGCAGATCGAAAATTACGAAATGAAAATACAACAGTAAACGCCAATTCAATCGATAATCGATTAAGTGATCGATAAATACCACAAAAAAGATTATCGATACAGATTTGCTGGTAATCGATCATTTTATTTCTGTGTCTGTTACTTTAGCGTATTTACCCCTAATATTCAAACACCTCACCATGCTTTATCTAAAATTTGAATAAGCACAATTTACTATCAAATGTTGTGTCTAAAAGTAACTAAATGAGTGCAAACAGTGTAGACCCTGATGAGACGCCGCATTCGCCGCGTCTGGGTCTACATTGTTTGCTCAGGCCTGTCTGACCAAATACATACAGTAAAGTATAACATATGGTAAGAGTCATGCTCAGGTAGACGGGTAAAATTATGACCAAATCCTCAATGATTACTAATCGATTATCGACCACAATGACATGACTGATAAGCGGTTATTTTTTCAGCTCTGATTAGCCAGCCTTAGCCAATTCCTAATTATACTATAATTCGTTTCTTCCGATTGATAGTTGGAATGGATTACCAGAAACTATAAGAACCCTGATAGCACCGCGTCGTTCAAAGACAGACTCTCTCCTCGATCCTTCTATAACACTGAGAAGCGTCTATGTCAAATATATCATCACGAAAACATACCTATATAATTTTGACCCCCTTAAACCCCACCTTTATATAGTAAAACTGGGGTTTACAGGGGTATACATTATTTTTCTTATTTCTGCTCAAAACAAAGATTGTGGGTACCCGTTAGAACCGCCTCGGCGAGGCGGTTCTAACGAGTACCCACAATCTATGTTTTGAGCAGAAATGTGAAAAATATCTGAATTTTTATCGGAAAAATCTTGAGTTTTTTGGTGGTGAAATTTCCAATATATTTGTATAGGCGTGTTTTCGTAATGTCACATAAAACTTAGAACAAAATGCCGTTCCTTGAACATGCATTTTTTTTTTCAAAAACACTTGTAGAAAGTCTACATTGTAGTTGCTAATCGATCAAAAGACAATAAACATTTTCTTCTTGGCTGCTTTATTATCAACACAAGATAATAATTATTGTACTTTAATTCATTATTGATTTTTTTATTGTTGCTATAATAATAATAATAATAATAATAATAATAATAATAATAATAATAATAATTATAGACTCAATCTCCTTAAATGACTGAAGCAGGGCTTAGGAAATGCCATATCCTACTTGTCCCATTTTCCAGAGGACAAGTAAGAGATTTCAATTTACTTGCCCTGGGACAAGGACTTCATAGCTGTAGCTAAGAAGCGTATCCAAATATATTATGAGATATATATTTTCTTATTTTTCGAGGCTAACATATATTGTCGGTACTCATTAGAAGCACCTCACCGAGGCGCTTCTAATGAGTACCCACAGCAAACGTTTTCTTTGAGTTATAAGAAAACAAAAATCAGTTTTCGGGTAAGCCAATCTTGGTTGGACAAGTTGATTATGAACATGTATAGCCGACTCTCGTTATCTCGAATTCCAAGGGATTCTCTGAAATACTTCGAGATATCCGTACTTCGACATATCAGATTTGCAGAATTGAGGAAAAACTAATTCGATTAACCACATTTAACAAATATATGTGTAATTGGACTCTTGAAGTTAGAGATATATTGAAAATATTGTGGAAAAGAGGAGAAGCAATTTCTCCTCTTTTCCACAATATTTTTTAACACGTTATTAGATTTTCATGTTTAGGCTGGGACCAGATTTTAACTTCGAGATAAGCGATTATTGGAGGTAAGCGAGGCCGAGATAGCGAGAGTCAACTGTACTTGTCCGTGGAGAAGTAATAACAATTGATAATTCTACAACAACCCTGGCTGAAGCGATCTGATTTATTGGTCAGAATATCGGTTTGCAGTGCTCTTGGATTTTACGGATTAACAAAAAGAATTATGCTGCTAAGATTCTCCACAGTACGATACATGTGATAGAGCATGTTTTTGAACTAGGGCACTGTATTACCTGGCATTTGACTTCTGTGGTTATCTTGTGTTAATTGCGTTCTCACGGTCCGCTCTGACTTTTGCGTCCGTAATAAGAACTTGGTCTACTTATTTAACCTATTTTGAGCTGGTGCTGTTCCACTTGATCGTGTACCATTTTTAGATGCGAAAGCGATATTCGGTACATATGCGGAGAATGAATGTACAGCTCCACACTCCCAGCTCAGCGTGTTCGAGTCACGCTTAAGGGACAAGCGGATACTGTCGAGTGTACGAATGGACATTAAATATATTTCCTAATGAAACTGCGCTGAGTGCACATACTGACCTCATCTACCCTCTGTTTTCTCATGATGCGTTAGATACGTACCGTGCCAGGAGAAGAAATGGTCCTTTGGACATCGGAATAGTTGAGATCAAGATCAATCAGAAAAGTCACATAATTTGATAAGGACAGTGTTACACATTCTACAGTAACCAAGAGTTTGTAAGTGACAGCGAAGGGCAGGATCAGACTGCGCGATTGCGCAGTCTGATCCGGCCCTGCACTGTCCACGTACGCTCAGGACACATTTCCCATGTAGTAGCTCATGCGGTTTGGTTAAAAAATGAGGGATTAGTGAAGTCGGTGAACGGAAAGCTATTTTTCAATTAAAAGTAGGATGTTGCTCTTTAATCCGCATTAGTCAAATGTTAATTTTAATCCTTAGAAATATTTATGTTACATATATTACGCTGTGTTGCCTAAAATTATCATATACAAACGGTGTGTCAATGCGACATCTAGGAATACTAGGAAAACTAGTTATGTGTGTGTTACGAAGTTAACATAGTTTGGAACATTTGTAAAATTATTAAAAGCCTAGTTTACGAATTTGTAAAATTAATATTAAAATACTCTTGAATTAAGAACAATAAGAAACGGATATGTTGGTAAATATCTTAGAATTTTTATTTTCACATGAAAGGAATAATTTGACTGTTTGTATATGAATATATATAAGTTTCGTTTTTAATCTCTCTCTCTCTCTCTCTCTCTCTCTCTCTCTCTCTCTCTCTCTCTCTCTATTTGTGTGTGTGTGAACAGTTTTTGCCACCTACGTTACCACTTTCGTATACATGAAACAAACACCTGAACAGCATCACTGATTAACAAATTTCTGATTTTTTTTTTTGTTTTAGTGATTTCACCAGAAAACGACTAAGGAGCTGAATTCTTATAAGCCAACAAGCTTGTTTTCAAATCCCTTCTGTATACGGCAATGTACTGCGAAGTGTCTTGTTCTTTTATGCAAATAATACACAGTTTAACCAAAATGGTATATATAGTGATAGAAAAGAGAATTTCGACACTTGACGCATATCGTCTGTAAAGACGGAGTCTTATCCGGCACAAAAATGACTTAAACCCATTTTAGACCAAACAAACTTCTCCACACTGTATATTGGAAGAATCAAATTTCAATTTTAGGTATGTAGAGCTATTTGATTTAGATATTCCTAGAGAAAATGGCTAAAATTATATGTAAAGAGACCCAGATCAGATGCCGCATTCTGTGTCATTTGAACTGGGTCTGCACTGTTTATAAATTACTCTTGGGGTGGGGGGTGGGGGTTGCAGACTAATATGTGTCAGAAGCCAACATCGTCTTTTTAGCTTTGCTTTAACTTTTTAATTATTAGTCTCTCACTAAGTGTTTGTTTAATCACGAGATATTTTGATTAATATATTTGAGTGATTACACAGTGGTCAAAGCCTTGTTATATTTTAAGAAAGTAATAGAGTAAGTAATGTAATAATAAAATCGTTAACTCTTAGCATTCTGGGTAAAAGTTTCAGCACACGACATATTGGAATAATTTTCCTATTTTTCCAGAAAACAAGTTTTGACACTTCAATGGTAGCAATTTGCAAGAAATGTCAAATCCTATTTTCTAGGAAAAATAATCTAATTAGCACTGCTTATTGGCAATTTATTGTTAATACTCGTAAGTACATTTGTCCATAATCATCGTTTCTTGGGCAACAGCATAAGAAAGGATGGACGCAGTCCTCTCCTTTGCTGCCTTTAACCTCCACTTCGAAGAGTACCCACTTTTTTGAGAACAAAGTGGGTATTTTCAGTCGCTGGTCTGAGCTGGGCTCGAACCAGTAACTTTCGGCACCGCAGTCGCACGCTTTAACCTCAGGCATACGGCACCTCTTCATATGTCCAGAATAAGTTCGACCATGTTGCGCGTTTGTATTACATGTACATATAAGTATTAGGTGTCGAGTGGCTATTAATAGTCGACTGTAAATAGCTAAGAAACTATTTACAGTCAAAAATTAAAACGGCTACTTACTGTCAACTGTCATTAGCCAAAAAACTTTAAAATGGGTATTTACAGTCAACTATCATAAGTAACAATAACAACACACACACACAACAACAAAATAGCAACAACAAAAAAGAATAAAATGGCTATTTACAGTCATGTAGATTACAAATCTGATCTCGAAGAAGGGGCACCAGCAATAATTTAGCTTCATTCAATTTTCATGAATGGCTGCGGTGTTGTATAATTTGAAATTTAAGCCTTTTCACTTTCTGTGCAACTAAAGGTTGTAACTATATTTTATGTATAATTTTCATCAGTGTATAAAGTTATATAAAGTAAATGAAAAAGTGATATGTTTACGAAAAAAAAAGTGGTCTAGTTGACTAATTTCATATCCAGATGAATGACACAATTTTGTTAAAAATGCTTATACGGTAACATGTGAACTTTACACCTTATTTGACGGTACTTACGCTAAAGCAATGTCATATACGTTTTGCATGAATAAGTACGTGTGTGGAATTTTACAATGAGCAGCAAAATATGAATCGTATTTCACATGTAGAAAGTATATACTTGCGCAGGTACAGTACGTGTGTAAATTTTATTATAGTTTGTCTGGAGAAATTAAACAATATAGGGATCAAATATGTTTTTTCATGCATTAACATTCGCCAGGTCCCGAGGGAGGTGTTGAAAACCGAGGCCGATGGCCGCGGTTTTCAACACCTCCCAAGGGACCTGGCGAATGTTAATGCATTAAAAAAACATGTTCGATCGCTATTATTGCATAAAAACTGAAAACATTAGCTACGTTTCGCGTTATTTCTTGCACTATTTTGTTTCGCCTTTTCACCGATGTCTCGCGAATGCTATTATTGCATAAAAAACTGAAAACATTTGCTACATTTCGCGTTACGTATTTCTTGCACTATTTTGTTACGTCTTTTGACCGATGTCTCGCGGAACGCGTAGCAGTGCATTAACAGCGCGTTAATTACCTCGTTAATACACATCTTTTCACCGGTTAATGGCGTGCGGCACTGCTTTTTATGCAATAATATAATTTAAGCGACCGAAGCTCTAGCTTAAATTACAGCTGAGCAAAAAAGTAACGAAACTTAACCAGCAATAGCATCATACACCATATCGGTTGCTTTGTATTCTTTGGCAAGATTATTGGTTTAGGGTAAACTAAATTGCACATGTGGCAGAATTAATACAAGTTGTATTTAGCACCCACTCGACACAACCTTAATAGTGTTGACTAGGTCGTAAAACTCCAGCTGAAAGGTGGTAAATAGCAGGAATTGAATGCAGTTAAATTTATGAGTTTAAAGTGAAAACCAGACATTACATCGATGAAATAAAAAGGCTGAGCTGTAAGTGTATGAAAACTATATGTATAGACAAATTATTTACCTTGACAGAATTTATACTTCTTTTTTAACCCTCACTGTAAACCAAAGCAGTTGTTCTTCAGACAGTGTAGATTCTGATGGGACTGCTCATATTGAGCCATCCCCTCAGAATCTACACTGTTTGCCATTCTGTTCGATTTTGAACTGAGACCACTATTTTGAACAATGGTTCTGACCAGATCTAAAGTTAGAAGAGTCCACTACAGAAACTCAGGGTTGAAAGGTTTAATATACATTGTCTTTTATTTTCAGACCAACAGCCGCCTCGGCTCGCAGACCACCAGGCAACAGAGCGAAGATATAATTCACAAGCAGCTGGCTGCATTCGAGCGACTTCTCTTACATTCCATGTCACGGTTCTCCAAGGAGAATCTGTATAATATGTTACGTCATGTCACTCGTTGGGTACAGGAAGAAGAGTCTAAGAGCAATATCCACGTCACAAAATCAAACAACACTAATCAAGTGACCAAAACTACATTCAAACTAAAATCTATCATTCACTTGAAAGAAAAAATGACTTCAATGAGAGAAAAGCGGACCCACAGATCTGTTGAAGATGAACATGTATTCAAATATTATGACTTGTTTCTAAATGATTTGCTTTATTTGAAAGATTTAAAGAAATACTTTGATGATGAAATATACAAATCATTGATGAAGTACCATTATGAACCATCAGTAGGCAAAAATAAAGTACAGGACGGGTCCAAACAAGAGAATTCTCACAACATAACGCCTAGAAAAGATCGATATGTTACACACGGTACGGATGATGAAGACAGTGGGCATGGCTCTCAGACTGAATCGCGCGATATTAGGAAGACGGCAAAAACAATTAATACTAAGAAGAAAGGTAAAGCTGATTCTGCTACTGTGGATTCAGAAAAGAGATACAGAGAAACAGTTTGTGAGTTACAAGAAATATTAAAGAAATGGGAAGGCTTATTATCAGAAGATGTTCTTAATTTAAATTATTTTGACCCAGATAGTTACCACGAACTTATGCAGTTCACGAATTATTCTCATTTTGAGCCAGTACTACGGTTAGTCCCCGATATATTTGCAAAATGTTACAAGTGTATCGACCTTGCCAAAGTCTGGCTACGTGAGTCCAATATTGTTCTAAAAGATATTCCACTTCCTGAATCGCCAAGTATAGCAGGTAATAAAAATAGATTGGAAACTCCAACACCAAGCGAAGAACAAACCACTGCTAGAGAATTTATTAAGGAAATAAGAGATATAAAGTCTCAGCTTGACGATATAAAAACATCTATAGCAGATGATGAAAGGAGACTGGAGGAATATACAAGAGAAATGAGCCAGTTAACTGATAGGGATGATAGATTTTCTAAATTGACATCCAGCTTCAACAAAATGGACTCAGTGTTAACATTAGCTGCTGGTGATTATCAGAAATGTAAAATTGAACAGTATGCAGTAGCAAGCAAGCTAAGGTGTTGTCCGAAAGACAGCTACGATTACACTGTGTTAAAAGACAAACTGAAGAAGCTTGACAAAGAAGTGTCAGAAAGTCACTGGAAAATGAAACTACTAGAATTTGAAAAGGCAACTGTACAAGAAGATTATTTAGTTGAAATTGGAGTAAGGCCAAGTTTTATTCGTTTCATTGGTGACACAAAAGAGAAGATGCACGAACTTCAGGAAGGCGTGCAAGCTAAAAAGGAAGAAAAATTAAAACTGGACAAACAATTAGCTCTAATGAGAACAAATACAGAGCAAATGAGAACAATAATGCGAACTCAGTTGGGAAGCGCTGAAACAAGAATCCGTCCATCCGCTGAGAGAGAATCTACAGTATCATCCCGTCCGTCCGACGCAGAGTTTGACGATCTGTCTGAATATTTCCTGGAAGATGGTAATGAGGCGGATGTTGACTCTGCCGGTCCGTACGACGTCAGTCCTGGTAGATATGAAGCTGTTAGGTCGGCATCGGCAGAACATAACACAAAACTTATTCCACTTAAAAACAATCGCTACGAGTCCGTTCAAAAGGCTGAAAGTCCAAAACAAGTACTTGTCAAGAGTAGTGGAAAAAACAAGCATACTGTTAACGTTAAAAGGGGTTGGGAAGCTGTTTAACAAGGCAAATTTAAGAAAGTGATACGAGAAGGTCAGTGGAGCAAAATAAAAATGCGGCACGTTTGAATAGCAATACTGAGGTTTGCCTAACCGTCCATGCATTATGACTTGACTTTTCGCTGTTCACTTTATGTTCTGTAAGTTGTTAACCCATTTACACCTAGCGTCCCATAAAAGAGACATTGGAAAACAGCGTAGACCCAGATCAGACGCCGCAAAACGCGGAATCAGATCAGGGTCTACACTGTTTGCATTAAGTACAGGCATTTATATAAAACATGGTAATGAAGAAAATAACCAGATACCCATTTTACTGGAAATGCGCCGGTCCAACGAGTTTAGGTAGCAGAGTCCATTCGGCATAAATGGGTTAAATGCGAGTCTGGTCTGCGTATTGGTCGTTTGCACATGCCATGTTGTTTATTTCGCTGTTGTGCAGCTCATATATAAGATATAGTCTTAACCCTTAAACTACCAATCAAAACAATTGTCGTCTGCTTTGTCACCTGCTTGTGATTTTAAAAGTCATTTCTGCAAACAGTGTGCACCTAGATCAGACTGTTCCTCTAGGAGCAGTTTGATCTGGGTTCACACTGTTTGCCTGTATGCAAAAGTAGGTTTGAAAAGTTAGCAAGAATATTCCGCAGACGACATAAACAGACGACATTTTCAGATGCAGGTTTTCTTGGCGTTTTAAGGGTTAAAGGAAGTATTCTGCATGAAGGCACAGACTTCAGTGGATTACGTTTTTAAGGGGAATGAATACACTGTTAGTTCAGGCAACTTAATCAAAATTGTTTAGCCTCCCTTTAAACAATGAGTCTTCTCTAAAAGATAAGATTATGCTCCATTTAGAGTAGACAAACGGAGCAGTTTTTTTTCCTTTAAGCGTAGACCCATTTTCAGAAGGAATTAGTGTGCAGGACAGCAAATAGGAAGTCATAAAAGTTGCCGCCCTTGTACAAATGGCGGAAAATGTGCCAAGTGTATACAGTCTCCCTAAGTGTTTGTGGAGAGGTATGGTATGGTATTTGCCCTAATTATTCGGACACCTTTACTCTTTACCATACTTGTTCTAACCTTTGTGTAGGTATGGTATTTACCCTAATTATTCGGACACCTTTACTGTTTACCATCCTTCTAACCTTTGTAGAGGGATGGTATTTACCCTAATTATTCAGACACCGTACCTCTATCATACTGCTTCTAACCTTTGAGGTATGGTATTTACCCTAATTATTCGGACACCTTTACTGTTTACCATCCTTCTTCTAACCTTTGTGGAGGTATGGTATTTACCCTAATTATTCAGACACCATAACTCTTTAACAATCTTTTTCTAACCTTTGCGGAGATATGGTATATACCCTAATTATTCAGACACCATAACCCTTTTTCATACTTCTAACCTTTGCGGAGATATGGTATATACCCTAATTATTCAGACACCATAACTCTTTATCATACTTCTAACCTTTGCGGAGATATGGTATATACCCTTATTATTCAGACACCATAACTCTTTATCATACTTCTAACCTTTGCGGAGATATGGTATATACCTTAATTATTCAGGCACCGTTATTGTTTACCATACTTCTAACCTTTGCGGAGATATGGTATATACCCTAATTATTCAGACACCGTTACTGTTTATCATACTTCTAACCTTTGCGGAGATATCGTATATACCCTAATTATTCAGACACCGTTACTGTTTACCATACTTCTAACCTTTGCGGAGATATGGTATATACCCTAATTATTCAGACACCGTTACTGTTTACCATACTTCTAACCTTTGCGAATATATATGGTACATACCCTAATTATTCAGACATCGTTACTCTTTATCATACTTCTCCTAACCTTTGCGGAGATATGGTATATACCCTAATTATTCAGACACCGTTACTCTTTATCATACTTCTAACCTTTGCGGAGATATGGTATATACCCTAATTATTCAGACACCGTTACTATTGACCATACTTGTTCTAGCCTTTGCGGAGATATGGTATATACCCTAATTATTCAGACACCATAACTCTTTATCATACTTCTTCTAACCTTTGCGGAGATATGGTATATACCCTTATTATTCAGACACCGTTACTGTTTACCATACTTCTAACCTTTGCGGAGATGTGGTATATACCCTAATTATTCAGACACCGTAACTCTTTATCATACTTCTAACCTTTGCGGAGATATGGTATATACCCTAATTATTCAGACACCGTTACTGTTTACCATACTTCTAACCTTTGCAGAGATATGGTATATACCCCTAATTATTCAGACACCGTTACTGTTTACCATACTTCTAACCTTTGGGGAGATATGGTACTTACCCTAATTATTCAGATACCGTTACTGTTTACCATACTTCTAACCTTTGCGGAGATATGGTATATACCCAAATTATTCAACCACCGTTACTGTTTACCATACTTCTAACCTTTGCGGAGATATGGTATATACCCTAATTATTCAGCCACCATAACTCTTTATCATACTTCTTCTAACCTTTGCGGAGATATGGTATATACCCTAATTATTCGGACACCGTTACTGTTTACCATACTTGTTCTAACCTTTGGAACTGTCCATTTCACTACATGTTAATGTGTCTGAAAACTGGTAGATGAGCGGCAAACCGTGTAGACCCTGATCAGACGCCGCGTAATGCGGCGTCTGATCACGGCCTACACAGTTTGATCAGGCCTGTCTGTCTGAATACTTGAGGTAAATACAGTATTGCTAATATCACAGAGAATATAAATGATCAGTATTTGTTGCGTAAATATTCTAAACGACTACTGTGCTTTCGACGTGTTTCAGAAAGTCGGTTTTTGCTTGGCGCTTTATACACAAGAAGTTAATTTGCAAATTGTTGTCACGATTTAATGCAAAACTATCTGTCGTAACTACCTATGTACAAAAAGTGTTAATGTAGTCATTCGTTTTTGAAAAATCAAATATTGTCACTTTTTTTTCCATAGTAAAAATGATTGTAAATTATGCAGAAACCTGTAGGATAGGTAACTCTGAGGCAGATTTTCAACAAGTTCCGCTTATTATTCTTTTTTTTTCCTGAAATTTTCACAATATTGTTGTGAAACATCAATAATTCAAATTCAGCAAAGAAAAGTAAAAATATTTTCACAGACAAAAATCCAAAAAATCATATTACTATAGAAATTGCATAGATCAGACTAATATTTTTGGTTGTAAATTTAATTTTCGGGTTAATATTTGAGAATCAAACACAGAAACAGAAAATGCAAATGGTTTCTGATAGGATACGGTTAATCAGATCAAAATATTTTTATTTGAAATGAAACACCAAGCAAAAGACGCCTTTTCAAGTGATGTCGAAAGGACAGTAAGACATCTCTATTTATATTGGATCATTTGAGCCTCAGCAAAGCAAAGTGGCCCTTATCACATATAAGCAGGCAACAAAGGTCAAGGTCTGCCTGTGCATTCGAGCATTCTGGTCAGTGGAACTCCTTGCCTGCTTATATAATCTTTAGTTTATGTAGAATATATCTAATACTGAAGATAGACGACGTTGATCAGGGCCCAGGTGTTCAAAGCTAACCATGTCGTTAGTTAACGATTTGTTAAAATTTACATCAAGTGATACGCAAATATGCTGAAATTTTTTGCTGAAAAAATGTGAGTTGCTTTTGCAGAATATTGTATATTGAATCCGCTAAAATAGTTAACGAAATGACCCTTAACGAGCTCGTTAAGCTAACGACAATTCGAACAACTGGGCCAAGATTGCTGGGCTAACATGTAAGAAGGTACATATTCCTACAGGCCTCGGTGGCTCAGTTGGATGCGCCGTCCGACTGGAGACCAGGAGGTCGCGGGTTCAACCCCCGCCGAGGTCGGCAACATTCTTTCGTGGAGATTGATCATGAAATATTTTCTACGGTCATTCTCTCCCTTCCGCTGATTCAAGAAGGGCAGTTGTCAGTTTCTGACGAAAGAATGTGCACAATACTGGTTAACCGCTTAGAGGACTAAGCCTGCCCAGTAAACGTGTGGTTAGGTAAACTGACCGCGCTCGACATGACCCCATTGGGTTGACTGGGCCGTAAAACCTCAACACAAACAAACAAACATATTCCTACGTTGAAGTTCCATTCTTCTCTGTAACAGAAAAAAAATACATAAAGGGTATAATACGAAAGCTGTTGCACTTGCTGAAGCAAACATGTCATATCCTAAGTATTCGGATAGAGAGACCACCCCAGTCAGCATTCTACATAAATCTATATCGGGCCGTCATCGGCCCGTCAGAGTAGCTGACGGGCCGATGACGGCCCGATGTAGATTTACGTAGAAT
Source organism: Anodontia alba (assembly GCA_964016985.1). Taxonomy (NCBI): domain Eukaryota; kingdom Metazoa; phylum Mollusca; class Bivalvia; order Lucinida; family Lucinidae; genus Anodontia; species Anodontia alba. The sequence goes on along the minus strand of OZ024833.1, from coordinate 15,903,326 downwards.
GCTAGCTGGGACTGGCGTTTGAAAAGGATATAAGTAAACTCAGGAACTGATACAATCAGATCTGTACCAAGGTCTCACATCAAAGGGAAAAGACAGTCAAATACAATTAAACAGCCACAAAAAGAACAGATGGCAAGCAGAGTTGGCAGAAAGGTAGCAACTTTGTTAGGCCAGAGAAAATTAATTAAATTCTCATCCACATGTTAGATAAAACTGCAGTGGGCGGATGGATTTTATTTTTTATTTATTTATATTTCATTCCTGGCCACCCAGTGAATAAGTAAATTATTGCATAACAAGATAACTGACACTATCATGTACAAAAAGAAGAAAACCTGGTTTTAATACCCTTCTTATAGTAAGTAATTCCTTTACAATTCTTCAAAAAGTTATAAAATCTATTTTTTCAGCATAAGTCTAGCAGTCCCTGACAAAGCCCCCCCCCCCCACCCCCATCCCACCCAAAAATGTTTTATTTGGTCAGAAATGTTAGGGATGGGTGGGGTGAGAAGGGATGAGAACCTAATATCTAATTTTCTCTGGCCTTACCCAAACTTAAGCGATTATATCCTATTTGTAAGTGAAACACTATTAAGAATATTTAACAAAAAGTATCGTAATGAAAGGTCAGCAATAAATTACTGGGGGCTTCAGCTAGCTTTACGGAATCCCAAAAAATTCTGTCTGAACAATTCATTTTGGACATCTGATACCCGTGAGACTGAAAAGCAGTATATTCGATATTGCTTCTGAATACCTATAATAAGTAAGTTTAACTCTTTCGATGCCGAATTGCAGACGACATTTGTCGTCTGCTTTCTTTTTTTTAATAAACTATCGACTGGAAAGAAGTTTATATGAAGAGTTGAAAGACTGAATGTCAAACAGCGTAGATCCAGATGAGACGGCTCTTAATGAGCCGTCTTATCTGGATCTACGCTGTTTGCAAAATCCTATTACTATTGCCAGTGGAAGTGAAAGAGTTAAATTAAAGGATGGATGAGCCGAAGTCCAAGCGTCAGTAGATATACCCGAGCAAACAGTGTGGACTCAGACAAAGCGCCGCTTTCTGCACTGTTTGCCAATCCTCTAGCAGTTTTTCAACACATCAATGGAAATGGAATTTTTTCAAAGGTAAGAACAAGTATGGTAAAGAATGGTGTGTCTGAATATTTGGGGTAAATATGGTAAGCTTGAGTATTTACCCCAAGTGTTCGACCCTAAAGTCCTTTCAACATCTTTCGGAAAGTAGTTTTTTGCCTGGCGCTTTAAATCTGCAAATTTTTGTTATAATTCAATAAAAAACGTTTTGTCGTAACAATGTTTACAAAAAAATATATTCTATACATAAGTTAAAAAAATGAATATTTTCATTTTTCCCTTTAGAAAAAATGGCTCAAAATATACAGAAATTGGTAGGGTAGGTAAACTTGAGACAGGTGTTCAACAAGTTTCACTTGTTAAAAATGTCTGAAAATTTCACGGTATTGTTATGGAACATTAATAATGTCAAGTCCGTAAAGAAAAGTAAACGATGATTTCTAATAAACTTTTTCGGAAAATCCAGTTTACTATAGACATTGTATAGGTCAGGCCAATAAATTAATTTTAGAGTAGCTCTGGAGCAAATTCTTTCCTTTAAGAGCAATCCTATGGTAAAGAAACAAGGTATTTTATGTAAATGTTACTTTAATGTAAATATTTTTCTACGCATGTTACGCACATGCGTAGTGTGCGTAATGAGCGATACGCATATTAAATCAAATTATAGTTGAAGCTCATCATCGCAATACTTGGCTTCGGGCGTTTGTTAACCGTGCCCGTGCCAGACAAGACTATTAAGAGCATACGTTGTTAGCATTTTAAAAAATGCAATGATCAAATATTGTCCGGGTGAACTACGTTGATCAAATATTGTCCGGGTGAACTACGTGTGTCATTACTAGAATGCTCATACGCACAACATGTTCCTTGTTATGTGATGACGGTTTCATCAGGACTGGATTAAGGGGAGTGGGTACATTTGGTAGAATTTTCCGTTATAGGGACAACTTTAGTGATTTCCTATTTTCTTTCCTGCATAACTCCTTTCTGATAACAGGTCTACTATAAAGGGAAAGAATCAAAGGGCTGAATAGCCCTGAAATGACAGATTCTATGAGAAACTAATACATTCCAGAAAATCATTTTGCCCTTCATTTAAGCTTGTGAAGCTTCTCCGTCGAAAAAAAGAGAAAAAAAACGAGCTTCAGCGAACAACAAAGGCGCTGATCAGTCTGCGCGGACGCGCAGACTGATCTGCGCCTTTGTTGTTCGCACATGTATTAAAGCGAGTTTTCTCAGCGGCTCATATGGAGACTTGAACCATAGATCATATGTATCCATTTCGCCTTAAAGTGACCTGTATGCAGAGCGAATTCAGGAATAAAAGAAGTTTAAGGGGATCGATTACATTTGGTAGATTTTCCGCCAGTTTGAAAAAGGAGATAATTTTTGTGACCTTCTATTTGCTCTTTCCCGCTATATGGCCCTTCTGAAAAGAAAAGAATTTGCTCTCCCTAGGAGCGAATTCTTATTATTTTAAGAGTAGACCCTTTTTAGAAAGGATTCAAAGCAGTTTTGACAGAATTACCTCCCCTGAACGTATATCTTTCCCCCTTAAGCTCCCCCACTCACCCCACCACCTCCGCACTCTACACACACACACACAGACTTGCTAATAATCATTTCAAGGCGGTCCTGTCAGTTGTCTAGTTATTTTGTTCATGATATCTGTAGAGTTGGGGGGCGAGCTAATGTTTTTCCCAGTCTTCTTCTGATGGCTGAAATGGCTGTGTTCATTGATTGTTTCTTTGCCTGAATAACCGTTATCTTACTTTTCACATTTAACCAATCACTACAATTTTCGACCAGTAAAACATATTACTCCGCGATAAGTTTACTGCTGACCATGCCAAAATATAAAGACCCTCAAAGTGAGAAAACATACCTTCTGACATATCCGCCTTACAAAATCTTTAATCTGTCTACGCTTCCGCGCAGTCTGATCAGTCTGTATTCTTCACATGAAGAAGTTATGCATCCTTAGCTATCAGTGACGATTGTGACCATACTGCGCGAATGAGCAGGCTAATTTGAATCTTTGCTGGGCACATATATCCGTAGGTACGTTTTCCAAATGACGTCACAGGAAATGACATTATTACATAAAAAGCAGTGCCACACGTTATTAACAGCCGTGCATTAACCGGCGAAAAGCAGTGTATTAACAAGGCTATTCACGCGCTGTTAATGCACAGTTACGCAACTTTCAATATGATCGTACCGGGGCCACAGATTTGCTGCCGTTACGAGATGTGTACTGCCTGGCCCTAGAACCAGCACAGGCCGTGGAAATTGCGTTCGCGAGACATCGGTGAAAAGGCGAAACAAAATAGTGCAAGAAATAACGCGAAATGTAGCATATGTTTTCAGTTTTTATGCAATAATAGCGATCGAACATGTTTTTTCAATGCATTAACATTCGCCAGGTCCCCTGGGAGGTGTTGAAAACCGCGGCCTCCGGCCTCGATTTTCAACACCTCCCACGGGACCTGGCGAATGTTAATGCATGAAAAACCATGTTTGATCCCTGTATTACTACAAGGTGACTTTGTCGCGTGATGTTTTGGAAGTGTGCACACTTTTTCGAACGCTCGATTCAAGGGTGTCTAACAAATTTTCATAAAACAAAGTACATCGCATATGCAAATATAAGCACTAAACAGCTTATTTAGATCCTGCGTGCAGTATTTGCAAACATTCAAAGCAAATGTACGTATGAAGACTTCCAGCATTTCCGTCGCGAAAATTACATTGCTTCGAAAGTTTGCAAATACTGCATACAGAATATGATTACGCTGTATGTTTATGAAAAGTGCTCGTATTCGAATATGCGATATATTTTGTTTTAAGAAAATCGGTTGGATATATTTTGAGAAAAGTGCAGTCTTTACCTTGATTCGAGCGATTTTTAAAAAAGTGTGCACCCTTCCAAAAATCACGTAGCATAGTTTCCTTGACTACCCCACGCATCGAAAGAAGAAGAGATGATGAATAAACAATGTCAAAACACAAAAGCACAGTATCAGCAAGTGGCACACACTAATGGAAGAACTGCGACAGAGAACGGCGCTTCTAATGAGTACCCACAACATACGTACAATGAATCCTCGTTACAATGACAGCATTTGTTCCCTCAGATGTTGCCATTTAAATGAATTTGCTGTTGTAAAGAATCCTTATTGGAGTGATATGTACAAAGGCCTTGTTTTATGTTTTATTCTTGTTACCTCATAGAACATTTCGTATTGGATATTTGTTAGAACTGCCTCCCTGAGGCGATTCTAACAAATATCCAAAACATATGCTTGAAGTTTTAATGCAATGGTCTTGTATAATTTCTCATTAACTGTCACCTCTTCAGCAAATGTTTCGTGACATTCAAATTGTCATAATAACGAATTTGTCGATGTATCGAGTGTCAGTATAAAGTAAATTGACTGTTTGAAGGAGAAATAAGAACATTTATCCCAGAATTATCAAGACATACTCCTTAACAAAACTATAAGTAGAGCTACCCAGGCAATGCCATAGTCACGAAGCGCAGCATCCACCACCCCCGAGACACCAAAGGAAGGAGAGAACAGAGATAATGACATTCAAACGCCATATAAAACCATCGACGCACAAAGAAGAACTGTTACAGAGAAACCGCCTTGGAGCGCCAGGAAAAAACTACGTGTGGTTGAAAGCGAAACCTCACCCTTTATTCTGATGCAGCTCCAAATTACAAAATATACGTTCGGCCCTTAACCAGTACAGTAAAGACGTCCGATCGGACATCAATGACCTTTGGTGACCTTAGTCCTTAGTATTTTAATAGGAAGATGTTACTATAATCAATAATTTGATGCCCGATCGGGCATCTTTTGATCATTTTTCTAGTACCCTCAGAAATCGGGGAAAAAATGTATCAGTTTCTTGACGAATCTCCGCCAAATGTTTGGAGTCAAAGATGAACAAATTATCTAGCCTTTGAGTGTTCAGGTTTTTTTTTTTTTTTTTTTTTTTTTTTAAATTGCCAGAGAAAAGTTATTAAGGTTTAAAACAAGACTTTTTTCTGGAACTCTGCAAATGCCGTTCGGGAACATATGCAATTGGTAATGCCTGATTGGGAAACAGTGGCTCCCGTTTGGGAACATTTGAAAACTGTGCTGCCCTATCGGGATACAAACACGGTTCAAGACAAGTTTTATATCACATGGTGTCTGGTTAGTTTTTATTATTACTATGTTTCATAGATTTTCCTGTTTTAAATGCAAACGGTGACTGTGTTGACCCTGATCAGATGCTGCGGCGTCTGATCTAGGTCTGCAATGTTTGACAATTGCATTTTGGTGGTGGGGGGGGGGGGGGGGAGAGGGGGCGGGGCCGGGATGGGGGTGCGGGGTCCGACTAAAATTGAGTAGGATAAGCGTTAATTATCACCATATCTGGAGCGTTGTTTATAACTAAATGTACCTTAGAACAGCAGGAATCCCTACCCAGGTCATGTTAAACTTTGCAATGCTGAATAAATTAAGATGCCACGCCCATTTTTAATTTTCAACCAATAAGATTACTTGATCCAAGTTGTTGATCGAAATTCACATACTTAATGACAAACAGTGCTAAGCCAGATCAGTTGGCTTTTCCATCTGCTGTGGATCCACACTGTTTGCTAAAGCAGGGCATATCTGAGTCCTTCAGGACTAAGAATAAGTACAACGTATCTTATAACAAACTTTAAAGGTTTTACCATACCTAACATGTTTTGCACAATGTTTTGTTTTTTCTAACCTCACCCAAACAAAACCAAATCAAGCCTATAAGTCACACTTGGATCATAATTCCAAAATAATCCAGTAGTGGTCATATTTGCCATGTTAATTGCTAAGGGATCATTAATTAAAATTTAAAATCTGACATAAATCATGTCAAGATCATTTTATAGAGCATTGAATAGAACATGTTAAGATCACTTCCGGATCATATTAATACATCATCTTTAGATCACATGTAAACAAATTACTCTCAGATTACTAAGATAATCATTCCATCGGTGCATAATAAAGTATTTCTGGATAACAAATAAATCACATCAAGATCACTTAAATAAATCATTTTCAGATATTTAAACAAATCATCGCAAGATCATTCCCCTTTCGCTAGGTCAAGGTCAGAAGATTAGCAATAAAGTACCCAATAAAACTATAAGGTTATGAATACACCGACTGATATTGCTAGATTGCAATTTCGATATCTATATACTGATCGAATTTTCAAAATATTTTGGATATCAGAAATTAAGACTTTGATTAAATTCATTAGAAGCACAGAAAGTTTAAGATACAGATAATTTTTGTTTCCAAGCAATGTGGATGTTAATGGTTGCTGTGCGACAGAGAAATAAATGAAGGCGAACAAAATGATGATACATCGGGCTACTTGTAAAAGGCAGCGACCCTTGTTCGACGCATGATTGGTTTAAACATATTTTATTTCTAATTAACTCTCATATATATATTACACAAAAACAATAACTTATAAAAGGATCCAGAAAGAAGCCAATAGGCTTATATAAATCTGTTTCCCATCTAACTTGTAAATTGCACATAGAATCGGTGAAATGAATATTACCTAGACAAACATATATCTATTTAAACCACATATCAGACAAAATATAATAAAGAGAAATGTGAAAATATGATAGAGAAGGAAAAATACAAACTAACAATAGCTCAATTTATCTGAGAGAGAGAGAGAGAGAGAGAGAGAGAGAGAGAGAGAGAGAGAGAGAGAGAGAGAGAGAATTTTCACAGTTTGAAGCGCTTATTCTCAATAATGAATTTTTGTACAGCTAGAAAAATGTCACTGTTTTGATCATAATCTAACTCAGTGTTACCAAACAAAAGAGTGTTAGTAGTCGGTTGACAGTGTACTGAAACTTTTCCTAACATATCATTTCGTATTCTGTTGTATCTCTGGCATTCAAATAAGTAGTTTCTAGTTGTTACAGTTGTTCCACAAGTACAATTGGGGTCATTCACGATGTTTTTTAGGAAGAGATGGTGACTGAGTGGACTGCACGAAGTTCTGAGCCGAGTATGTTGAATCTGAACAAATCTTTCACAAATGAAATAATATTTAGGGGGTTTTATGGCATTTTCATTTATACAAATTTTGAAAATTGCCAAGGAATTAACATCTCTGACATCAGGACTAAGTTTGTTCCAGGCTCTGATGCAAGAGGGTAGGAATGAATTATAATATAACTGTTCTGGACAATGTCTGTCTAATGTTCGTTGCATTTCGAAGTCCATAAACTGTTGTATTTTCTACAAGAGGAGGTATTAACGAAGAAAGGTAAGTAGGAGTAATATTATTAGTCATCTTGTAATATAAATAAGGTTTATGATTTTTACGTCTAGATTCTAGGGTTTCCCAGCCTGTTTCTCTATAAAGCATATCCAAAGAGACCAATTTAGTTGCACCTGTAACAACTCGTGCTGCTTCAACTTGTATTTTCTCTAGGGCATTTACCTCGTACTTGGTGCAATTATCCAATACAACGTCCGCGTACTCTAAAAGAGGTCTTATAAATGAAACATATATTTTTTCTAAGGATTGTCTATCAAGAGTAAATTTGAACTTACGCATAACATTTATTCTAGTCCAAGCTTTTGAAGTTATGTAATTGATATGCTCAAGTTCCGTCATTAGATGCCGAGATGTTTATGAGAAGTTACTAGTGAATTGGTTCGTTATTCGTCAAGAATGGAGTATGGAGAGGTTTATTTGTTTTTCTAGAAAGGAGTAAGGCTTCAGACTTGGCGGGGTTAAATTTCACAAGCCAGCGTTCTGCCCAAACATGTATTTTTTTCTAAATCGGAATTTAATTGTCTGGCAGCTCCATGAGGGTCATCGACGATTAAGTATAATGTTGTATCAGCTGCAAAAAGACGAACAGTAGAAGCTATGTTGACAACGATATCGTTTATATAAATAAAAAAAGCGGGCCTAATATAGAGCCCTGTGGCACACCTTCTTTAAAAAACGCCAATCAGACATTCCCCCTGGTATAACTACTCTCTGCTTTCTATTTGAAAGATAACTAGCTAACCAATGAAGAAGAGTTGATTTTATACCAATTTCTTCTAATTTATACAACAAACCTTTATGCCAAATTCTGTCAAAAGCCTTGCTGATATCACAAAATATTGCTCGCACCGCTTTGCCATCATCCAGGGCTTTGCAAAAAGTGTTATAAATATCAACAAGTTGATTGACCATTGAATCACCGGGAGAGAAACCCGATTGTAAACATGTGATTATGTTGTTTTCTTTAAAAAATTAAATAAATGTTTATGGACATTTTTCCATCCCTTTTCCGATAGTACTAAGAAGAGATATTGGTCTATAGTTACTAATAAGCGAGGGGTCGTCCTTTTTGAACAAAGCAGAAACAATTGCCTCCTTCCATTTACTGGGAAAATTACATTTGGATAAAGAATAATTGTAGAGGTTGCTTAACGGTTTTGACAAAAGTTCAGCAAGTTCTTTAAGAATTCTGTTATTTATATTATCAGGACCGGATGCCTTTCCTAATTGTAAGCTTTTGAGATTATTTTCAACCTCATTTGGTGTAATTTGAATGGTATTTAGAGTAGGGGTGTCATTTTAATAGCACTTGGCAATGTTGCAGACTGGTCATCTATTACAGTTTGCTCTCTAAAATAATTATTTAAAAGATTTTGCCTTTCTCGAATCTTCAGAAATATATACATTGTCATTAAGTAAAGGAGGGATAGTTGAGGTTGTGAAGGTTTAATGAATGCTTTTAGTGTTTTCCAATAATCTTGGGTTGTTAAATCTGTTGTTTTTAACTTGTTTGCAAGGGATGCTATATAATTTTGCTTACATTTACGAAGCAGGTTGGTGACATCATTTCTTGCCTGTTTAAACCTATTATATGTATCTCTACTATGGTCACGCTTGTATTTTTTTGAATAGCCTATTTCGTTTTCTCATACAAAGCATGATTCGGTCACCAATGCTTTACGATTTCTGATTTTAAGTATTTACACTTATTCTCTAAGAATAAACACGCTTCATGCAGCTATAGGTTATGTTTTAAAGCTCTGTGCTTTCATACCTTGCCAGAATTGCTTTAAAATGTATACATCATAGAAGTTTCAGCCAAGAACAATTTGTTTTAAAAAAGAGAACGGCGATGTACTTACACACTTGTAAAGAAAATCAATATCCTATTCTATGTTTCTTTGCCCCTAAAATTATTTAACAAGTTTTATCCCTTGTAGATCAGAAATAGTTAAAATCGATATGATTGGAAATCCGCCATTTTGAAAATAAATTTTTAACTTCTTCTCCGGAACGAAAAAACCAATTGACCCGCAACTTGATAGGAAGTATCGAGGGGATTTTTAGATAAAACGACAGCTAAAATCGTTTCGATGGAAAGTCCAGAATGGCCGCCGTTGACCATCCTTAAAAGCTATTTTGAACTTTGCTCTTGAACTCGAAACTTGAAAAGATGTATCAGGGTGACTTGCAGGTAAGGAATTGCTAAAACCCTAAAATCCTTTCAATCGGATATCCAAGATGGCGGCCATGGCCACCTACTTTAAAGCTGTTTTGAACTTCTTTTTCTGAGCAGAAAGCCAATTTACTCGAAACTTGGTAATAAGTATCAGAGTGAATTGTGGATAAAAAAAAAAAAAAAATCCTTGGCCGCTACAGCCATCACTTGCAAATCTATTTTAAACTTATTCTCCTGAACCGAAAGGCTAACTGACTCAAAAATTAGAGGTAAATATCAAGGAGACCTGCAGATTGAAAATGCCTAAGGGTATAGTAAACTAATTATTTTTTATTAATTTTTAATAATATATTTTTTATATTTTTATATGGTAATTTTATAATATTATATTTTCCTATAGAGTTTCATGTTAATTCCACAATTTTTGGTGGTTAAGAGTTCATATCAGGGGATGGCTGGGCTTCCCAATTTGTTTTAATTCAAAAATTAGCTTAGCACAGCAAAATAAATAAGGAAAAATCACCACTGTCACCAGCACTTTCTGGGACGTTTGTGAGGCTGAATGTAGCAACACCTCAGTTGACAGGAATCAAAACTTGAAACTCTGCACTTTCACCACTTCTTCTTTTGGCTCCAGCAAACACACACATACACATTTATTTCTTTATAACAATCAGATTACACACTATCATTTTTTTTTCCTTAAATAACGATGGTGAGTTTCAATTCATCTTAATTATTAACCAATCACAGGTCGCCTTACACACAATAACTATACCGGGCTTTCTTACACTTTTTTTGCGCCAATCATCAGTCTTGTCACAATTGGTTCCATGTGCCCTTTTGAGCAACCTTTTCTCCCAGTAAATCACAAAAAAAAAAAACCCCAAACAACCCCCCCCCCCAAAAAAAAACCCCACAACCCCCCCCCCCCATAAAACAACAACAACAACACTTAATATTAATAAGATAAACTGATTAAAACCAAATCATGTCCTTTGTATTACTCAATTGATTAATTTTGCTGATGGGAACACATTTTGTGTGCCTATCTCTCAGTAGAAATACAGTAAAAGTCTCTAATATAAATAACAGAGATAAAAAATGTGACCAAACATTTTGATTCTCTTTTTCTTTCAAATCAGCCTTCAGAATGATACAATCAAAACGTTAAACTATAATACCCGCCATTGTCGTGCACGGGCAGATAGCTCCGTTAAATTTTGACTAAATTTGCTTATTAGCAATCCCAAACCAGATCTCTACAATATCAATGCACAGACAAAGTTTCGTGAAAATTCATTGATATTTACTCAAGTTATCATCCGGAAACGAAAAAACGGACGGACGGACGTACAATTGACTGACGGGCATACGGGCAAACGCAGGTACGTCCAACATGAAACCATAATACCTCGCCACTGTCGTGTGGTGATGTATAAAAAATCAAATCATATAGATATACCTATCGTAAAAGACAAATCAAGTTCTCAGATTACAATTATTGTCTTATCTTGATTTTATCCCACCCACCTCCTCTAGCATGGGCTAAATAGCTTGGTTTTAATATAACACCCAAATCTTAGCTATTTGTGCTGAATTGTGTTTTTATGAATGATATATTACAGGAACGTCATAAAATGCCAAATTGTATGCAGAAAATATAAACTAGAATGTTAAATTGGCCCGGTTGACATGTCAGTGGCATGGTGTTTTTCAAATGTCAGTTTAAAGCGACCGACAGTAAACTAATATTTGTGCTTTTTGTTGACAAGCAAATATGTAGAGATGACATATGAACTTACAAAATACAAAGGACAAGGTCACAAAAGGTCAAGGTCAAGGTCACACAAGGTCAAGGTCACTTAAATATAGAAAAGCATAGAAAATCCAGTTCTGTTACATGTTTCTAGGCATGCTTGTAGATTTTTAGACAAAGTCGTATGAGCTCATTTTTGACCTAACACTCTCAACCTCTGTATGGAAGAATGTACGTACCTTGAAGCGATGATAAATCTCACGGAACAATAATTGTTTATCAAATCATGTAATTCAGCTTTCTTTGTGCGCATTTTAGAATATCTTTACAATCTGATCTGTAAGTTCTCGTCAAAATCAAGTTTTGAAAACCAACGAAAAAAATGTTCTGTCTAAAATGGCAATTTAATAAAATTAATGCTGTGCATTGCGCGAAGGTGCTTTCGTAAGACAGGATAAAGCACAAAATTCAGTTAAACTCTTAGCACTCTGTGTAAACGTTTTAGCAGACAACATTTTGAAATACTTTCTCCCAGGAAACGAATTAGACATATCATGCAAATTGTTTCCTCGTGGAGACAATCTGCATGACATGTCAATTGCAGAGTTATGGAAAAATAAGAAAAAAAGTCAATTTGTCATCTGCTGAATTTGCCCAGAGAACGATAAAGGCTAATTTAATCGGTGGTTCTCTAGTAAACGGTTAGATTATGTAATGGACAAAATGTTTGGTTACACTGTTACGTAACTCCAGATAAGCTGAAAATTTTAAAGTCAAACATCAGAAAACTTGAATTATGATGGACTGATTTCATGCCTCTAATGGTCCTGAAACTGGGCAGGCTGGTTTGTATCACCTGGTTTGACACCTCTGAAGACAGACTCTCTCATAACAAGCTCATCATTTTTATACCCCGACACACGATAGTGGCAGGGTATGGCTTCACGTTGGTCGTGCGTGTGTCCGTCTGTCTTCCCAAGCGAACGAATTGCCCTTTATTGGGTAGGTATAAAACAATTATGGACCACGTGGAGAGTAATAATCTATTTAAGTAACTCCAGCATGGATTTAGAAAGGGCTGTTCCTGTGTAACATAACTTATAGATGTATGCGAAAAATGGACTGATGAACTAGATAACAAAAACAATATCGATATCATTTATCTTGATTTTCAAAAGGCATTCGATACAGTGCCACATCGAAGATTATCGAAGAAGTTGAAAGGTTACGTATTCAAGGGAAGGTCTTATGCTGGATAGAAAGTTTCCTAAAGAATCGCTTACAACGAGTTCAAGTTAATGGATCCTCATCAGACTGGGCAGATGTGTCCAGTGGGATACCACAGGGAACTGTGTTAGGGCCGACCCTATTTTTAGTTTACATAAATGACCTACCTGACATAACTGGTCAGGTATCTGGCAATTAAATTCTAATTATAAGAAATGTTAACACATGCATCTAGGTAGAAATCACATTTAGTTCTTATTATATGATTGTGAAAGGTGAACCTGATCAGATTAAAAAAGTTGAGAAACAAAAGAATTTAGGGGTTATTATTGTTAATAAATTAAAGTTTGTGCCACACATTCAAGCTATGATAAACAAAGCAAATAGAAACTTTAGGAGCATTAAAAGAACATTCAAATATTTGGAGTGTTTTTTTTTTCTTTCAAATCTCTATAAGGCAATCTTAGAATATGCTTCTACGGTATGGTCAGTTATATATATATATATATATATATATATATATATATATATATATATATATATATATATATATATATATATATATATAAAAGATTGTATATCATTGGAGAATGTGCTAAGACGGCCTACACGTATGGTACACAATATAAGCCACTTAAATTACACAGAGAGAATGAAAGAGTTAGGACTCCCTCACTAAAGTACAGGAGATCAAGAGCTGATATGATTGAAGTTTTTAAAATACTGAATGGAATTGATAAATGTGAAAGGATAAGCTATTTACCCTGCAACCCATGATAAGAACAAGAGGTCACAGTCAAAAGTTTTTTAAACGTCAGTTTAGATTGGACTTACGGAAACATTTTGTTTTCACAAAGAGTTATAAACGAATGGAACAGTCTTTCTGAGAAAGTGAATTCATTTGGTAGCATTAATCATTTTAAGTCGAGATCGAATAACTTTTGGAAAGATAAAGCAACCAAATTTGAACCTGACTCTTACTATTACCCCCTTGCGCATGCCAACCATTACCAGTTTAATGAAAGAAGACAAGAACGGGCCTAAGAATCAAGCGATTATACCAGGCCTCGGATACAGTAATACAGTATATCCTGGATACTTTACACAAAGTTTGCTTTATTCCAATAAGAATTAGGGTTTTATTTGGGTATTTTACTTCTTGTTGGGTAATTTTGTACTATTTGTCTAAGGAAAATGAACATTAGCTACCCAATAAGTGTCCATCTGTAAGAACGCCCGTCCATCCACCCGTCTGTCGTACGTCCGTTCGTCCATTCATATTTTCGTTTCTGAACGATAACTTAAGTAAATATCAATGGGATTTCGCAAAACTTAGTATGTCATTGATATAGTGGAGATCTGGTTTGGGATTGCTAATGGGCAAACTTCGTCGATTTTTGACGGAGTTCCCTGCCCGAGACATGCCCGTATTTTCATTTCTGGACAATAACGTGAGTAAATTTTGATGGATATTTGCCTGGACCGAGTGGAAAATCAAATCATGAGGACAAAAGTATGACGGACTTTTAGCAGATGTTCTCAACGTCAGAAGATAAAATGAAATTTGCTGTGCGTTTAGCCTATTAAGGACCAACATTTAGACAAAGGGAAAGTGTTGAAATTAGCAATAACAGTACAAAGTGATAAGACCTTAAGGTCGACGTAATCAAGCCAAAGAGCATTTCTAAAATGTTGAACCAGTGGCAAGTCAGAAAATTCAGATGAACAGACTTGTGTCCCAAAAGAAAATGGTGCAATCATGCGTCCTAGGAATTTAAGGATTGAAATTTATATTGTTGTATGTCTAAATGACGAAAAGAAGCTATCGTTTGAAGAAAGGCGCGTACGGCGGCGAAGTTAGATATCCAAGATTACCGTCATGGCCGCCATTATGAAAATCTATTTTGAACTTCTATTCCGGAACCGAAAGGCGATTTGACTAGAAACTTGATAGAAAGTATTGGTGTGATTTGTAGATTAGACATAGCTAACACATACCGATCAGAAACGCAAGATGGCCACCATGGCCGCCATTTTGAAAACCTATTTCAACTTCTCTTGAATAAAAAGCCATTTGGCTCGAAACCTGAAAGGATGTACCGGTGTGACTTGTAGATAGATCAAAAATAGCTTAAAATAGCTTAAATCGTTCCAATCGTAAATCCAACGTGGCCGCCACCGCCGCCATCTTAAAATGTATTATTCTCCTGAACGGAAAGGCCAATTGACTCGAACTGATAGGAAGTATCAAGGTAGCTTGTCAGTAAAAATAATTCAGATCGAAAATCCAAAAGGGCCGCCATGGCCGCCATCTTGAAAATCTGTCTTGAACCTTCTCCTGAACCAAAAAGGTCAATTGACTTGAATCTGGGTAGGAAGTATTGTAACGTGAAACCGGGTCTTCTACGAAGTCAAGCACCGCGGTCCCCCATCCAGGTACTAACCGCGTTCTCCGTTGCTTAACTTCGTAATAAAGCCAATCACTCTACCAGTGTCGCCATAAAAAAGCCGGCTTTTACAGCGAGGCCGTAGAAGTAATATATATATATATATATATGCTATTCTGTTATAATATCAAGAAGACCTTTAGACTAAACAACTAAATCACAGCAATCAGAAATCCAAGATTGTTGCTATCTTGCAAACCAATTCAAAACTCTTCTGAACCAAAAAGCTAATAGAATAGAAAATTTGTAGGAAGTATTATGGCGATTCGAAAGCAAACATAGCTAAAATCATTCCGATCAGAAATCCAAGAGGGATGCCACAGCTGCCACCTTGAAAATCTATTTTGAACTTCTACTGAATCGAAAGGCCAGTTGACGAAACTTGTATGGTACTCGGGTGAGCAATAGGGGGCCATCTTGGCCCTTTTGTTTTCTGTTCGAAGTGGTTTATATATCTTGAAGAAAAACTAATGGCCCATGATGCCACACAGATGCGCAGGCTGGTTTGAGGTACTTCAATATACAATCTGGTCAGACATTTTCCTATATGTATCATGATATACACTCACACTTCCTTGTTTGCACTTAAACAAACGTGTGAAATACATATTAACCCTTAAAGCGCCAATCACAACAATTGCCGTCTGCTTTGTCTTCTGCAAGTTACTTTAAAAGTCATTGTTGCAAACAGTGTGCACCCAGATCAGACTGCTCCCAGTCTGATCTGGGTCCACACTGTTTGCCTATATGCAAAAATAGGTTTGAAAAGTTTGCAAGAATATTCAGCAGACGACATAAACAGACATTTTCAGATGCAGATTTTCTTGGCGTTTTAAGGGTTAAATGAAATGTGAATTTCAAATTATTGTACGCTGAATAGGTGCAATAGAGCATTTACATTTGCTGAAGTTTAGTGGATTTTCAAACCATGTTTTAAAAATTATCATCTGTCGGTGATAGTGTGTAAAGTGTCGTTAACGAAATATTTAGGGGAATTGATACACTTATAGGCATTAACTCTATCAGTGTCTTTTAGCCTTCCTGTCTGAAAAAGGATCTACTTTAAAAGAATAGAATTTGCTCCCCTTAAGAGAACATTCTTTCCGTTTAGAGTAGATCCCTTTACAGAAGGCATTTAGGGTGCAGGAACACAAATAGGAAGTCACAAAAATTGCCTCCGTTGTAACAATGGCAGAAAAACAATCAGTTTTATTCATTCCATTTTATAAGGCAAATTATTTCTGAGCCTATTCATTCCATTTTATAAGGCAAATTATTTCTGAGCCTATATGGGATGTACTAACAAGAATGAGACACCAATGAAAGCCTTTCTTCAAATATAAACAATGGCACAAATGTTTTACATATTAACTTGGATCGTGAGTTTAAAAATACAAGCTTTTGCAGGTAAACAACATTCTTTATTTCTTTTATATTTCATTTATTAACTGCGTAGATTCTGTTTCCAATCTATTTTAACTGATCTACAGTTAAAATGATATTACGCTCAATTGGTATAGGATACAGTTCATTGGTGACTTAACTGCTTTTATCCAACCACATAAATGTGATTATTATCCTAATAATGAGTCGATATGATACACTTTCATGCTTGTATTTCGTATACATTATGTTATTTCTGAATATATCAATGAATCAATATAACCAGTGCATGTATATATATTTCACATCAAAAGAAGGCCCCCTTTTTCAGCGCTGGCAGGTATATGATTAGCCATTTTTCACACATAGAACAGGCCCGATCCGATTTTTTCTTGATTGGCATATGAAAGTCTTCACTTTTTTGACATCCCTGTACATACACATAATTTTCGTTAAGAGAGTTTTCGATTTCTTGGTTTTCAATGAGCTGACTGCAATATTTGTCTAACTATCAGCAACAAATGGGTACAAAAAATCAGAGGGCAGTAAATGAATGGGTCACCATTTCAGATTATCAAATATATGACTGCCGGGTAGGGACATTTCTTATTTCTAACAAAGGTTCTCAAAGGCTAGGTATATGAATGGGGAAGGTTTTGAAATACTGGCTCGCACACCGATACCACAATTGACTCCTCCGTCAGAAGGCTATAACCACGCCCATGCGTAAATCCGTAGACAAACAATATCGTGATACCTGTATTTGTCAATGAAAACTGCAAGTGTACCTGTATTTGTCAATGAAAAAGTACATAGGTAATATTGTTTGTCTAAGCAATAAATTAACCGTTAACTGATAAGCTATTTTGGTTGGTCAGGTTTTGGTGTCAATTACTGGTCAGGTGATTTCACGGAGGACTCAATCCCCAAGTTACCGCCGAGGAAAACGACCTGTGAAAATAATATATATATATATATATATATATATATATATATATATATATATATATATATATATATATATATATATATATATATATATATATATATATATGTTTGGGTTTGAATATAATAATCAGGTTTAAGTTTACATCAAACTTTGATAGATGTGCTATGTAAATCGTACGAAATTGTCTGACTAAGAATTTTGTAGGAAAGCCGGGAAGGGACATTTCTTATTTGTAACTTCTAACTTCTTACTTCTAACTTCTAACTTCCATGTTGTATGTATGTATGTATGTATGTATGTATGTATGTATGTATGTATGCGCGCGTGCGTGCATGTGTGTGTGTATGTGTGTGCGGGTAGGGACATCATTTCCGACAAAACCAAGTACATGCACAGCGAAGACTCAGACAAGCTTGTAAATCTGAGTAGTCTGATCAGTCTAAATTTGCGCTGTATGGGTAATTAAACAATACGTCTTCAAGTTATTAGTGAACTCTCATCAGACTGGACAGACTGATCCGAGTAATTGCTATGCATATATTTTATTAATATTATTATTATTTTTATTTATTATTTTTTTTGGAAATGATATGCCCCGATAGTTGTTGCAATTTAAAAACATAGTAAGTTTAATGGGCCTTGCCGTGAGAGTACCTACATATTGCATATTTGAATAACTAAGGCACAGATCATGCTGCGCATCCGCGCAGTCTGATTAGTGTCATATTGTTTGGTATGTATGTATGTATGTATGTATGTGTGTGTGCTTGCGTATGTGTGTGTGCGGGTAGGGACATTTCTTATTTCTAACTTCTAACTTCTTACTTCTAACTTCTAACTTCTTACTTCTAACTTCTTACTTCTAACTTCTAACTTCCATGTGGTATGTATGTACGTTCGTACGTACGTACATACGTACGTACGTATGTATGTATGTATGTATGTAACGTACATACGTACGTACGTACGTACGTACGTACGTATGTATGTATGTGTGTGTGTATGTACGTCTGTGTGTGTGTGTGTGTATGACAGAGAGAGAGAGAGAGAGAGAGAGAGAGAGAGAGAGAGAGAGAGAGTGCGGTAGGGACATCATTTCCGACAAAACCAAGTACATGCACAGCGAAGACACTGACAAGCTTGTAAATCTGAGTAGTCTGATCAGTCTGCATTTGCGCTATATGGGTAATGAACACAATACGTCTTTGAGTTATTTATGAACTTTTATCAGATTGGACAGGCTGATCCGAGTAATTGCTATGCACATATTTTATTCTTCTTACTATTATTATTGTTATTATTATTATTATTAGCATAATTATTATTATTATTATTATTATTTTTTTGAAAATGATATACCCCGATAGTTGTTGAAATTTAAAAACATAGTAATTTTTAATGGGCCTTGCCGTGAGAGAACCTACATATTGCATATTTGAATAACTAACGCACAGATCATGCTGCGCATCCGCAGTGTCATATTGTATGTATGTATGTATGTGTGTGCATGTGTGCGTGTGTGTGTGCTTGCGTATGTGTGTGTGCCGGTAGGGGCATTTCTTATTTCTTACTTCTAACTTCTTACTTCTAGCTTCTAACTTCTAACTTCTTACTTCTAACTTCTAACTTCCATGGGAACAAAGAACATATTACAGATTAGAAAATGATTTATTTCTCTATATGTCATGCTCATTAAAAACAAATATACTGTACTGATGCGGTATCGGTCCAGACAAACTTAAATTATAATGGTATAATGTATAAACGAATCTGACCCATATCATAAGGAACCCGAAATGTACTCTGATACTACCGTATGAATAGATTTCTGGAGTACATTTTACATTGGCAAAATTGCTAAGTATTTTGTCCTTGTCTGTCTGTCTATCTGTCTTTCTCTCTCTGTCTGTCTCTGTCTCTCTTTATTTCTGTACGTGGAGATGAGCAGATGAGCGTATAGCGTATCAGTAAATCGAAAACGGAAGAGCAACTTTTATCGAGTCTGTTCGAGAGCGGTATTGTTAGATACAACATTGTTTACGTTGAACATAGCTCTACGAGTATTTTACAGTTACACAAAATCGGTTCAGTAATTTCATGGGACCAGAAGATATCTTCCTAACTTTGATAAAACGGAGAAGAAATGTGACGACTGTCAAAGGCATTTAACACAGCAGTAAACACAAGTGTGTTTTGTAAAAATGGAAACTGTCACAACAGTGCAGATTACATTTCAGTTCCTTTGGGATCATTGGGCCCGTTGTAGTATGGAGTTCTGTCCATTTGTACGCTAGAGGGCGTAAGCAGTGTTGCAAACTTCATTACTGCTTATGACGAGTCTCAATAAAACCGAGACTACCATTTTCTAATCTGTAATGTGTTCTTTGTTCCCAAGGACAATCCTTAGGACGTTTAATTTAGAAAAAAGAAACTATTAGTGAAAAAATGTATTCCTGTTATAATGCATTGTGATCCCTCTTTCAGGCAAAATCTACCATTTATCTACATATGTTAGTATAGATTATATTTTCATTTGGGATCATTAAATTTTTGTTATATGAATCTGGAATCGACTTGCTTAAGCTATACTTTAATTAGTAAAGGAAAGATTCCCTATCGGGCATCAATAAACTTTGGAGACCTTTGTATTGTGCATGGTACTCATTACTAATAAGTAACCTGATAGCCGATCCTGCATCATTTGATGATTTTTGTAGTACCCTCAGAAAAAAAGTAAAACCCAGTTTTTGACGAATTTCCAACAATTGTTTGAAGCACAAAGATGAACAAATTATTTAACTTTTGACCGTTCAAAATATTTAATTGCCTAGAAAAAAGTTTTTAAGGTTTATAATCAACATCTTTTTTTTTGCACTTCCGTTTATCCCGTTCTGAAAGACATAGCATTTGTGATGCCCGACTGGGAAACAGTGCACCGACTGGGAACATTATAAATTATGTTGACCTCAGATCAGAATACAAACACCATTTAAGTTGCATACTAATTTTGAATGTTTAAAAAGCGCTGATAGTTCAGAGCCATTAAGTTCCTTTAAAAATGATTTGGGTTTAAAGTTTGATATTGCTTCTGTATCTTCGTGTTTCCCGAAATGGAAGCAAAATAAGTTGTAAACAGACAGTCTTTTAGATTTTATTCTATCTATCTTTTGCCGGCCTCAGTTGCTCAGTTGGATGCGCGAATGTCTGGTGTTCAGAAAGTTGTGGGTTCGACCCCCGCCGGGTCGGCAACATTCTTTCGTAGAGATTGATCATGCAATAATTTCTACAGTCAATCTCTCCCTTCTGCTGATTCAAGAATGGCAGTTGTCAGCTTCTTGCGAAAGAATGCACAAAATCAGATTAACCGTTTAGAGGACTAAGCCTGCCCAGTAAAAGTGTGATTAGGTAAACTGACGCGCTCGACATGAACCCATCGGGTTGACTGGGCCGTAAAACCTCAGCACAAACAAACAAACGATCTGTCTATCTTTAATGCGTTCTGTGTTTCCAAAGACAATCTTTAAATATTTTTATTCGAGGAGGCTAATATGACTAAGCCCTTACAAAAACCAAGGATGCAGCATTCAGCATTTCTCTTTAAGATAGGAATGTAATTAAGAGAAAATATATCTTCTTTCCTGAAAACCATTTATTTACTACTAATAAATAAATAAAAAAAATCCTCTTTGTATTACAGATTTTACAAAAATTCTAAAGAGTTTGCCTTCCAATTGGGCGCAAGGAAAGTAAAAGCGTTGTCGCAATGGAAAATGAATACCCTTATAAAACTAAAATAAAATAAAGAAAATTGTTTCTGCTATAACATTACTGGATTCTGATTAATGTTTAATCATCAATGTTTGAATAGACAAGCCACCATTCTTAAAAAATCAAAACTGTGCAAAAGGATTTGTTGAAATGAATTGACAAACTGCACTGAAAAGTGCAAAAAAATTTACTATTTGACATTTAAAATACAGAATCTGGTCCATGCCCCGTGAGAATTGATACATGCACGACACCTTCTTGGCTTGCTTGCGGTTGTGCGACGGATTATCTCTCTCGGTATCCATCGCCATTACTCTTGCAATGCCCGGCCAAGCTGTTGCAAATCGTTGCAATGCTGGGGTCTGTTGCCCAACGGCGACGTAAGCACCCCAGATGTGCTAAATCAGCGACATTTCGGGCGATTTGGCTGGCCACGCAGTTTACAACTTGCCATCTCAGAATCGACGGTAATTCGGGCTCGGTGTGGGCGTGCGTTGTAGTCCTGGAACGCGAGGTTTCCACCAATGTGCTGGGTAAATGGAACACCACTGGACGTAAAATTTGATCAACGTAACGTTGACCTGTCACGTTAACTGATAGGAGCATTAGTTCCATCCTTTGATCGTACAAGATGCCCACCCAGACCATAATACTGCCACTCGAATACCTGTCATGCTGCTGGACTGTTACAGGATGAAACCTCTCCCCAACCCTCCTTCAAACACGTGTTCGGCCATCGGTGAAGTTTAAACAGAATTGTGATTCATCGGAGAACATCGTGTATCGTCAATGATACTGTTGCCGCCCTATAAGACAGTGTTCCCACTGATTCCTAAGGCCTTTATGTCCCCTTGTCAGATGCATACTTTGAATGGACTTCTTGCTTTAAGCCCAACCCCACGCTGTCTACTATGAATCGTTGACGTAGAAAGTCGAATTTCCATTGCACATTCTGAATGTATCCCTCAATTCTGGCACAGAAATGAGTCGGCCTCTTAACGCTAAGATGCGCAGATATCGATCCTGCTGAGGAGTTGTCATTTTAGGCCATCCGCTCCCATCCCTAGTCTTAGCCCCTACCGTCTGTCGATATCGTGATACCAGCCGCGAAATTACACTTTTGGATTTGGCAAAGTATCTAGCAATTCAGTTCTGGGATTACCCAGCTTCCAACATGCCTGTTGCACGCATTGTTTTCATTTTCTGTCAGGTAAACTTTGAGAGGCATTTTCCTTCTCTGCTCTTGACAAATAAACCTTTCAGTTCTGTAGTCGATTGGCAAATGTGAGAAGCCACAGTTTGTAACCTTAAATGGCAAGATTGCACAAAAAATGTGTGAAGTGTGATCATATTTATTACACGCGTTCGATAGCATCGCCCGATTTCAAAACAGCTTTGCACTTTTCACATACTATGAGAAAAGGGGTTCCCTTGTAAATTGTCCCTACAGTACATTGACAATAACTTCAAAACAACATAAACTAATGTCCTTTAGAACGCTATGGTTTCGGGATTATTAGGGAATGAAAGATTGTCCACGAATGATTACTTTAATTGGAGTTTAAGGTTTTCGTAGGACGTTAAGACACTGACGGCTCTGGCATATTTTTTTTTTTTTTTTCAAATTTGCTTTGAAATAGACAGGAGAGTTTGTTTATATGAGAAACTGAATGCTGCAACAATGTTTTCATGCACTGCACAAAAGTTCACGACACATCACATCATTCACTTTATCTTGATGTCATTGATGTATTAACTACAATGTTTAGAAATGTTTGCCAGTTTTTAAACTCTTCAACCAGAAATCTTTGACATTTGGCCAAACTGTCTTCAATTTCCCTTTTACTGGTTACTGACTTTCATTTATTTTGTGATCTTTTAAATTTTAATATGTAGTCGTACAGCTATCTTGTTGCACAAAAACATTTTGGTTACTACAAGTTTGTTTTGGCTGAACTAACTATTGGTTTTTATTTACTCTGGTACACAGTTGAATTACCATGAGTACTCATCCTTGTTTATCATAGTGATTAATTTGATTTTTATGCTTCGCTTTGATGCATTGACTGAGTTTGGAGCCTTTATGCGATCCGAATATTTATACATTTCTGTATTAAGAGTAGCATCGGGACCGATAGTGAAGATGACAGGCCGTAAAAAAGTGCTTTAAACCCCACAGTGGTTTATTCTACTGACCGTTCTAAGGCGGTTCTCCCGGTGTTAGTCTTGCTTTTTGTTGCTTTGTGGTTTATTCAACGAGAACGAGGCGATTGTTTTAAGTCTAGCCTTGTATTATTTTGTTCTTGTATTTTTCAGTCCTTTTTAGCATTGTGATTACTTCGCTTGATGTAGAGAGAGAGAGAGAGAGAGAGATAGAGATAGAGAGAGCTAATTTTAGTGCTTTTCGTACATTTGTTCGATTTGCGCTTGTTTGGGTTTGTCTGATTCCTCTTCCTCTTTGTGTCTGCGAAGGGCTGTGGCTTTTGATTGAAGCAGGCACTCTCTGGAGTTTTCCCTTATCTTTTCTTTTTTTTATGTAAAGACATAATGACGTCAACAAAACAGTTTGAGCATTATTAAATCCAAAAATTGTCAGATTTGCTATTGTTTTCTATACAATCGGGCATCACAAATGTCATATGTTCCAGAACGGGCTACATAAAGGTGCTAAAATATCAATTTTAAGCCTCAATAACGTTTTTGTCTTGGCAATTTAACAAAAATTCAGGACGGTAAGAAGTTTGATAATTTATTCAACTTAAAGCCCCCAAACTTTGGTGAAGATTGGTCAAAAACAGTGATACATTTTTTTTTCGTTTTTTCTGAGGATACAACAAAAATAATCAAACGATGCCTGATCGGGTATCGTTACTAAGAACATCTACCTTGCAAAATACAAAGGTCACTTAAGGTTATTGATGCCCGATCGGGCATCGGACATCTTTCCTTCAGATGCTGACACAATACTGATAGGCATGTACTCGTAATTGAACAAATAACATACTATTTTAAAATCATGTGTTGATGAATGCAAAATGAATAACGTTGACACTTGCATTTCAGGAAACTATAATATTGCGTTAAGGAAACCAACTGAACAACGTCCTTACGACTACTGTTACAGTGGTGGCAAACGTTGTTACCAGTGGGAACGTTTATGCAGTGGGTGCTCTGTGTCAGGACTTGCTGTTGACGGTAATACCAATCCCATTTGGATACAGGGTTCCTGTTCTCATACGGACACAGATGCGATAAACAAGACTGCTTCTTGGAGTGTTGATCTTGAGGGGCTGTACTACCTGTCATGGATTAATATCACAAATAGTATGTTAAAATAGGGATCACTAACGCATCCGCTCAACACAGAGCGCAAATGTATTAACCTCACAACACTATGATGAAACATAGATTAGGGCTAATTGTTGTTACCCATGATCGAATCAACCACTAAGCATGCAGTCTGTCACTTAATAGTTACGTCAACTCACATCTTTTATATTGATAATGCTTTTTAATTTACAGACAAATAGGGCTTATCAGCAATATTCCTGAGTCTATAAACTACACCACGATTAAACGCAGTTTGAAATAGGCCCTGCCCTTCTCCAATTGTATTTTTATTATTTTTTTTTCAAACCAACGGTAACTATGTCTCATCGACGCGTCTATACCATACACACAAAAGAAGAAGAAGAAGAAGAGGAAGAAGAAGAAAAATAAACCGTCTTCCCGTCATTGCACATACATCTGAACTTACGACAACGTGTTATTTACTTTTAGTTGGAAGAAAACTAATTAATGTGTAGCTTTCGCACGTACTATAATACTAATTGTCAATGACATTTAGAAAAAATAGTTTAAAGCCTTCACTGCAGTATCTGGATGACAGGTTTCAGGATTTGCTTTTTTATAAATAATCAATAAAGCTATGGGGATAAAGAAAATATCTTATGTTTGAAAGATAAACAAGAGCACTGCCAGGCGGGGCAATGTTCGCCCGCTTACCATTTTACAAGGATACCCCATCTATATGGCTGGACAAAGGCTTACAACATGTGGGGTTTTACAAATGTACACTTGTTATGTTGCCATTGTTACCAATTATGGCGTAAGGAAGGATGGTCTGTTAAAAATTAGTCGAAGGGAAGTAATACAAAGACCGAGAAAGGAAGAGCAATCTTTTTGTAGGTGATAGATTGTCTGAGCCTGATACACATTGCTATGTTGTTTCATCAAGATATTCACACGGTTACCTAATTATGGCTTGCATATATATAGTGTTGGAAAAAACCTAAGGAACGGGAAGTAACTCAGAAACTTAGAAAGAAAGAGCAATTTGTTTTGTATGCGACGCACTGTCTTGATCTCATACACGTAACAATAAAGTTTTACCAAGATATTCCATATGGTTACCTAGTTATGGCACGCATAAGGGTAACGTGAAAAACACTTATCAAAGGAAAGTAACGCGGAAACAAAGAAAGGGAGACCAGTCGTTTTTAAATGCGACACACCGTCGTAAACCTCGTACACATTGCTTTAAAGTTTCATCAAGATGTTCCATATGGTTACCTAGTTACGGCACGCACAAGGATAGTATGTGAAAAGAATCAAATCAAAGGGAAATAACTCAGAAAGTAAGAAAGGGAGAGCAATCATTTCGCACGCGACTCGCTATCTTGACCTCATACACATTGTATAAAGTTTCATTAAGATATTTTATATGGTTACCTAATTATGACACGCATAAGGACAATCTAATCATAGGGAAGTAAGAAACAGAAACATTACATTATATATGGCTTTGATAAAGTATAAATTATAACAAATACAGTCGACTCTCGTTATCTCGAATTCCAAGGGACTCTCTGAAATACTTCGAGATATCCGTAGTTCGACATATCAGGTTTGCAGAATTGAGGAAAAAATAATTTGATTAACCACATTTAACAAACTGATAGGTAATTGGACTTTTAAAGTTAGAGATATATTGAAAATATTGTGGAAAAGAGGAGAAATTGCTCCTTAGGAGCAATTTCTCCTCTTTTCTACGATATTTTCCATCTGTTGTTAGGTTTTCATGTATACGCAGGGACCAGATTTTCACTTCGAGATAAGCGGTTATTCGAGATAAGCGAGGTCGAGATATCGAGAGTCAACTGTATAATAAATATGCAAGGCCTGTACCTTCTAGTTTCACACAAGTTTTTTTTTTTATATAATTTTTCCTGTATTAGTCTATGTAAAACAAGTGACCCCTGGAACTGGGCCATTTTTGACCATAGGGCTATAATGTGAACATTCTTGGTAAAGGTCCACAAAATAAACTAAGTACCAAATGTCAAAGGCCTAGGCCTCTAGTTTCATACAAGAAGATTTTTAAAACCTTTCCCCATAAAAGTCTATGTAAGACAAGTGACCTCCGGGACGACGCCTTTTTGCCCTTGGGCCATAATTCGAACAACCGTGGTGGCGGCCATCTACCTAAAGGTACTTACTAAATATCAAAGGTCTAGTCATTCTAGTTTTGTGACAAAAACCGTTTAAAAGTTTTTCTTGAATTGGACTATGAAAACAAGTGACCCCTGAGGCAACCATTTTTGAGCCTAGGTTTATAATTTGAATAAGCTTGGAAGAGGTCGACTAGATAAAGCTACATACTAAATATTAAAGGCATGGGCTTTCTAGTTTTAGACCAGATGATTTTTAAAGTGTTTCCCTATATGTTGTTAAACAAATGACCCCCGGAAAGGGGCAATTTTTGACCCAAGAGCTACTTTTGAACAACCTTGGTAAGGTCTACTAGATATAGCTACATACCAAATATCAAAGATCTTGGCCTTCTAGATTTAGAGTAGAAGAATTTAAAGTTTATTCCTGTAGGGGTCTTTGTAAAACAAGTGACCCCTTGGGCGGGGCCATTTTGACCCAGGGCAATAATCTGAACAATATTGGTAAAGGTCTACATGATAAAGCTACATATTAAATATCAACGGCAGGAGCTTCCTTGTTTCAGACAAGATTTTTAAAAGTTTTGCATATAAGAGTCTACATGTATGTAAACAAAAGGTCTAAGTTAACCAATGATTACCATTTTTGCAAACTTTATTGGAACTATGTCTGTATACCAAGCCCCAGTGACCATTTGGTTCCAAAGACGATTTGTAAAGGGGTTTTAACCATACATGGGCTTGGAGGCTATCTCGGTCATGTGACCCAGATGCAGCAAACAAACTTTCGTTCCCCTATCCACTGACGACCAATGTGAAACTTGCTTTGATTGACCCAGTAGTTTCTGAGGAGAAGACGTTTGAAGAATTGTCCCAATATGAGTCTTTGTAAAACAAAGAGCGGGGTTATTTTTGACCTAAGGGCTATAATTGAAACATCTCAGTAGAGGTTCACAAGATAAAGCTACATACCAAATATCTAAGCCCGGGGCCTTCTCGTTTCAGACCAGAATGATTCTTAAATTTTTCCTAAATGTCTACGTAAAAGGGACCTTTCCGTAAAAAAAGTCAAGGTCCACCTAAGGTCATCATTTTGTCAAACTTTATTGGGCCCATTCCCCAGTGCTGCATACCAAGCTCCTTGGCCATTAGCCCTTTGGTTCCGGAAAAGAAGATTTTTAAACGGTTTTTACCATGTATGGGCGTGACGGTCATCTTGCCCATATAAAATAGAAGGGAAGGCAATGATCAAGAATCGATACAATTATCCCACACCTCCCATCAGAGACATCAAAAGGAAAGAAACACAAACACGAAATAACTAGACCCTAATGGAAACATCACTAGCAGAAAGCCAAACGGACAGTTACTTTCCAACAAAGTGACCAAATGACTATCCAAAACAAAAAGATGTAAGCGACATACACATTCAAAGACGAACTATAATAAAAAATAAACCAAGACAGAAGGACCACATTGGAACGGTCAGTGAAAAGCATTTTACTGGGGGTAACCCTGATACGGTGAACAGACTTTCGTTTTCCTCTGCCCATTGAGCCTCCATTTGAAATTCGGTTTGATTGGGAAGAAGACGTTTGAAGAGTGTGGACGACGGACGAACGAGGACGGACGCACGGAGTCTACCTATATTATAAGCTCAGGTTTGGGCCTAAAGGCTCAGGTGAGCTAAAACAGGATTCCGTTTGAAGTACAGATACTGAATGATGCAGAATTCTTAATCTACTCGAAAGTATCCTTAGCATAAATGTCCTTGATGCAAAATATGAACCTCTCCTAAGGGTCCAGACAATCTGATAATTGAACCATACGTACATGTTTCCAATGTCGTATTCAATTGTCTGGTACGCAATAAAGCAATATTATTTATTGATATTCCTAAGAGAATATAGAAGTGGGCGCTGAAGTGGTTTGTGAGGAAATAATATACGTTTTTATCAGAATGGGACATACATACAAATAAGATAAGAGAAAAGTCCAGAAAGTGCAAAAATCACAAACCGCAGCCCTTTCCAAAACCGACAAATCCAAATAAGCACAAATCGAACAATCGTACGAAAAGCACTAAGATTATCCCTCTCTTCCCCAAGCGAGGTAATCGCAATGATAAAAAGATTGAAAAACACAAGAACAAAATGACATAAAGTAAGACATAAAACAAATCGCCTCGTAGAATAAACCACCAAACAACAAAGAGTCAGCTAACACTGGGATCACCACCTTAGAACGGCCAGTAGAGTAAACAACGGGGGAGGCGTGGGGGGTGGGGGTGGCGGAGGGAGGGGGGAGGGGGAGGTGGTAACGCACTTTTACAGCTAGCCAACTTCACCCTGAGTTCCGATGCTACTCTTAATACAGAAATACATAAAAAATCGGTTTGCATAACGGCTCCCAACTCAGTCAATGCATCAAAGCGAAAACATAAAAATCAAATTAATCACTATAATTAACAAAGACGAGTACTCACGGCTAATTCTACTGTATGCCAGAGTAAATGAAAACCAATAGTTGAACCACGGCGGGCCAAGCCAAAGACATATCGTCAAGCCCCAACCCACTGGTTAAAGTTTTACAAAGAGACCGTCATTGAGTCTGAGGCCCGAACAGCCGTCGTGCAATTAAAGAGTGAAGAATAGACATCAACAATGATTGGGTTGACAACTACTATCCCAAATGTTGTATCTCATGCGAAATTTTAAAGCTTGTCTTAATATTTCTAAACAGCCGTGTTGTTCATCATTCTTACTCAGTGTTTCTGTTGCGATTTCTACTTTTATCGTTCGTTCTAATTCGAGGTGGAAGATAGAGTTCCGCTTATGCATTTCGATTTTCATTCTATTATTGGTTCTTTGTTTCCAAGGACATACTATAAATATTTCATTTGGGAAACCGAAACAGTCAGTTTACGTCTGTTTGACTGTTCATTTGTCCATATCAAAATTCAACTGCATAATTCAAAATCTAAATTATGCAAATACAATCAGAGTAGTAGAACAAACAATCATAGATTCGAAGTAATAAATAATAGATCTAACAAACACCGTTTACAAACCCAGTAGTCTTTCTAGTGATAACTTCAGTATAGTCAGTCAAGTGTTTGAATGTAATACTACAGAAAATAAATAAACTGACTCGTAACCATAAAAATTACGTCTGATTTTATGTTTAAATATTTGTTTATGTTTATATTAAAGGCTCATACTGTTTATTCGTTGTTGCTACTTTTGTGTCTCCTAAAGGTTTGTTGTATTGGCTGGGCTTGAACTGCATGGCCTGTCAATGTTGGGCGATAAGGCCAGTTTTGGTTAGTGCTCTATAATAAAGCCGACTTTTTATCTGTTTTGAAGAAACATCGTTATTGGTCAATTCCATGTCTGTTGGTCTGAACATTCTGATTCGTCATTCGTTTATGGATTTATGATTTTGGATTACGGCTTTGGTACCATGACCGCAACTACTCTTTAGAAAATCTCTATTTTTCATTGGTCGCAATTGTTCACTGGTGACCTTATCACGTGACATTTGCATACTATTGGACGTTTTGGACTGGTCCCGCGAAATGACATGGCTGTGTATACCGAGGAGTTATGTATGGAAAACAATTCAAAGCGGCCGATAGCCTATATGAATAATCCCACTGCATGCAACATTTGTTTGTCCCCTTCACTCAGGAAAGCCCTCTTCAAACCCGATATCTTGAGAAAGAAATTATGGGTTTCGACCAACTTTGGCACATGAATTGATATTAACAAAGTCTAGCTTGGGTTTGTTACACGGCATTTTGCATCAATTTTCAACCGAGCAATGGCACCTGCTTGACGTCAAAACATCATTTTAAACTATGCGGGCAGTGAAAAGACCCAGAATATCACGAAGCTAAGGCCTCCAGAGGCACTAAAAGAAGGAGAGACGAGGATCAAGTAATCAAACAACAAGCACCAAATATAAAACCACAGACGCACAAAGAAGAACTGCTATAGAAGAATCGCCATGGAAAAGTCAGTAGGATTTTTTCAATTGTTTTGCCAACAATAGTCAGAGGAAAACTAATTTTTAGCTCAACTATGAGCTATTATGCTTACTTGCCGTCCGTCATCTGTCGCCGTCCGTCCATCGTCCTTCCACGTCTTTTACGACTTCTCCTCTGAAACCCCTCAGCCAATGTTCTTCAAACTTCATGTGGAGCCTTTTGTAACGTCGGAAAATGTGTACTAATGGTCAAGGTCCGTTCATTTAGATGGCCGCCATGCCCACATACCCTTGAAACTATTCTTCTCCAGAACCAAGAAAGCTTTGAGATTGAATCTTTTTATATAGCATTGGGGGCTCAAGGTCTACCAATTCACAATCCATGATTAAAGTAGTAAATCTTTTTAGTTATAAATCAAAAGTTTGTACCTGGGCGTTATTTTTCCTAGCCTCTGGGCTATATACAGGTATAAAATCGTGTAAGTTTTAGATGTCTTTTTCCGTGAAACCCTTAAGCAATTTTTACCAGATTTTATATGTGTCCTTCTGTTGGAAGTGTAATGACAATTTGTTCAAATGGTTTTGTGTTTTTGAACAAGGTGGCTGCCATGCCCAGTCATAGTAAAAACACTTAAAATCTTCTTCTCTAGACCCAAGAAAGCCTTGAAGCTGAATCTTGGTATAAAGCATTGGGGACTCGATGTCTACCAAGATGCTTCAAAGGGTGATCTAAGATGACCTTTGACTTTTTTTATGACCTGTCATTTGTATCCCTACAAATGACTGAACTGGAAAAATTGAAAAATCTTTTTTCTAAAAATGTACTTAGGTTTTATCTTTGAAACTTACAATGTTTGGTCAGAGTACCAGTTGCAAAACATTTCAGTTACAAACAAACTTTATCTCCCTTGCCCTTCAGCTGTACGCAAGTGTTGAAATCATGTAGTCATTAAACAACTCATCTGAAACTGCTTGGACAATTTTCACCAAATTTCATATGAAGCCTTCTTTTGAACGGGTATTGATAGGCTTTTCAAATGACCGTGTTCTTTCAGTCAAGATGGCCACGGTATCCATATGTTGTAAAAACATTTAAAAACCTTTTTAAGAACCAAGAAAGCTTTTGAGACTGAATCTTGATATCTATAGCACCGGGGACACAAATTTGTTTAAATGTTGACCCTGTCTTGACCGCTAACCTTTTGGTGGCAAGGTTAGCTATGCTTCCCAATGCGTTTGTATAAGGAAAATGTTTAAAAAACCTCAAAATGTATTCACGTTTAACTAATGGTTGAAACATATACTCTGTTGTCACAGTAAAAAAACCTTTTAGTGACAGTCAAAATGTATCCTGGGTGGGGTGGGGTGTGCGGAGAGGTATCTGTCCCTGAGAACTGGCTCACTTAATTTGCAAATTTCACATGGGACTTTCTGTTGAAGGGGTATTGTCAATTTGTTTAATTGGTTCTGCACCACTGAACAAGATGGCCACCATGCCCAGATATAGTATAATTACTTAAAAATCTATGAATAGAATAATAATAATAATAAAAAAAAGAAAAAAAAGGAAAAGTCCAGGGAGTGCCACAATCACAAACCGCAGCCCTTCCCAGCCCAGACACCAAGAGGAAGAGGAAATCGACAAATCCAAACAAGCACAAATCAAATAAACGTACGAAAAGCACTAAGATTAGCTCTCTCTTCCCCAAGCAATGTTGTAAAATGTTGTAAAATCATTTCCTCAAAATGTATAAAGACTAATGGCTAAAATTTACAATGTATGAGAAAGTAGTAAAACATTTTAGTTAAATAAAAATTGTGTCCCCCCGGGAGTTATCCATACTTGCCCCTTGGCTGTATACATCTATAAATTTGTATAGTATTTAAACATATTCTCTGAAACCGCTCGACCAATTTTCTCAAGACTGCACATGGGGCTTCTGTCTAAGGGATATTGACACTTTGTTCAAATGATTCCACATCATTTTACATAATGGCCACCTTGTCCATATATATAATGTAAAAACACTAAAATATCTTTTGAACCAAGAAAGCATTGAGACTGAATATTTCCATATATCACCGGGGACTCAAGGTCAGCAAAGTATATAGAGAAGATGATCCTTGGATGACCTTTGACCTTTTCACGACAAGGTCAAATGTGCGTCTCCATGCTTTAGTATGGGGAAACGTTGAAAACTCATTTTCTGAAAATGTATTAAAGACTAATGGCTAAATGTACAATTTACCAGATACTCGTATATATTTGATTTAAGTAGTAAAATTTTTCAAGTACAATCAAAATATCAAAATGTTGAAAAATCATTTTCTCAAAAAGTATTAGACTAATGACTGACATTAACATTATAGGATTAAAGTAGTAAAACATCTAATCAGCAATCAACATTTTGTCCGCGGGAGTTATCCGCCCTTGACCTTGCGCGATATACGTGGGCGTGTCAATAAATAACCAGCCTATCCCATTTCCGATGAACCGAGACGGTCACGATTTTCATGCTTTGTTTCAATATATGTTTTTTATATGGGTACAAAATTGCACACGTATCGAGTCATTCTTTAATAAGATATTGAATGTCAAACATGGCTAGTGATGCTAAGGCATGCTTTTCATCTAAAGCTGAGTACCGTGCTGTAATTCGGTACTTGTATCAGGTAAGAAAATACACGGTAAGTTAGCCGATGTTTATGGGTCTTCTGCACCATCTTATGCTTAGGTTAAATTCTAGGTAGGGGAATTCAAACGCGGTAGAACGTCTTTAAAAGATGAAGCCAGGTCTGGACGCCCACTGGATGCCACCGACGAAGAAATGTGTAAGAAAGTTCGGAATCTGGTATACTCTGATAGGCGAATTCAGATGGACGAAATAGTGCAGGCATTAGGCATTTCACATGGTAGCATTTCAACAATCTTACATGATCGTTTAGGTATGCGCAAGCTAACAGCCCGTTGGGTCCCCTAATCCCTTAGCGATGAGCAAATGGCAACCAGAGCATCAGTATGCAGCGCCTTGTTGAAGCGTTTTAGGTCAAAAGATGATTTTCTTTTGCGTCTGGTGACTGTAGATGAGACTTGGGTTCCATATTATGAGCCAGAGAATAAAGCTCAGAGTCGTCAGTGGGTAGGGCCTGGGTCCTCGAGGCCAAAGAAGTTCAAGACGCAACCATCTGCTGGCAAGGTGATGGCTAAAGTATTTTGGGACACAAAAGGCGTTATTATGTTGGACTTTGTACCCAATGGAAGTACAATAACTGGAGTGTACTATGCAAACTTGTTAGACCAGCTGAGGACCGCCATCCGTGAAAAACACCGAGGTAAATTCTCTAAAGGTGTGTTGCTGCAACAGGACATCGCGAGAGTCCTCACTTGCAAAGTTGCAATGGATGCTGTAGAGCGAAACGGGTATGAATAAAAAACACATCCTACCTATTCGCCTGACCTAGCTCCTAGCGACCTCTTCCTATTCCCAAACTTGAAAAAAGATATCCGTGGACTTCATTTCCGGTCTGATGAAGAAGTCGTGACGGCAGTTGAGGAGTGGGTCAATGGAAAGGACCCTGACTTTTTCAGTTCTGGGCTGATGGCACTTGAACACCGTTGGTCTAAGCGCATCACACTAGAGGGCAATTACATCGAAAAAGAAGAGGTGGATCTCGACCGGAAATAAGTTAGGCTGGTTACTTATTGACTCACCCTCGTATGTATATATACAATCGTGTTATCTTTAAACATCTCGGAAACCACATGACCAATTTTCATCAGATTTCAAATGGAGCCTTCTGTCTAAGGGATACTACCCATTTGTTCAAATGGTTCTTTATGGTAAAAAAACACTTAAAAATCTTATTCTCCAGAACCAAGAAAACACTTAGGCTGAATCTTCCTATATAGCACCAGGGACTCAAGGTCAACTGTTGCGTAACAGAAACTGCAGCAATGATCGTATAGTGTTTCTCTAATTTAGTAGTAGTACTTCTGCGTTGTGTTTTAATAACAAAATAACATCAGTGAACGTTTTTAATTCTGACAACCCTAACTAAATGCGAAGTTCTAACTTCAACCTCAGCCCAGACCGGACTAACATGACCAAACCACGACTATTTATCAGGCAAGCAGAATCATGTACAAAAGCACCTATACCCTCACATGCTTGGCACTTGTTAACTATTTCTACATCGCAAATAATATAAACAATATTTGTTTCTATTTTCAAAGGTTGGCGCTTAGTATAAACATCAAATGACGATATGACACATGCTGGTATGTTGATATAGTCGCAAAACAAACACCAGCATCTCTAACTTTTAATTGTTAACAAAATAATAAATTAGCAACCCGTATTTGTCATCGTTATAATGTCAGTGAATCAGATCCAATTCTACATGTAAGAAAAGAGATAAAAGTCCAGGGAATGTAGGTAAGAGTTAAGTACATTTCTGCTTTTCTGCGCAGTTTTATACAATAGCTGTTTGCAACTATTTAAGTAAATTAATCTTGTGATAAATTCTTGTAACAATATTTCTATACTAACAAGACAGGGAAAGAGTGCGGGATGCTCTTACGATCCTTCAACAATAATTCAGTCACATCGGTCTGTCATTCAAGTTATTACTAACTCTGCATGACGTCACTACGTTAAACAACAAAGTGTGTTCAGATGATGATCCTGCGATGACCTTTGACCTTTTTATGGCAAAGTCAAACTTGCATCCACATACAAAATGTTGAAAGATTATTTTTTCAAAATATATTAAAATCTAACGGCTGAATAGTTTATGATTAAAGTAAAACATTTTAATTACACTTAAAATTCCCTGGGGGTTAATCATGCGAAAAAAATCAGTTTTGCAAACAATCTTTGTGGATTTATAGAATAAGTCGCCATAAAATACAGGTTTTTAAACCAACATTATTTTGAACATTCAGAATGATGGCGAAAAAACATAGTACACATTTACGTTGTTCATGATGACGTTACCCTTGCTTAAGAAGTTTATCAGTTAAAATTTACTTTGAATATTAAAGTCACTAAATTAATTAGATTCTCTAGCAAAACGAGTTAACGGAGAAAAATATCACCATAGGATATGCATAGCACGAGTGACATCATCATCCAAGTCTTTTCATTCGTATAAGGCAATAATACAAATCATTGTTCTAAATTTAAACCGAATAAAAACGGTTTACGTCATAGGTGACAGAAAAGCATGGGCGAAATGCCTCCTTCATATGTTTTACATTTTTATGATTTCAGGAAAAACGTGCTGCAGGGAACGACTTAAAGGATTTAGCATCCATGGCGAACCCGATTATGTGGAGATTTACGTCGACGGCAACCCAACGTATCAATACATGAATGATTATATCAACGTCATTCTACCTGAGAGATATAGAAATACCAAGTTTTCAAATATAACTATTTCCATCCCTGCAGAAGGCACATTTAGCTCTTTCTTAGCCTTATGTGAAGTTGAGGTATATTTGGGTAAGTGGATTACTTGTCGAGCAAAGTAGACAGACGATATAAAGCACATTCTAAATGAATATTATTTTACGCATCAATGTCGCATATACATTTATATAGCAGTCATACACTCCAGCCAATGTAGTCGACCACCTTTCATTTGATGAGGCAAGGGGCAGAGTTTAATTATGATAATAGACCTGTAAAGCTGCCTTTGACACGTACGTTTTAAATAGAGTAGCGGTCAATATGGGCATCTCACTAATTCTGATATTAGAGGAATGTACTAGAGTGTCATCAGAAATATGATCAGATTCCAACCAAATCACAGCATATTCTATGCCATGCATAAGTGATATCTGGTATGTAGACGGAATAAGTATTCTACGGAGCAACATACAGTCTGTCAAATTAAGTTGTTGCAAATTGCATGCAACCGAGTCCCTCATAGTTGCATTTATTGACCGAGTAACGACCACGGACTTACCACGAGTGTTTCCGTTGTTATAGGCGAATAATGGCTAAAGTGATAATGTTTGCATATCGTCTACACAATACTAATATTGTTACTTGTTCATTCCTGAGTTCATCTGGCACCCGCAACTGACTATTAATCAAAATATGATAATACCAAATTTCGGGGTTTGGACGCACGCACGAGACTGGACTTTTCACTTATTGAACAGACTAACATCCTATATATTTACAAGAAAAATGGCGGAATGCATATGTCGGTAAGCAGTGATCTAAACAATATCGGCGTTGGCTTGCCAGATGTGCACTTTCCTAAATTTATTTTCGTCAGTGGCACTTAACTTCAAATTTGAAAGTTAACTATTGAATGACAGATAGTAACGAATACTTCACACAGAGATAGCCCTCCTCATATTCTATCACCTACCAAATTACCGTCATAAGCATCTAAGGTTTGATTACCGGACTAATGATATCCTATAGAAAATAACGCTGATTAGAAATTGACGCAGTGGTTGTATAAGGGAACGAAAAATGATGACATGCAGATGTCGGTAAGCACGAAAAATACCGTACCTATCAGGCACACATCAGCTGTTACAATTCACGGAATACAGTGAGGCGGATATCAGTGGGAGGTGTCCTCCCGTCTGTGCTCTCACCAAGCCACTGCTATGACTCTCGAAGCAAAAGAGCAACATACATCAGACGACAGCACTTGGCCACTGCAGTGATATTAGTAGTATGAAATAGTTAATTTGACCATCTGTTCACAAATTTGGTTTGCATGTAAATTTCTGTCCGTTTGTGACAAACCATTACTTACAATCACAGAAACTGCGCTTTTATCTACAATAAAAGTATTTGAAACATTAAAAGAAACACAAAGTGGTGAGTTCGGCATTAGTTTTACGCTCTAAGAATCAACATTACATGTAAAATGTATAAGTATTTCATTTTGCGATTAATAAAATCACTTTACTTGCCAAGGAACACGATGTTTTGGCCTTCAAGTGGCTTTTCTCAAGAACAACAATTCAATTTAATATCTACATTTGACATAAAGTACGTAAATAAATATTAAAATAGCTTTAAAGAGTAGATTTCTTAAAATACTTCTGCTTTGAACTGATTAATCTCATAGATAGTTACGAACTACGCTCGTAATACACACAGAAAAATAATTTAAGGGCCACATAGTGCAAATTTCCATGTATACAAACTTTGACCGGGTGTATGGGCAAAACTACAGAAGATAACAAAATATCGTTGAATGTTTCTTTAAAAGGAAGCCCTAGAGAAGTGTTTCCAACAAACATTTTTGACATCAAAATTTTCATTTTAAAATTCGCAGAAAAACATTATTTTTTGCCCAAAGAAAATTGCGTTAAAAGTTATGTCTGGGTTCCCAACTGTGGACAAATCAGAGAGAAATCCTTATTTGTTATCAAGAAACGCACATTTTGCTAGAGGTATCCTCTATAGATTATTTGTTGTCTATGGGGAACTTTCGAGGCATTTTTACGAGGATCCTGCAAAAAGTTTTGTCACTGGGTTCGGATTATCTCAGTGCTACGTTTTATCAAACATATTTTTATTACAAACCTTCAAAGTATTACCCCTTTACTGAAACACATTTTTGTAAACTTTTTACCCAGTCGCGAAAAGCAGATAAATAGTATTCTTTTGGTATCTGTTGGAGACACTGATAAATAGCGCTGCCAAGAGAACTTCTAGACGTATACTTATTTCCAGAAAGCATTTTCTTAAGCCTTGGAAATAAGAAGAAGTCCAGCAACTCAGGTCAGGTGAATAAGGTGAATGGTTTAAAACTTTCACCTTTTCAGAAGCCAAAAAAGACTTAACAGCCTCACACTTATGAGAGGAGGCGTTGTCATGTAAAAGGTGGACTCCTGACCATCCTTTACTTGGTCGTTTCTTATTGTAAAACTCTTTCACTTTCTTCAGTACAGAATTTTTGTAGAATCGGCCAGTGACTGTATGACCAGATAGACAAGGCACTTGTTATGACCAGATAGACAAGGCACTTGAACGACTGGCCCACTTGAATTAAAGAAAATTGCGTACAACATCTTTTTTGAACTTATAGTTCTTTTGGCAATACATGGGCGTTTTTGATCTTTTCGCTTCCATTGCTTTTTATCAGCCCTTCTTTGTGGCTCAGACATATGCACCCAGGTTTCATCACCTGTTAGCAAGTTAGAAATAACCCGACTATTACAGCCTTTGTATGTTTTCAAAAGTTCCCGGGCACATTTAAGGCGTTGTGTCTTTTGCTTCTCAGTGAGCAAATGAGGTACCCACCTAGCGCAAACCTTTCTCAGGTCCAAACGCTTTTTCAGAATGGTTTGCACACTGCCTTCTGATATGCCAGTACAACTAGCTATATCTTTGACAGACAAACGCGCATCCTGTTCGACTACAATCTTTACAGCATGTTAGCCTTGGTAACAGAGGTTTTAGGCCTTCCAGGACGGGTATCATCTTCAACAGAAAATTTTCCAGCTTTTAAAGCTTTAACCCACCTAAAAATTGTGCGTATTGAGATTGTATGAGGTCCATATATACCACACAATTCATTAAATATCTGCTTTGAATCTCTATTAAGCCTAATGCGGCATTTAATATAGTTACGAATTTCAATCTTCTGGTCCATGTTCCAATGTAACAAATAAATTGGTCAGTGTATATGACAGCATCTATTTCAATCTGAAATTACTCGTTCAGTTAGAAAGCAATTTGCACGAAATAAAGGGGTATCATTAGCTATTTAACACACCATTCAAGTGCAGTGACGCATTTTAAAATATACCTGGGATAAAACCAAGGAAGACTTTTAGTGACAGAACGTTTTGCACGACCCTCGTATCCTCTCTAAGTGTTGGCCTCTTTTTCTGGCCATATCTGGGTGCCTGTTACTCGAATGAAGGTTGAATTTGCATGATTTTGTTGTGACAGAGTATTGTTTCCATTAAACAAAGATATTTTCTGGTATTGTGAACAAAGGTCATTTTGGGGTAAAAAATCGTTTGTTTTTTTTTTGTTGTTTTTTTTTATTTTATTTTATTTTTTTTTTTGTTTTTTTAGGGGGGAATTCCCGTTATAATCTAGAATCTTTTGGTCTGGCGTTGTTGGTGCAAAAAACCCTTTTGTAGCCTAACACGATGCGAACATGCTGAGCTGATTGAAATAGGGCTGAGACTTCCAGTTTTGCCCATGTAACAAATTTAAAATTTGAGGGTCGCATTTTAGTGATAATCAAAAGGAAAATAAAATTGGTAGCCCTTAAATTATTTTGTTGAGTATATGTCGTGACATCACGACGTCATCAGTTTTTCCGCCGTCACGTTATTACGCCAAACTATCACACTAATTCTACTGACAAAAAAACTTCAAACAAATGAGCCAGAGCAACGCACTTCCCACAAAGACTACAATCAGTCAGTGCGGATGAGCTGGCTGACCCGAATCCTGTGCTGGACTCACAAATGATATTGTTTGAACTACTTCGCTCCAGTACAATCTACCCAGGCAATTAAATAAATTAATAAATAAATAAATCCGCAAATAAATAAATATATAAGTAAATAATTTAAGTAAATAAATGAATTACAAATAAATAAATAAATAAATAAATAAATAAATAAATAAATGAGTTTATAAATTAATAAACACTACAAATAAGCAATATAAATAAATACACATTTGAAAATCTTTCTTACACTTAAGTCGGGGCCCAAAAATCCCTATAACGTACCTGTACAACCAGCGCAGACCTCTATCAGTCAGCGTCTGCACTCAGTCCGATCAGAGTCCTCGCTGTCACTAAATAACAACGAAGACCAAGAAGACATTCAATGCGTTTAGCCAGACACCAATCAGACTGCGCAGATGCGCAATCTGCTCATCGTCTCCGCCCTGCTCACATGCAATGCCACAGGAATCAGCATGCCCCAGCTCACCCAATAATAACTGCAAAAATCATTAGAGATATACATGCCTAAAACTCCGTGTCTATCAATGAGATATAAACTGGAGCACAGCAACTCCCACAATTTGACATGCGAAGAATCTGAGCATACAGCGCATCTGCAGAGCCTGGTCAGAGTCCTTGCTGCACATTAAGTGGACAGTTTAGGGTTCAAACCATCTTTGTGTAGCCGGCGAAGACCATGCAGTGAACACACACACACACACACACACACACACACACACACACACACACACACACAGAGAAACCTATAAGAAAAAAGTCATTCCGTTATTGCTGGTACAAAGGTTTCATCACAATAACTGTTAGCTCTTAAATTTTATCATTCAGTTCATCTTGTTTTACAGGAAGCAGTAGTTTTATTCAGAGCTTCTATGTCTTTCTTCATTCTGGAACTTTTAATTCCTGTCACTCGCATATCCTTTAAAGTGGCCATCCGAATTAAAGTGGACAGTCATGGAGAACACTCCTTGTGCTAGTGCTCGAACGATGTTCAATTCTATGGACCATCAGTCGTCTGTTGTCTGTTATCCCCGCTACGTACATTGTTTTATCACAAACCCTATGGGTAAGGTCATTTACCGCATTGTCCGACTTGCTGTTAACATGGGATGTAATATTGAGCTCTT
Source organism: Anodontia alba (assembly GCA_964016985.1). NCBI lineage: Eukaryota > Metazoa > Mollusca > Bivalvia > Lucinida > Lucinidae > Anodontia > Anodontia alba. Next base: position 15,862,118 of record OZ024833.1, on the reverse strand, counting down.
TCTTCTTGTCAGATGACTGTAGCTTGTCTATTGTTATTATGAGCGGACGTACACTACAATGTTTCCCGCAAGTGCGGGATACACTGCACTCCTTTCTTCGTAATGTTTTATTCGTTATGTTATATACCAAGATGTCTGCCAGGTTTCTTTGCCGTTTGAATGCTATAATTAATGGCTCACGTAAAACTGACATCATCTTTTCTGATCTGTGAAGAATTAAGTCCTTGGCTGAACAATTCTTCTGACATCGGGTAGAGCGCTGGAATATGTGGTAACAAAGGGAACTCGATCGTTCTTATTTTTGTCATATACTTGTCTGTATACAAGGAGGTCTTCCCGTTGCCTTGTGTTAACTTTCTGTGGCTGTCCCTTTATTAGCCTGCTTGGATATTCCATCTTTCTAAGCTGACTAACACGCTTCTTCTTTTCACTTTGATAATCTTTTTTTTATGATGGATATACTATTCCAGCGGATGCCAAGTCCATATGGCAATCTTCACTAAAGTGGGATGTTCTGACTCAATTGCTGTATCTTTAAAACAAGGAGTTCTGCTCATGTATACGCTAGAGGGCGTAAGCATGGTTGCAAACTTCATTACTGAAGAGTCTCAATAAAACCGAGACTCCCGTTTTCTGTCTGTAATGAGTTCCTTGTTTCCAAAGGCAATCTTTTAGATTTTTATTCATGTGAAGATATGTATGATTATAAGTTGGCTTAGAATATAGGCTAGTCTCTATCTTTCCATTCTCTAGCGTCACCATTGTATCGAGAAAATCTAGAAGACAAATATGTTGTTCTCCAAGCTGTATCATCTGTATAACTGCTTCTCTCTGGATGTTCTGACTTGTACATGCTTGTACACCTTCTTTCTATGGGATAATGGGATATAATTTCACTACATCTATGGTCTGTAACTAGCCCAGTTTGATAGACCTTGTTCAAGAAGTCAGTTTTATCTTTTACGTAGCTAGGTGTGAGGATACTACAAAGCTTTCAAGTTCTTTTTCAGCCATGTTTTTCGTGGCCGTACCAATTCGATTAGCTATTGTCCGGTATAGTTTTCCTGCTTTGTAAAAAAGGCAAGAGAAAAGCCCAGGGAGTGCCACAACCTCAAACCGCAGCCCCCCAACCTTAGGGTTTCCTTTTAATTTCTGTGGTTTGTGTATGATTTCAAAACACCTGATATGCAGCCTTTATTATACAGTTGCTCTGCAAGTTCTTGACCTTTCTGTTTACTTTGAGATCCATATCTGACTCTTCTAACATTGTAGATTCCTCCATTTCTTTATCAAATTTATCTATATAGTCTTTTTTGTTCAACATTGTGATCGAAGGTGGCTTATCTGCTGGCCGTTTTACAACTGAATTATCTTTCAACAGATCTTGGAATGCCGTTTCCTCATCTTTCATTACGTATATTCTTTACGGGGTCTGTTTCAAACCTTGTACAATGTTATCCCTCACACAGTATATATACACATCCAACCAGTTTTTCTCGACCTTCATTTGAGGTAAAGTAACTGCCTGCTCTTCTTTTTCAAATCGTTCCTTATCGCATGTGTTTTCTACATCACAGTTGCTTTCTTTGTCAAAGACAAACTCCCTTAGTCAGTCTTCTTTCCAACTCTTTTAGTTCAGTCAGCAGGACCGTTAAGTCCCATTTGTCTGTTGGTGGGTACAAATGTCAACCCTTTTTCCAACAGAGAAACCCCCGACTTTGACTGTTTCCATTCGGATAAGTTAATAACAGCTGTGCCCCTGTTGAACTATTCCTTTCTGTGATGCTGTAGCTTCTGAATGGTATTGCTTGGTTCAATCAGATTTTTTGATTCATCTCCGCTGCTAACACGATCTGACTCAAACCTGCCTTGGCATTCTGTTATTGATCCGGCCGGTTTCTCTGATCTGGTGGCCTCGGTTGCTCAGTTGGATTCGCGTCCGACTGGAGACCAGTAGGTCGCGGGTTCGACCCCCGCCGAGGTCGGTATTATTATTTCGTGGAAATTGATCATGAAAGATTTTCTACGATCACTCTCCCTTCCGTTGATTAAAGAAGGACAGCTGTCAGTATCTGGCGAAAGAATGTGCACAATAATGGTTAACCGCCTAGAGGACTAAGTCTGCCCGGTAAAAGGTAAACGGACCGCGCTCGACATGACCCAGTTGGGTTGACTGGGCCGTAAAACCTCAACACAAACAAATTCTCTGATTTGAAGCCCCTGTCTTCACTTCTATTGTCTTCTAAGGCAAAGCCACAGGACTGAAGTGATTGCTGGCATACGTCATGCCAATTTTGAAGTTCACCTTTTGTTTTTGCCAATGACGAGCCATAAGTAGTCTTCCAAAATCACGGACATACGCTTCTACATACATTTCCTTCGTTCAGGCCTGTGGGAATGGTGTGCAAAGCTTGCTTACTAAGTAATGCTTACTATCCGCGGACGCCTGATTACACCCTTTATACTAGGATCAATGCCTGTTGGTCTGAACATTCTGATTCTTCATTCGTTTATGGATTTATGAGATTGATTTATGGCTTCGGTACCATGACCACAACTACTTCTTTCACTTCTGTTTGGTAAATATTTGTTAATTTCTTTCTGAGTCACCTCTGAAAAAACTTCACATCCTTAAATATTTGCCACTGCATAAATCTCTGCCTCTGTTGCCCATGTGCATGAGTCCCTGTTACATTTCTTCACATTTTCAAGGTGCTGCGAAGATGATTTTTCTATATCAACCAACTCCTTATACGTAGCGGGACATTCCTCATTTCACTCACTACCTCTCACCTGATAGCATTTTGAAACCCTTCTGTTCCGAATGAGTACATACTTAAGCAGCGGAAGAAGCAGTTCCCGTCTTCTTTCACCTGGATCTCTTTCAATATGGATTAGTCTATATTATGATTTGAACGAAAATACTGCACACTGTAGCCTGCCTCTACGTTAAATATCCAACACACCTTTGTCAGGCTACATGCACAAGCTTTGGATTTCTTATCTGATGCTTTCTACTCCTTACAGAACTTGTTCAACGTTATAGTTTTTGTATGTTTAAGCTTTTGACGTTCCCGAACTTTCAGTACCTCGCATCTAGAAATAACCTCTATAACCTGGTTTAAATTTAGCGGATTTTTTTTTTTGTATTTCATGTTTGCATTTAATTATGTCAGAGGTTAGTGTGTGCACAGTCTCTTTCGAACCAGTTTATTTACCATCAGTAGCGAAGCATCTTTCAGTATATTGTCACATCTTTGTTTTTATTAAATGACAGACCAGCATGCAGATGTTCGCCGACGGGTACATTTCTTTTAGGAAAGTTTCCGCACTCATGCATTTCTCTAAATATTCTGTATGAGACAAATATCTTACAAGTTTTGATGTCAAAGTCTTCAACCTACTTAAGTACTCCCTGCTTTTCTCTTGTAGAAAAAATCTTTGTCTTAAAAGGAGTGCAGTGGATCCTACACTTGCGCGGAAAACTGTAGTTTATGTCCACTCATAATAACAACAGACAAACCACAGTCATCTGACAAGAAGAAAGAGTTCAACATTACATCCGGTGTTGACTGCTATTCGGAAAATGTGGCATAAGCCATTGTTTGTAGGGCTTGTGATGAAACAGTGTACATAGGGGAAACCAACAGACGAATGGAGGACCGTATGACTGAACATCGTTCGAGGATTAGCACAAGGAAAGAGGTCATCGTCGCTGTCCACTTAAATTCGAATGGCCACTGTCTAAATCTTATGCGAGTGATAGGGATAGAAAGGTCTAGAATGAAGAAGACATACACAGATAGGAAAGAAAAAAACTGAATGAAAGTACTGCTTACTGTAAAACCAGATGGACTGATTGATAAAACTTAAGAACTAACAGTTATTGTGATGAAAACTTTGTACCAGCCATAAAGGATTGACTTTGTTTTTGTCGTTGCTTGTTCTTTTATATTTTTGTGTGTGTCTTTTTTTATTTATATATATTAACTAGAATTAATATGAATATGAGCATGGTCATGGCCGTTCCTGTAATTTACATGAGGTGAGGACGGATTGGATTGCGGTTCAGCGCAGTCAGTTCCGGGTCTTTGCTGGCTACACAATGATGGTTTGAGCATTTAGCTACCCACATAGTACGCCGCAAGGACTTACCAGGCTGCACAGATGCGCGGTCTTCTTGTGGGAGTTGCTGTGCTCCGGTTCATATCTGATTGACAGACATAGGAGTTTAAAGCATGTGTATCTGTAATGATTCTTACAACTAATATTGGGTGAGTTGGGGCCTGTATGATTAGTGCCTTTGCTAGCTGCATGGAAGGGCTTCTGGGTCTTGGGTGCCTGTTCGGTGACTGCGAGGACTCTGATCGGAGTGTGTGCAGGCGCGGACTGGTAGGGATCTGTGCAGGTTGTACCGGTACGTAATAGGGACTTCTGTGCCCCTGCTTAGATGCAAGAAAAATTCAAAATGTGTGTTTATTTATTTGCTCATTTGTAGAGGTTTATTATTTTATAAACATATTTATCTATTTATTTATTTGTCTATTTATTTATTTATTTATTTATCTTTTTCATACAAAATAAATAAAATAAATTTATTAATAAATACTTTATTTAAATAAATAAATATTTATGTATTTATTTATTTATTTATTATTTATTTATTTATTTATTTATTTATTTGTTATTAGTCTGAGTAGACTGAGCTCCAACAAAATTATATGTGTTTTTTCAGCAAGGATTCGGGTGAGCCGGCTCATCCGCGCAAACTGATTGCAGTCTGAGTGGGGTAGTGGGTGCTCTGGCTCAGTTGTTAATTTAAAGCTTTTCTTCCAAGTCATTTAATAAGTGTGTCTGTTTGGCGTTATAACGTAACGGTGGAAAAATGATAACGATATGATGTCACGTCATGTTGTTTGGTAACGATCTATAAGAGTGATTATAAAAAAGTAGTTTAAGAAATCTAATTGTTAAAGTGATTTTAATATATATTTGAGCACTTTATTTTAAAGGTAGATATAAATTGAATCGTTCTTCTTGAGAAAGGTCACTTCTTTGGCAAATAAAGTAATTTTAAAAATTCTATTTGGACCTTTAGTCATTTGGATTACCAGGGACACGACAGTTTTGCGATTAAACATTATAATTTGGTATTAAAGTATATGTCGGCAAACAACTTATTCAATGTCAATTGGTTCCTGTATATTTTCCTGCACTTTAGGCTGTTTCACATGACGATTGTTAGAATGTTTTTGTAAGATCAGAAATGCTGCACTTTTAGGGGATCTCACCCCTTTATAAGTATTTGTATGCCGTCTGAAAAAAATGAGACATTTTAAAGCAACGGCTTTGTGATTGAAATTGTCTTTCTAGAGTAGACCTTCTTTGGTAAGATAGGTGTGCAGGAAAGAAAATGCAAATTCTTAACAGTTGGTTACTCATCCACTTGTAAACATTATCAGTGTATTCAATCTCCTTTAGCATACTTTAATGACGCGAAATTTAAATTGCCGTTAAATGTTTCGCATGTAAAACTTCATTTCGTTATAAATCAATTTAGAACGTAAGTGACAGGAGATTTAAGGAGACTGGATACACTTGGCAGATTTTCTGCCTTTTTTTCTGCAAGTGGGACAACTTTTTGTCGCCACAGTTACTTTTCCGCACACCAAGTCCCATTTCAAAAAGGGGTCTACTATAAAATGAATGGATTTACTAGCAAGGTTTCTTTGAAAGTAGACGCCTTTTCAGAAAGGGGCAAAACAATTTGATAGTTGCCTCCTCTGAAAGTATATCCAATCTCCCTTAAACCAACACGTGCGGAACATGAGTTTCTCACTTTAAGAATACAGCCAAGCTTTAATTATTGACTTAATGCTGTGTTACAAGTAATAAGTATTGTACATACAAATATATATTTTACATAACAAGCGCCGAACTGCACAGTACCTGTGGTGGACAACGGCGATGTAACATTACAAGATGGAAGTCAGGTAACTGATGTTGTGCCAGCCGGATCAGCAATTACTTTCATATGTAATATAGGATTCACCCTCAATGGCCACAGTGAACTTACCTGTGACAGCAGCGGCATATTGAATGACAAGGCACCTACCTGTACAGGTATGAACTAAATAGATTTTAAAACTGTGTTTGCCTGAAAGGTACAGATATTGCTCCATGAGTGGGAGACTAAGTGAAACCGGACCCGACGCCACGGTCTGAGATGTCTGATCTGGTTTTCACTGTTTGCTGAAGCCAATCCGTCACAATACTTAGGGTTACAGTATATATTGTAATGATAGATTGTCAGAGCTTCAGATAAGGTGCGGTGTTCGGCTGTAAGGTTTTGATATTGCTGGATGAGTGACGGACGCCACGGAGACCCGATACTCTTGGCAGATCGTTTTGTCATTTTGTACAGCAGGGACAACGAAAGAAATCTGCGCCACGGTTTGAGATGTCTGATCTGAGCTACATGTTTGTTGAAGCCAGTCTGTCCCAATACTGTATCTGTGTATATGGTACATCACAATATATATGGTAATGTATAAAAGGCTGACACAGCTCAAATAAGGTGCTGTGTTCGGCTGGAAGGTACTGATATTGCTTGATGAGTCGCTGGCAGTAGATTCTGACCAGTCGTTACGGTTGAATCTCGCCCTTACTTCGAAAGCGGCACCTTACATCCAACGAGGTCAGCTAAGAATCTTATATACCATGTGGATATATTGTTATCACTCCCTGGACTTTTCTCTTATCTTTTTTTTGTTACGAGGGTCGAGCAAAATGTTCTGTAACTAATAGGCCTCCTTGGTTTTATCCCAGGTATATTTTAAAATGCGTCACTGCACTTAAATGGTGTGTTGAATAGGTAACGATACCCATTCATTTCGTGCAAATTGCTTTCCAACTGACCGAGTTATTTCAAATTGAAATAAATGCAGTATATACACTGACCAATTTACTTGTTACAATAAGAAACGACCAAGCAAAGGATGGTCAGGAGTCCACCTTTTACATGACAACGCCTCTTCTCATAAGTGTGAGGTTTCATACAGTAGAATTAGCCATGAGTACTCGTCTTTGTTTATTATAGTGATTAATTTGATTTTTTATGTTTTCGCTTTGATGCATTGACTGAGTTGGGAGCCTTTATGCGAACCGAATCTTTATGTATTTATGTTTTAAGAGCAGCATCGGGACCCAGGGTGAAGTTAGCTAGCTGTAAAAGTGCTTTAAACGCCACCTCCCCCGCCCCCCCCCCCCGGTGGTGTGCTCTACCGACCGTTCTAAGGCGGTGGTCCCGGTGTTAGTCTTACTTCTTGTTGCTTTGTGGTTTATTCTACGAGGCGATTTGTTGTATGTCTTTCCGTGTGTCATTTTGTTCTTGTGTTTTTCAGTCCTTTTAGTATTGCGATTACCTCGCTAAGGGAAGAGAGAGCTAAACTTAGTGCTTTTCGTACATTTGTTCGGTTTGTGCTTGTTTAGGTTTGTCGGTTTCCTCTTCCTCTTGGGGTCTGGGAAGGGCTGCGGTTTGTGATTGTGGCACTCCCTGGACTTTTCTCTTACTTTTTTTTAAAGTCTTTTTTGACTTCTGAAAAAGTGAAAGTTTTAAACCATTCACCTTATTCACCTGATCTGAGTCCCTGTGACTTCTTTTTACTTCCAAGGCTTAGGAACATGCTTTCAGGAAACAAGTATACGTCTAGAAGTTCTCTTGGCAGCGCTATTTATCAGTGTCTCCAACAGATACCAAAAGAAGACTATTTATTTGCTTTTCGCGACTGGGTAAAAAGGTTACAAAAATGTGTTTCAGTAAAGGGAGAATACTTTGAATGTTTGTGATAAAAATATGTTTGATAAAACGTAGCACGGACATAATCCGAACCCAGTGACAAAACATAATAGAAAAAGTTTAGGTATTTCGATAGGAACTAATTGTGTCCCTTGTTACGGATTTGTTTTATTTTGTTATACAAACGATTTGCTGTTGTAGCTGAAGAGAGCCAAGTTGATATTATTGAGATTTTCAATTCTGTTTTTTAGTTACCTCATTACGAAAACACGCCTATTCAAATATATATTGAAAATTTCACCTCCAAAAACTGAAAATTTTCAGATAAAATCTCTGATATTTTTCATACTTCTGCTCAAAACATAGATTGTGGGTACTCGTTCGAACCGCCTCGGCGAGGCGGTTCGAACGAAAACCCACTATCTATGTTTTTGAGCAGAAATAAGAAAAATAATGTATACCCATGTTAACCCCAGTTTTACTATATAAAAGTGGGGTATAAGGGGGTCAAATTTATATAGGCATGTTTTCGTGACGTAGAAGATCTGCTTAATACAGGCAATATTCATTTTAAACAATCGGAAAAATGCCCATACTGCTAAACTCTTTACACAAGGCTGATGGTATCACAAACTCTTTTAAGTTTTTTTTTTTATTTTCCGCTGACACTTCGAACTGACTGATAATAAAACATTAGCTTGAAAACACTTCTGCAGCAACAAATATTGGAATTTTACGATGACATAGTTTATATTTAGGACAAATGCTGGGAAATCCATTTTAAGAAGAACTCAAAACAGTTATTAGCCATTATAAAATGATGAGATAAGACACTCTGAACCTTGCATTAGAGGGTTGATGCTATATCTATATGTTATGTCTTCGTGGTTTAACTAGTGGCTTTCTTTAGCTCTGGTTGATAGTGTCTGAGGTAATTGTCACGGACCCTTATCTTTGTTTCAGCAGTAATTTCAGTTGTTTTACGCTTTTTTCTGAGATCATTCACTTAGTTAGGAAACGTCTATTCGAGCCGAACATCTACTTTGTATTTTTTATATTTGAACCTTGGCCAAAGATTTGCTACCAGTAAAATAAACTGTTGCACTGTGTAGTCTTTAGCAGACAGAAACAGTAGAAATACAATATTTACTATCAGAAGAAAAGCTAAAAGTGGGTCAACCTTAGCCTGAGGTTAACCTTCACGAAGCGCCTGTCAGCAAAGCTAAGAATACCTTGCAAATAACGGCATGCAATCTGCCAATACACATAATACTTTGATTTTTTGGCAGAAAATATGCTGGCTTATGCGAAGTTTATGACTTAATAAAGTTTGCAAATATATGAATGCTGCTTTTGTCTGTTTATTGTAATCTGCCGCATTATCCTAAGTCTGTGGACACCTCAATTCCTTACCATACTTATTCCTAAATTTGAACAAGTAAAACTTTCTACCCGATGTTGTATCTAAACATAACTGGATGATATGCGTTCTGCGGCATCTCATCTGGGATTTAGTTTGCTCAGGCCTGTGTCCGAACACAGTTATTCTGCTAGACAGCAACTTTTTTCTCCAGTTCTGTAAAAAGAACAGGCTACCTGCAGATGCTCAAGTATGACGTAGAGATTTACACTAGAATAAGCCAATGGATAGCAGGAGATAACAGTTAATGAATGAGCCATTTTTTGGATTTTGATAGTCTTCTATTTAGAAGCAACGTAATAGTGTACCAGTAAAATCGATTTAGCCGCCCCCAACCCCAGACGTTATTACTGACCGTTCTAAAACGGTGGTTCTGGTGAGGTTTGTTATTTATGTGACCTTTCGGCTGCTCGCTGCGGGGCTTTTTCTTGTTTGTCCTGTTTATTATCATATTGGTTTGTTTTGTGGATCCTTTCTGGCATTTTGATCATACAGTTTGTGGAAGAGGGAGCTGCTTACTTTGCTTTCATTGGTTTATGCTATGTGTACTATCTGGCGTGGTTGGTTTACCATTTTTGTTTATATATTTATATTAATAATGATTTATTTGAAAAAAAAAAAAAAAAAAAAAAAAAAAAAAAAAAGAATCGCAGATAAAATTTATCTAAACCATCTTTATACAAACAAAGCTGATACTTTGGTATATCGATATGTAAATTAAAACACCATTGAAAGCTCTCATTTAATACACTCAGCCCCACGTCTTAATCGACTATATTAGGGTAGAATGACACAAAAAGACATTACAAAAAGACACGTAATCGAAAACAGAATTAACAAACAAAACATATGCAAGACAATACTGCCTTGAAACGATTAACAGAATAGCTGTTGTGGGAGGAGGGGCTTTATACTAGCTCTGTAGGCGTCAAACCTAGTCTTTAATCCTACCTTAGATTCACCTACATATAGAAATTTAAATTTATATGTAAATTTAATATTATCTCAAAAAATATGACAAGCTGATGCTGATGTATTTCGAGTTTAATACAGACAACCCTCTTTATACCGACACTCGACACAACGACAAAAATTGTTATAATGACAATTTCGCTGTCACGAAACCTTCGTTTAAGAGGTGACAGTTAGTCACAAATTTTATGCATGAGTATTGTATCTCATACTTTAAAGAAACATACGTTTTGGATATTTGTTAGAATTGCCTCAGTGAGGCGATTCTAACAAATATCCAAAACAAATGTTCTATGTGGAAACAAGAACAAAAAAAAAGACCTTTCTTACATATCAATTTGCTCATTAAGTATTCTGTACAACATCAAATTCGTTTACAAAACATATGTTTTATGTGGAAACAAGAACAAAAAAAAAAGACCTTTCTTACATATCAATTTGCTCATTAAGTATTCTGTATGTACAACATCAAATTCGTTTTAATGGCAACGTCTTTGGGAACAAATGCTGTCGTTGTAACGAGGGTTCACTGTATGTATTTTTCATTTTATATTATTTATTTTATTTATTTTGCTTTCTTTTTGATTGCGGCGTCCCTCTTGCTACATCACGTGGTGTATACAGTCCAGAGCGTATTCAGTTTCTACAACAAGTTATGGTCCCATAAGTAAATCGTGTTAAGGCGATTCCTTTGTTGACGTTTCTTTTTTGGTTATCAGAATGCCGGATTTTGCAATCGTGCCGGTTTGATTAGTCATTTTTCGTCATCTATTCTTCATCTCAGGAAGGTCCTGCTTTGTGACTATGGTCTTTCTATGGTAACTTCATTTATATTATTTCTTAGAGATTGGTCCCTTAAAAGATGTGTCAGTATGTTTCATGAAAATGGTACAAATGAATATTTTTTTAGTCAGATTAGTAGAAGAAGTAGAATGTAATGTTGTTTGATATTACCATGTTTCATGTTTTGAACGAAAGTGTTGTTACTGTTATTGACGCATACCGAATGCAAATTAATAGGCCCTAGGTAAAGTACATTTACGTTTTGCTTAGTAAGTGTGTGTGTGTGTGTGTGTATATATATATATATATATATATATATATATATATATACATATATATATATATATATATATATATATATATATATATATATATATATATATATATATATCTGTGTGTGTGTGTGTGTGTGTTCTTAATTGATCAATGGCTGATTTCGTTTTGAAATACAGCCGGGTAGGAATGAGAGAAAAAAAAAAAAAAAAAAAAAACATTCACGGCTCAAAATTATATTTTTTCTTGCAATTAGAATATTTAATTTTCACTCCGAAAATGCACATTTAGGAACATTTTACACAGTTCATTAATTTATCTTTCAGTTGTCAGCTGCAGTCCAGATTTATCAGATGTCATAAACGGAAAGCAATGGCTTCCCGACAATTCTATTTTTGGTTCAACTATTAACAGTACCTGTAACAAAGGATTTAAACACACTTCTGGAAGTCAAATTAGAACGTGTCAGGCAAACGGAAAGTGGTCGGGATCTCAGCCAGTTTGTACAAGTAAGTACCATGTCATTCTCTGTATTCCAATAAAATGCTTAACATGCCTTTACTGATGGTCTCCAGTTCACGAGGGGATATTCGCTCAGTAGTCATTTCTTTAACGTTGCTGACGATCCGTCAATATAGTACCAGTACTGCAGCTCTGATATGAAACTGAGCGTTTACTAGGTCCATTGTGCAATTTCTAGATTGAACGAAAGTATGAATACGCTTCTCATTGGAGAGGTTATTGTTATTGATTTTAGTTTCCCTTCTTTGGGGTGAATGTGGCTTTACTAACAGGTACCTCTGCAATCAAGTGTCTAGCTGATATATGTGGCCGTTGTCTTGTGTGCGATTTAAATCAGTTTATGCTAGATAGGTAATGTCTTAGATGCGTTCAGTAAAGCAAATCGTTCGCGAGAGTTTTTCAGAAACGGTTATTGTAAACTTATGCTTCCTCACTTTAGAAAGTAGCCGCTATACTCGTTGACGAGACTTGATTTTACATCGAGTACATTATTTGAATGATTTTAAATTTTATATGGGATCCATTATATAATATCAACCCACTAAACATTTCCATTACCTTTATTACGAACAAGCATACAAAAAATATTCGCATAAGCCGCCGTCTTGGTTGTGCCAAAAACAAAACAAAACAAAACAACACAAAAAAAACAACAACAAAAAACAAAAAAAAAAAAAAAAACAAAAAAAAAAAAACAAACAAAAAAAAACAACAAAACAACAAACAACCCCCCCACAAAAAAACAACAACAAAACAACAACAACAAACAACAGCTTGAGAATAATTTGGGGGTTCTCGCTATCGTCCACCAAAAAACTGTCACAACTGAACGGATAATTTGCTGTTGTTTTTAAGTAACCGCGAACGTTTCGGTTAACGGAGCGCAGTTCTAGTTCTAGTACATTTAGCAGGCCTCCCCTGTTTCATGTTTGCAGACGCTGTGTTGCGGCTCAGGACGACTGGGCTGCGTTCAGAAGCGCAGGTTACTCGCGATTGTTTTGCCCTAGACCCATGCTCCTGTTGGCGCTCGCATTAGGTACAGGGATCCAGGACAAAACATCCGCTATCCGCTATCACCTTGCACTTCTGAATGCAGCTCCAGCGATATATATAGTGCTTGCCAATTTGTGTGTGTCGGGTGGTGGTTGCGGTGGTGGTGGTGGTGGTGGTGGTGGTGGTGTGTGTGTGTGTGTGTGTGTGTGTGTGTGTTGGTTTGTCGTTGATTGTTCCTCCTCTTCCCTTCGTTTGTGCTTCGGGAAGGCTATGCTTCGTGTTTGTGGCTTTTTTGTGTATCTTCACGTATACTTAGTAACACTGACGACAATAAATTTATGGTTGTGTTTAGTGGATCCTGCCTGACAATTTGATCATCATGTTAGAGAAGAGGGAGCCGCTTACTTTGATTTCTTTGGTTTGTACTGCGTGTACTCTTTGGCATGATTTGTTTGCTGTTTTTATTTCTATTGATACCGATTTATTTGAACATACGGTAGGTAAAATTTATCTAAACCATCTTAAAACAAACAAAGCTAATAATTTTGTATATCGATATGTAAACAATAACACCACGGAAAGATCTCAATTACAAAACACATCACTGTCAATCGACTATATTCAAGACCCAAACGACATCACAAAGCGACACTTAATCAAAAACAATGTAAACAAACGAAAAATATTTTTAGAAAATACAGTATCAGCCTAAAGACTTTTCTGCTATAAGATGTATCGGAACCAGAATCTTACGGTGACTTAGTTTATAGAATTAGAAAAAAATGTAGGACAATCTTACTTTTCTGAACAATTCAGAAAGCTTATTAACCGTTATAAAAGGACAGAATACAACCTAGAAATTATGCAGCAGGCTGCATGCTTAGTTATCAACCCAAATCACTGCTGATGGCTATGCTTTTTAAATTTCACAATGGCGGTTCAGGCCTCAGACTCAGTGACTACCTCTTCCTACTACCTACTAGCTTTTAGAAGTGGGATGTAGGTTGATGATATGTCTTTGGCTTGTCCGCCCGTGTTTCAACTACAGTTGACTCTCGTTATCTTGACCTCGCTTATTTCGAATAACCGCTTGTCCCTACCTAAACATGGATATCTAACAACAGGTAAAAATATCATGGAAAAGAGGAGCAATTTCTCCTCTTTTCCACAATATTTTCAATATATCTCTAACTTCAAGAGTCCAACTACATATAAATTTGTTAAATGTGGTTGCTCAAATATATATTTTCCTCAATTCTGCAAACCTGATATGTCGAGGTACGGATATCTCGAAGTATTTCAGAGGGTCCGTTTGACTTCGAGATAACTAGAGTCGAATGTATTTGTTTTCTTTATCTCTAGAATAGCCATGAGTACTTATCTGTCTCTCTCATAGTGATTTATCTAATTTTTATGTTCTTGCTATGATGCATCGACTGAGTTGAGAACCTTTATTTAAACGGAATGCTTATGTATTTCTGTACTAAGAGTAGCAGCGGGACCCATGGTGCAGTAAGTAGACTGTAAAAGTATTTTAAACCCCACCTCGACCCCACCCCACCCTTTCCAGTAAGTTATACTTCTGAACATTCTAAGGCGGTGGACGCGGTGTTGCTATTATTTTGGTAAGCTTTGTGGTTGATTCTACGAGGCGGTTTATATAAAGTCTTGCTTTGTGTTTTGGTCTTGCGTTTTTTCAGTATTTTAGCACTGCGATTGTCTCACTTTGGGAGGGGAGGGATCATCTGTGTGCTTTTCGTGCGTTTGTTTGTTTTGCGTGTGTTGGTTTGCGTCTCTTTCTTCCTCCTCTTAGTGTCAGGGATTAGCTGCGACTCGTGACTGTGGCACTCCCTGGACTTTTCTCACGAAAATGCTAGCAATGGGTAAATATGTAGTCCGGGTAGTAGTAGCAGAATGTTGTTTGATGTTTCTATGTTTTGCATGAATCTCTTGTTATTGCTAATGATGCATACCGATTGCAAATGAATAGGCCTTACATAAAGTACATTGCAATGCAATTCATTTTCTAAGCTCTGTGTGTGTGTGTGTGTGTGTGTGTGTGTGTGTGTTCTCAAGCCATCAACGGCTGATTTCGTTTCGAAATACAGCCAGGTAGGAATGAGAAAAAATATTATTGACTCAAAACAATATTTTTTTCTTGAAATTAGAAAAGTCAATTCTCACTTCATAAAAGGCATGATTAGGCATATTGACACATGTCAAATATTTATCTTTCAGTTATTAGCTGCAGTCCATTTTTATCAGATGTTATAAACGGAAAACAGTGGCTTCCCATAAATTCTGTTTTTGGTTCAATTGTATTCAGTACCTGTAACAAAGGATATAAACGCACATCTGGAAGTCAAATAAGAACGTGTCAGGCAAATGGAAACTGGTCCGGATCTCAGCCAGTTTGTACAAGTAAGTGACCATGTCATTCTCTGTAGTCCAATAAATACAAGTATTAGCTTTTTCCAAAAGCTAGCGGGTCTGGTCGTTTAGCTTCAACAATTACATGTACGTTTAAGACACTTATACCGCACATGATGGCATATGTGTCAAGATTCAATGAACTTACCTAAATGACTCCAGTTACTTTTTCACTTTTGGTTCACTTTTGGTTCACTCCGAACCCTCCGAACTCTCAAATTTACCTCTGACATATACACAAATAATAGGTGCTACGGACTTTGTTTCTTGACAGTTACAGTTGCCCTGTGAGATATAATACATTTTGACTATAGCAGATCACTAGACGGGGGAGACCTGAGTTAGCTGATTCACAAATTGGATGCTTTCGTTTTAATGCCAATAAAGATACTCTTTGGATAGATTCATTTCAGGATTAAAGGGTGTCTGATTTCTTTTTTGTATTATCATTCATTATAGAGATTTCTGTACCTAATACAATGTAATCTAGATCAGACGCCGCGTTTTGCGGCGTCTAATCTGGGTCTATACTTTTTGCCACTGATCCTTTTATGGGACGCTAGGCATAAATGAGTTAATAGTATACCCAAAAGCAGCCATAATTGGATAATAAAACATTCTATTCTGTTCTGTTTATTATCAGATGCACGACTATTACGTCAATAGCTACTTCCGCTTAAGGTGGGTTTGGTATAACTCCAGTCTTTGCTGTGTAATTAGCGTAACGCCAGGGCGACCCACAATAAATAACAAACGTTTCACAGGTAGTTTCTGTTTATAAAGAACAGAGGTTACTAAGGCAGGACTACAGTCGCAAATAACAACCTTCTAAAGGCATGAAAGAAGATATTTGCACATGTGCACACAAACAGCACACGTCCTAAACATGCTCAAAACGAACTGATAATTAATATAATCAGCTATTCAGTATTAATATCTTTGTTTCTGTCACAATCTATTACATTTTTTTTCTGTCACAATCTATTACATTTTTTTTGCAGTCACATGTAAAGACATAAAGGAGTTGATAATGTCAATGTCTATTTATGTATTTAATCCAACAAGTTTACGGTTGTGCCTTGTTCTCATCAAAGCAAAACTACAAATGGTCGATATATATATATATATATATATATATATATATATATATATATATTTTTTTTTTTTTAATTTCAAATAATGGAAATGAAGTGGACATGCAGAGTACTTTCAACAAAACATTCGATTTTAACAAAACTGAGTTTTAAATGCAATGGTGGCTTTATTCTGCCAGACAAGTACGACAATTACAGAATATGATAGCAGAACGAGGTTTAATCAGGAATGAAACCGACGTGTAATGTTAAGCATTTGTTATTGTCGCAATAACTGAAGTGAAGTTATCAAGGACATACCCTATTGTAGCATTTTCTAATCTGAATAGGTTCAACGTAATATACTGTTGCCATTTTCTTACCGGAATATGTTTCACCTATTGTCGCAATTTTCTTAAATAAATATGTTCAATCTGTTGTCTCTATTTCTTACCAAAATATGTTCAACCTACTGTCTCGATTACTTACCTGAATAAGTTGACCCTATTGTTGCTATTTTCTAATCTGAATATGTTCAACCTATTGTTGTCATTTTCTTACCTGAATGTGTTTACTTATTGTTGCCATATTTTTTACCTGAATCATGTTCAAAAGCCTTGAGAATGGCACGTAAAGACACCCATTGCGACATATACGTACCTTCACAAAAGGATACAAATTTTCCTTATTCAATTTTTCTGTTATGGATCGATTGGCAGTTGACATTGTTACGCTGCACACCGCTTTCATTTAAGGCAAACATGTCACATGATCATCCATTTACTTAAACCGAACACATCGGTTTACTGCGTTTAAACTACAGTCTTGTTTAGCAGTTCTAAAAGCTCACTGTCGCACAATTATTCTTACTGTAAATCATTCCTATGTTATTTCACTGCGCACAAACTTCCAACAAATAATACCAGCTGGGTTGATTTGCAATGTAGAAAGATAGAATCACAAAACACAGTGATGTTTCCATTAGGGTCCAGTTATTTCGTGTTTGTGTTTCCCTTTGATGTCTCTGATGGGAGGTGTGGGATAATTGTATCGATTCCTGATCATTGCCTTCCTTTCTATTTTGCAAAGCATTGAAAGGAAACAGACATATACATACAAAAAATGGGGATACTCAGTACAATGCGATGTGATAAGCGATAAACAGAGAATAAAAGGAATGAGTTTTGAAAGCGATGAACACACCCGCAAAACGGAAATCAGCTGAAATATCTAGTATTGTGGATAAGTTTGTTTTTATCTAACATAAACATTTGTGATACATATATTGACAGACATAATGGTTTAGGACCTTATATAAAACTATACGTATTATGATTATTTATCTCCAATACCATATCTAACCCCTCTGCTTAAATTTATTACAGTTAAGAATTGCTCTCATCCAAGTGCAACGCCAAATGGTCGATATTTCCTTATTGCAAGTAATGGAAATGAAGTGGAAATGCAAGTCACCTTCAAGAAAAAAATTAATTTTAATACGACTCTGCGATTCAAATGTGACGCTGGATTTAATCTGACAGACATGTCCGAGAGTTACAGAATATGTCAGGAGAATCAGACGTGGTCCGGATTAGAGCCGGCATGTACTGGTAAATATTTGTGCCATGTGAGACGGAAATGTGTTTTCGGGGTATATGCTGTCAGCAGAGAGCCACATCAGCCTGTGCGATTAGATACTCTGGCTTGATACAGCAGAACATGCCGATGCATGAGAAGGCTCTTGTAAGATAATTGGGCTTTGATGGCTGATGAGAATTATTACTGTTACCACATATCCCGAAGTTATCTTTTCTCACGGAGGGGCGAACTTTACTTATTTCTATTGTAGAAATTCAAAAAATAAAAAAGACTATATTGAGTCATTTAATGTTTAAACAGAGAAATGTATATATTAACACCAACGTAAGTCAACTGGAAGTGAGAAAGCCTGTGTCAAATATTTGCATGTACCAATGTTTTACGTAGAGTAGATTGCAACCGTAAAAATATCGAGTGTAGTTCCATTTAGTTGAACGTATTCTGGAATTTACTTCCTGCATCATTTAGAAAGCCAACATTGATGTTTGCACATACATGAAAATTTGGTCCAGACCTCTTCGACTTTGACAGTATTATTGACAGTCTGCTAATTTTAGGTGTTGTTCTCAGATTAGATTCCGTAATCTCCCCATATTTGGTATTTGCAGGAAGATATACGATCGACAAAGAAGAAGTAATCATAATGTAAAGATTGTATTACGAAAGCGAAATTTTATTTATTTTGGAGAGAAGGGTTAAATGTTTTGTAAAACATAGTATTCAGATTTCGAAATTTTCCATGGAAATGACTTTATTTATATCTATACCACACATACAGTTATATTTGGAAATATATCATATCCAATAATGTGTCTACAGTTGACGGTATAAATCTATTTTTCCACTAAACGTTATTATTTGCACTAGATATGCTAGCATACTCTATAGCAGTGCTATCATTTTTTGTTCAACGATCTGGTTTATAACCAGAGGCACCGGTAAGTTCGTTATTGTTCGGCTCAATATTAATATTTTTTTCCTTGTTCGCACAAATAAGTAAGCTTTAGAAACTCATTTGATGTAAAAGACAATGATTCCAGGTCGTTGTAGCTAGTAAAATTAGAAAATATGTATCCAGCTTCTTAACTGGAGTCTTATAGTGTATCAACATCAGGCCTATGCGTTACACTTATATACAATACATGTGCATAGTATCTTATGTTGTGCAGTTGCCCTCCATATGCTCATAACTGAATCAGGTTATATATCTGTAACATACTAAGTGTAGACTGTATTTCTGCCAAAAAGGTCAGGTAGATGACCAAATATATGGATGGATTAATTATAGTCCACATTCTACTTTATATGCTAAGACATAACAGCTTTAGTTCTCTCCATGCTTAAAACTGCTATATTGACTGTGGAAAAAGGGATGTTTGTCTCTAAAGTATCACGTCTGGCCTTTTGTAGCCATTAACATATTGTTCATATTATTCATATTTCCAATACCTGAGGCTTTCGGTATAGAACATAACTTACAAAAAAACATTTTGATTTTAAATTTAATTCGACAGAAGAAATAGACAATTTTACCAAAACTGAGTGTCCGATTACATTGTATTCAGAAAGATTGTTTTTCTGGCAGTAATGACTGGTCATTAAAGGTTCACTGCAATATAAAAGTAATTTTCTGAAATCATATTTTTCGTCATTTTGTAGGTAAATTTTTATTGTTCCTCTCAGAGGTCATTTATTAAAAAAGCGTTTGACAAGTATAAAATAATTGTATTAAATTAATAAAATCTGCAACCGTTTGTCAGACGGTACCTACCTCCTGATGTATGTAACTGCCGTGTTACAAGAATGCTAATAACTGATGCGAGATCGAGTTGGGTCAACGTTGCATGTTTTATCTGAACATTGATTGGAAAGGGTACACTCGAGTGATTTTCTTTATTTTGCCAGTCAAGAAAACGCCGAACAAATTTAAGTGAAGGTACCAAGAAAACACCACAATCATGAAGTACAGCCTTCCCGAGACACCAACAGAAGGAGAGATGAGGAACTAATAATGACAAAACAAACGCCACATTTAAAACCTCCGGCGCACAAATAAAGAAGAACTGCAATAGAGCAATCTCCTTGATTGAACAGTAGAAAAACTATTTTGGTGCTTAAACTACTCTCGCGAAACATCACGCTTAATTTTGATGCAGTTCCAAATTACAAATATATGTTTGCTCCACATAGGGATCCTCTAAGTCACAGTAAACCATATATAATGTAAACACTTAGATGAAACAAAGCAAAGGGTTCAATGACGATCAGAAGCCCGAATACAAGAGAACCACAAAGAGGACCACGATGGTTCCGACCACAGATATTGATAGTCAGGCGCTAAACTTTCAAAACAGATTCAGGAAGGAGTCGTTATTTAGTTAGAAGACCCATCCTCATTCGTGCAATTAAAGAGAGAAGCCAAGTTACCAACCATAGTTGATTAATAACTATGCATGCAGACCCCTTCGAAAAAAGGGTTTACTCGAAACTGACGAAATCTGCTCTCCGTGGGAAGACTTTGTTTTCTGAGGGAGTAGAAGCCTTTTTACGAAGGGTGAAATCAATTTGACAGAGCTATCTTAATTTACAAATATTTTCATTCTCTCTAACAATTCACTTGCATTTGTCTGGGCCTAATGTCACTGGCAAAATATAAGTGCTAATACCCAGTAAATACCCAATTACAAGGCACGGCCCTTCTGAGGCGCCAAAGGAAGGAGACAAATTCAGAACAAGTGCATATCTGACACAATGAAATCTGTATGGTTACATTTAATTTGTAACCTATGGTTCGATGCCTTTACTGATGGACTTCAGTCCTCGAGGGAATATTCACTTAGTAGTCAGTGCTTTGGCGCTGCTTACGATCCTTCAGTATATTACCAGTATTTCAGCTCTGATATGAACCTAGTTTTCATTGTGCACTTTCTAGAATGATCGAAAATATGAATACATTTCTCAAGGGATAGGTTAATGTTATGGATTTTAACGTCCCTTCTTTGGGGTGACTGGGCTTTACTAACAGGTGTGCACTGTAATCAGCAGCATCTACCTGATATATATTGCTGCTGTCTTATCAGTTGATGCGGCTAGGTGGGTGATACCTGGCATACGTTTGGTAAAGCAAATTACTCGCGAGAGGTTTTCAAAAACTATTTTGCATCTTCTGAACGGTTATTGTTAACTTATAGTACTTCACTTTAGAAAGTAGCCGATATTCTCATCGAAAGACTTGATATTACTTGCAATAAATTATATGAATAATTTTAATTTTCTATTGGATCGATATAAACCTGGTAAATATTTCCATCTTTTATTATGAACAAGCATACACAATCTTATTCGAATAGGCCGCCATCTTTGTTGTGCCAAAAGACTGCTTGAGAATAATTTTGGGATACTCGCTATCGTCCACCGAAAAGTGCCGCAAATGAACGGAACGTTTGCTTTTGTTTACGAGTAATCGTGAAGGTTTCGGTTAGGCGAACGCAGTCCTAGTCTGAGCTCCTAGTTCTGCTTCCTTTAGCAAGCGTTCCCTGTTTAATGGTTTCAGGCGCTGTTTCGCGGCTCAGGACGACTGGGCTGCGTTCAGAAATGCAAGTTACTCGCAATGGCTTGGCCTTGGGCCCATACGCCTGTGTTTGCTCGTCATTAGGTACAGGGATCCAGGGTAAAACATCCCCTATCACTTTACACTTCTGAATTCAGATGTAAGCTCCAGGGATATATACAATGCTTGCAAACTTGTGTCCTATCCTATAATTGTTTTTTTTCGGCTGTGCTTTGTGATTTGATTGGGCATTTTCTGTGTATCTTCACGTATATTTCAGCAACACTGATGACAATGAATTTAGAAATGTGCACACCTGAAACACTGAAATGTACAAAATTACGTTTATTTTATTTAGCAAATTTGCACCATATAATTTATAATAAGTAGTTCTACACATACTCTTAATTGTACGGCTAACAGATGATATTTGACTGATTCATCACGAAAACATACCTATATAATTTTGACCCCCTTAATACCCATTTATATACAGTAAAACTGGGGTTTACAGGGGTATACATTATTTTTCTTATTTCTGCTCAAAAACATAGATTGTGGGTACTCGTTAGAACCGCCTCGCCGAGGCGGTTCTAACGAGTACCCACAATCTATGTTTTAAACAGAAATATGACAAATATCGGAGATTTTCCATCTGAAAATTTTCAGTTTTTTGGGGGTAAAATTTTCAATATATTTGAATAGGCTTGTTTTCGTAATGTACTGTGTGAGAATAACAGCTACAGCATGAGCACATGTACTAGGAGCATTTGCATATAAAGTCTTTATAAAACATCGATGGTAACCTGACGCTAGGTATTCTTCAATTAGTATTCTTCAATTCAGTATCACAGATACAAACAAAGACTTTCTAAATGTTTAACACTTATAAATAAGCTGTAAGTGCCCAAGGCATGTATCCTTTCTTTAGTCGGTAATTCCACTGTACGTTTCTGAAAAGGCACACATGGTACAGAAGGTTTTCTTACGACAAGATAAATATTATTTCGTAGAGCATTTGTCAGAAGAGAATTTATTGTTATTATCTCATCCAATGTCACTGCATTTATTAGGTCATATTAAATGAAAAGGGACCTTCTTACATATGCGAAATTTGTCAAATCAGAACTGTTGCGCATCGAAAGCGCCTGATAATGGCATTTGTATTTAGTCATAATACACTTCAAATAACAAATCGTTCAATTAGCCGATCGCTTGAACCTGATCGGACTGCATGAATTCGCATGCGGATATGGGCCTTTGCTGTTCAAATACGTACAGTGGCACTGTCTCTCTTAGCATGTTACTCTTAATTGTAGAATTGATGGCTGGTGACAAGTTACCTGTTATTGTTGGTTCTGTTGGAGGTAGTGTTTTGTTTATTATAACCCTTGTTGTTGTTGGTATTCTGTTGGCAAGACTGGTAAGACGGAGAAGGTACTATTTTTATTTCTTCTCGATGTTTTATTTATAAAAAAGATAGATACGTACTTCAGTTTATACGTTTAAAGAAGCTTGTCTGGACTGAAAAAAAATCCAATCCTTTACCGTTCTAAGGCGGTAGTCTCGGTGTTAGTCTTACTCTTTGTTGCTTTGCGGTTTATTCTACGAGGCAATTTGTTTTATGTCTTAACTTGTGTCATTTTGTTCTTGTGTTTTTGTCAGTCCTTTTAGCATTGTGATTACCTCGCTTCGGGAAGAGAGAGAGAGAGAGCTAATCTTAGTGCTTTTCGTGCGTTTGTTCGATTTGTGCTTGTTTGAATTTGTCGGTTTCCTCTTCCTCTTGGTGTCTGGGAAGGGCTGCGGTTTGTGATTGTGGCACTCCCTGGACTTTTTCTCTAACATTTTTTTTAAATGAGAGTATGTTTAATAATTGTTTGTTTGGTTTTAGTATTTTTTTATAAATATATTTGTTTTACTTTTCAAGATAATACAAATTGTACATCTATCGTTTCTAGCATTTATTGTATATTAAAATAGTTTATGATATGGTATTAGATGCGTATAAAATAGGATATCAGATGTCTTGGTAGAGCCACAGTCACTCAGTATGACACCAAGAAAGAGCGCAAACAATTTCAGAGCCACACAGTACACAAAGAAAAGGTAAGAGAAGAGTCCAGTTAGTGCCGCAGTCACAAGCCGCAGCCTTTGAGAGCTGAGACTTAAAACAAATCGCCACGCAGAATAAACCACAAAGCAACAAAGAGTAAGACTTACACCGGGACCACCGCGTTAGAACGGTCAGTAGAATCAAAAAAGGTAAGAGAAAAGTCCAGGGAGTGCCACAATTACAAACCGCAGCCCTTCCCAGACACCTAGAGGAAGAGGAAACCGACAAACCGACAAACCGCCTGGGGTTTAAAGCACTTATACAGCCGACTTATTTCAACCTGGTTCCCAAGCCACCAATCAAAGAAAAAGCAAAGCAATCAGCTCTCTCTTTCCCAACAAGATCACAATAATAGACAGTAAAATAAGGGGCGTTTTTATTAAACCTCTTCATATACAGCTATGTCGTTTGTGAGGCATTCTTAAAGTAACCAGAATAAGCTCAATCGCCCCAAAGGAAATAAAGTTATAATATATACTATGGCGAAGTACGGATAGACGTTTTAAGACCGCCATACTGCACAACACCAACTGCAGTGAAGTAAAAGAAGAAAAAGGTTGCCCACTATCAGGGAGCACAACTTTCTCGCTGCAGCAAAAGAAGAAGAGATGAGGAACAAACAGATGCCAAAACAAGGCGACACATTTGCATTAACCGATATACACACAAAGAAGAACAACAGAAGAATCATTTTTCGAATTATTCGAAATACAACTATTTTAATAACACTCATTTTAAATTTGTATACAAAGTCACTAAAATACTCAGAGCATCTTGCAGACATATTTTTAAACCAACGTTATATTTAGCATTACCGGAGGTTAGAGGTTATATCCCATTCTGACATTCCAACGCCTAACGTTTACTTAGCAAATTTTACCCCATTGCGATGTTGTTGACTTCCTGTTTATTTACCTCCACACCATCCCGTTCTAAATTTGGGCTCACTCAGTGAAACGAATTTGCCTCTAGGTGGAAACAATCTATCCATTTGTAGTAGATTCCACATCTAGAAGGGAGAGGAAAACAGTTTTGATGGAGTTTTGTCCCTGGAACACGCATCATATCCCTTTAATGATATAAACGGTCTTTTCTGTATTACAGACATAATACTGATGCTAACCGTACCTACGAAACTCCGTTGCATGTGGTGCCAGATGACTTTAGACCATACAGTATTATCGCAGATATGGGAGATTCTAGGTCAACAGCAGTGGTATATGATAACTTACAGTTGGAAATGAAACCTGCTACACCCGTCTGTGATAATAAATAAACTAAGTCCTTTTTTTCGCAAATATCAGTGAAAATAGTCAAAGGTCACAAAGCACTAATTTTTTATAACAAATACGTTCCTTGCAAATTAAACAGCTGTTTTTGAAGAAGTAGTTGTGGTCATAGTACCCGAGGCGTAAATCCGTAAACGAATAACGAATCAGAATGTTCAGACCAACAGACACCAGAATAAAGGGCGTATTTGACATTAAGTGCAAATTGTCTCCAATGAAGACGATTTACATGAAGTCAAACCCTATTTTGCTGGATAAAATGTGACAATAACCAATTTATTGTATGCTGATAAAGCCAAGAAAGTGGTAAACGTTAAGGAAAAAAAACAAAAAAAAACCTAAACTAAAAAAAAAAAAAACAAAAACAAACAAACAAAAAAAAACACAGGAATTGTTCAGGATAAGAATTTTATTTGGTGATAATTCTGTTAGGTTTTTTTTCTTATTTCTCCATAAAAAACATATGTTGTGGGTACTCATTAGAAGAGCCTCACCAAGGTGCTTCTAATGAGTACCCACAACATGTTTTTGTCTCATCGAGATGCATCTAATGAATACCTACAACGTATATTTTAATGGAGAACTGGAGATAATCTCCAATGAAGACGATTTGCATGAAGTCAAACCCTATTTGGCTGGATAAAATGTGACAATAACCAATTTATTGTATGCTGATAAAGCCCAGAATGTGGTAAACGTTAAGGGAAAAAAACCAAAGAAAAACAGGATTTGGAATTGTTCAGGATAAGAATTTTATTTGGTGATAATTCTGTTATGTTTTGTTTCTTATTTCTCCATAAAAAACATATGTTGTGGGTACTCATTAGAAGAGCCTCACCAAGGTGCTTCTAATGAGTACCCACAACATATGTTTTTGTCTCACCGAGGTGCATCTAATGAATACCTACAACATATATTTTAATGGAGAACTGGAGATAATCTCCAATGAAGACGATTTGCATGAAGTCAAACCCTATTTTGCTGGATAAAATGTGACAATAACCAATTTATTGTATGCTGATAAAGCCCAGAAAGTGGTAAACGTTAAGGGAAAAAAAAAAAAAAAAACAAAAAAAAACAGGAATTGTTCAGGATAAGTATTTTATTTGGTGATAATTCTGTTATGTTTTTTTCTTATTTCTCCATAAAAAACATATGTTGTGGGTACTCATTAGAAAAGCCTCACCAAGGTGCTTCTAATGGGTACCCACAACATATGTTTTTGCCTCACCGAGGTTCATCTAATGAATACCTACAACATATATTTTAATGGAGAGCTGGAGATAATTATCCCATATGTTGTCTGCTAAAATTTACCAAAAGTGCTAAGGGCTTAAATGATAGGTACTATGCTAATTCGCGCCACCAATGGGTCCCAGGTTTAGGTAAGGGCGAGGATTGTGGCCACGAAAAATCGATTTAAGTCCCCCAGTGAAATACTTTTCACTGACCGTTCCAAGGCGGTTCTTCTGTCATGGTTTATTTTTGTTATAGTTCGTCTTTGAATGTGTGTGTAAAAGTGCTAAGGGCTCAAATGATAAGTACTATGCTAATTCGCGCCACCAATGGGTCCCAGGTTTAGGTAAGGGCGAGGATTGTGGCCACGAAAAATCGATTGAAGTCCCCCAGTGAAATACTTTTCACTGACCGTTCCAAGGCGGTTCTTCTGTCATGGTTTATTTTTGTTATAGTTCGTCTTTGAATGTGTGTGTAAAAGTGCTAAGGGCTCAAATGATAAGTACTGTGCTAATTCGCGCCACCAATGGGTCCAAGGCTTAGGTAAGGGCGAGGATTGTGGCCACGTAAAATCGATTTAAGCCCCCCAGTGAAATACTTTTCACTGACCGTTCCAAGGCGGTTCTTCTGTCATGGTATATTTTTGTTATAGTTCGTCTTTGAATGTGTGTGTCGCTTACATCTTTTTGTTTTGGATAGCCATTTGGCAACTCTGTGGGAAAGTAACTGTCCGTTTGGCTTTCTGCTAGTGATGTTTCCATTAGGGTCTAGTTATTTCGTGTTTGTGTTTCTTTCCCTTTGATGTCTCTGATGGGAGGTGCGGGATAATTGTATCGATTCCTGAGCATTGCTTTCCCTTCTATTATGAAATAGTATAAAGTTGTCTTCATACTGTTAACAAATAGCCCAAAAGCTATTTATGTACCTGTCTTGACAGAAATGTTTTGCTTGTATACCTCTGTCCAGCTGAAGATCTGTGTGAGCTTTGCAGACTGGTTTCAAACTGCTGTTTTAATTTGATATACTGGACTAAATTTCTAAATCACCAATAATAATAATTAAAACCCCTAAATTTAGGGTATTTTTGTTCTTATCATGTGCCCTAATACTACTAGAAAAGGAAATTATGACAAGCGTTGTCTGTACTTTAGACCAAGACCAAACTGTGCTCAGGCACATAATGATCGGGAGGATTATTTAGCATAAGCATCTGCACATACTGATCTTAACAATCAGATCTGTAACACATATTACGCAAAGAGGATAGACCTTGCTCAGAAAGCGCAATGGGGTCTTGGTCTACGAAGGGCACATACCTGAAGGTTGCTTAAAACACTGTAATATTTAATAAATATAACTCATTAATGCTAGAAAAGGGACATTGACAAATAGTTTAGACCCATATCAGACGCCGCATATCATGGTTACTAGTGAGCACTGTTTAAACACACTTGATTGCATTCTGATTAACAGGTTTCTTTAATCTGTGGTGATAGACTAGATGAGTAATTGGTTACCTTGATCACCTGAAAGAGTAGGTATCTTTAATTACTGTACTAACAAATGTTTAAGGATAACCTAATTACCGGAGAGGAGATATGCAGCCTGTCCTTTGATATTAAGAAGTTGTTGACAAAAGTCTTTCCTCTGTATTCATTATCCATATGCTTCTTTCTTTCTTTCTTTCTTTCTTCAATTAATGGTTATCATAAAATAATAATTATGATTTTTTTATCCATTCATTTATTTATTTATGTCTTTTCGAATTACTTATATTTAATTAAATTCTCTTATTTGTTTTCTTCAGTTGCTATAATGGTTTTTTATTTACAAATTATACTGAATTATCTTTAATTAAATACAACCTAAATTAATTAATTTGTTTTCTTAGATTAACTATTTATCTTTATTTTAAAATCGAACTGAATTATCGTTCATTAAATATAACACTTTTTTAAATTTATTAATTACTTTTGTTTGCTTAGGTTAAACTATTGAAATTTATTAAAATTATATTGGATAACTAGATACAACACTTTTTACTTAAATTGAAAAAAACAAAACAAAACAAAAAAAAAAAAAAAAAAAAAAAAAAAAAAAAACTGATTAATTTTAAACAATTAATTAATATTTTGTTATTATCGTTATTAATTAATTAATTCTTAGGTTAACCTATTGATATTCATTTGAAAATCATACTGAATAATCTGTTAATATTCATTGATTGATTCATGGATTCATTCATTCATTCTAAAGAGCACCTATTCATGCAATGACCTTTTTTTTTTTTTTATCTGAACTGGAAGTTTGACAGACCATACATTTGTAGGAAGACATGGAGTTTATACCGTGTTAACAAATTAAGACTTTGTATTGCACTGTAATCCACTTTGAGTTTCACTATTAGTGAACACCATGTCTAAACATTGAATTTTTTCTAGAACTTTGAGGTGTCTTCAAGTAAAATAAGAAACAATTACGATTGAATCTTTTCAAATAAAAATGGTCCTTATGAATTATGCGACCAACGTAGACCCATATTAGTTTGTGTGCCCGCTTTATGATCAGAGTTTAGCTTGCATGTTGAATAGAGCTTGCACATTATATCAGCGAAAAATGTATGCATATGCTGATCTGGAACTACAATGATTGCACATCGTATTGAATCCTGCTTTTATTAGGAGAGACTCGTGTTATTATTTCTGTGTTGGGTATTCCTCGGACTATTACTGTTACTATCCTAGGTTTTTAGACAGAAAGGTCTGTGTAAACAGTGTATACCCAGATCAGATGTCACATAACGCATTATGTGTTCAGGGTCTACACTGTTTTACACTTACCGAGCAATGTTTAGACAAATCATTTGTTTCTATAATGACCTTGTTAAAAAGATCAAGCAAGTGTTGTAAAGAATCATCTGGTATCCCTTGTTTATTTTGAAACAATTGCCTTTAGGGTAATGTTTGAAAAGGTGTGAACAATTTATTGAATCTGACTGAGAAAGTGGTTTATATTATTTAACCTAAGGTAATCTGATAAACACACCATATAAAACAACAGTGACCATGATCAGACATTACATCACGGAACATCTTATCAAGGTCTACACTGTTTACTACTATAACAGCACATATAAGCTATAAAAAAAACATAAGCAGGAATTCTCGTACTACAGCTACTAATCCGCACCAGTCGGTTCCTTCTGTGACGTCATAGCCTGTCGCTAGTTCTCAGACAGGTAATAGTGTGGAAATGTATAGAATTATATAGGAGCCCATCGTTTAACTAATAAAAGAATTTATTTTCAATAATACAAGATATTATTATAACCTCGAAATAGATGGAAAAATGTATCTGCTTCAATTTGATACCAAATTTGTTGAAATAAGATAAATTTTAAAATGGCCCAGATTGTAATGAATGCTACAAGGGTTTTTCCTTATTAAGTCTTTGTAGTTTTCAACAAAAATGAAAAATCGCCCAAAAGTCATATTTTTTTAAAATTTCTCTGTTCGCTATAACCTCTCATTCGATAGATCTATTGAATACCTATAGTTATGTAGTAAAATATTGAATAATTTTTTTTTATTAAAAATGGCCCACAGGTTGCAGAATATAGCTATATTTAAAAAATGCGGAGCGAAAATGTGTAATGATTACACAGACGCAGGTCTTGTGTGTACACATGATACTAGAATGAATTGCAAAAATGGTTGTAAGAATTGGAAAATAAAAAAAGAAATTGGTTTCTATTGATATATTATAAAGATTTAGCTTCAAAAAGGAAAACAAAGATATATATTTATAATAATATAAACTTATTAATTTTTGTTTATGTTGAATAAATTATTATGTTTTTATTCAGCAACTTATTGAAGCTTAAATGAAAATTTGATATAATTACTTTTGACCATAGGAAAATTACAAACTGCTTAATAACTTGGTTTTTGTTTGTTTAATGACGAAAAAATGCTTTGTCGGGATACAAGAAAAATACCTAAATATGCGGCCACTCTTGCGATATTTTCTTAACAACAATTACTGCTAATGAATGCCAATTATGTCCTTATCTTGACGAAAGAAAACAACGAAATCACTTTTTACATAACTGACATACATGTTTATGCGCAATTTTAATAGCACAAACAGAATCAAATTCAACATTTGATCTTTTTGCATAAACTAGTGCTTTAATTGACACAATTTGCTCATTTTAGATTCCTGTACATAAATAAGGACGAAAGTATATGGTTCATAATCATGACTTCATCTAAGTGCGTGCGTGTACAAAATAAATTTGCCTATAAAAAACTGAATGAGGGTGAGGCTCTCTCTCTAAAACGTTGTTCCCTAAATCTGTGAATAACACGAGTCTCTCCAAATAAAAGCAGCATTAAATATGACGTGCAAACATTGTAGTTCCAGATCAGCAAGCACATACATTTTTTCTGTGATAGAATGTGCAAGCTCTATTCAACATGCGATGTTAAATATGTATATTTAATAAATAATTTATAATATTTAAAAAAATACATTAAAACAAAATGATAATTGATATTATTTTCAGGAATAATTACTGTAGTAATCTTTAGCTGTATATCATAATTCGGAAAATAAATAATCCAATGCTGGTTTCATAAAATGGTTCTCTATCTAGGAAATTAAAACATAATGATACTAATGATATTATTATTATTATTATTATTATAATTATTATTATTTACTACTACTTCTATTATTATGTTGTACATCACAATTTCGAAGAATAAATATTATTATGCTGGTCATATTCGAGTTGTTTTATTTGTAAAATAGCCACATGGACAGTTCATACTATCGTACATGTGCATTTAGGGGTAAAATATTGCTAATTACCGAATAAACTCTATTAGACACATTAAATTACTATCATACTGAAATTTGATCAAGTCCGTTTGGCTACCTGTTGACACAGCTTATACCTGCTATCTGAGTGGCAAACAGTGTAGACCTTGATAAGTTATTCTTTGATGTAATGTCTGATCAGGGTCACTGCCTCTTGTTATGGTGTGTTTATCAGAATACTGAGGTTAAATACTATAAACCACTTTCTCAGTCAGATTCAATAAATTATTCACACCTTTTCAAACATTGCCCTAAAGACATTTGTTTCAAAAACAAACCTGGGATATCAGATGATTCGAGTCTACTCTTTACAACACTTGCCCTATCTTTTTAACAAGGCCATTATAGAACCAATTGATTTGTCTAAACATTGCTGGGTAAGTGTAAAATAGTGTAGACCCTAAACACACAATGTGTAATGTGTCATCTGATCTGGGTCTACACTATTGACACAGACCTCTCTGTCTAAAAACCTAGGATATTAGTAACAGTCATAATCCAAGGAAAACGACATTTTATCCATATTTGCTAACTACCCAAAACAGAAATAACACGAGTCTCTCCAAATAAAAGCAGCAACCATTGTAGTTCCAGATCAGCATGTGCATACTTTTTTCTCTGATAGATTGTGCAAGCTCTATTCAACATGCAGTATAGACTCTGATCAATATATTTCAGCGGACACACAGACTAATCGGGGTCTACATTGATCGCATAATTCATAAGGCCCATTTTTTTTTTTATGTTATTTTTTTTTTTTTTTGAAAAGATTCAATCATAATTGTTTCTCATTTTACTTGAAGACACCTTAAAGTTCTTGAAACGATCAACAAAACATTTTACTTTCATTTATATTAGCATTAAAAAAATGGTTCAAACATATATAAATACAAGTTAAATAACAGCACGTTGTTTATTTTCTGGTTCCATTTGTTCTTATTATCATTATCCAGCTGGGAACTAGAAGCCTCAGGCCACTGGACAAATTAATAATCATGCAATAAAAACAAAGTGGTCAAAACATCAAATATCAACATTTGAAAAGGACCATTATGACTATGATCAAGGAATATGGACAAACAAAGCGCCATCTTTAACTGTATAACTAAAGAAACACTGATTACTGTAGAATATATCGATTAAAACCTGATCAGAGTGTGCAGATGCGCAGATTTATCTGGATCTTTAGTGTTTGCATAATAAATAATTTCCCTTTTTTCATAATCTGACACAACAGTCCTTTATCTGAGACAGATCACAGGGTCCTGCAATTCTAGCTTTGACATGTCAAGCGAATTGTCTCCCTCAGAGACAGTTTGTATGGACTGTCAAAACCTGTTTTTTTTTTTTTTTTTGTGGGGATGGGGGAGAGGTAAAAAATTTAACTCTTAACCTTTTCCACTCTCTGGGCTAATTCAGCAGCAATAAACTGGTGATATTTGTTGAATTTTCCCCAGAAAATAAGATTTGACATTTCATGAAATTTTTTTGCAATGGAGATGCTTTGCATGAAATGTCAAACCATTTTCTTTTTAGGGGATGGGATAATATTAAATTCCTTAACGTTTATCACTTTCTGGGCTAATTCAGCATGCGATAAAGTGGTTAGTGTCTTAGTTTATCCAGAAAAATAGGATTTGACACTTCATGCAAATAGTCTTCATTGGAGACAATTTACATGAAATGTCAAATCCTGTTTTGAAAATAAAACATACGGAGGAATTGTTCAGGATAAGTATTTGGTGATTGTATTTTTTTTCTTCATGAAAACATATGTTGTGGGTACTCATTAGATGTGCCTCGGCAAGGTTCTTCAAATGAATACTCATAACATGTTTTTGCTTCACCGAGGTGCATCAAATTAATACCTACAACATATGTTTTAATGGAGAACTAGAGAAAATTATCCCATATTTATGTTGTCTGCAAAACTTTTACCCAAAGTACTAGGGGCTCATCTGATAAGTACTATGCCAATTTGCGCCACCAATGGGCCCTAGGTTTATGAAATAGGATTGTCTTTATGCTGTGAACAAATAGCCTAAAGCTATTAATGTACCTGTCTTGAAAGAAATGTGCTATTTGTACACCTCTGTCCAGCTGATTGTCTGTGTGAGCTTTGCAGACTGGTTTCAAACTACTAAATTATTCAATTACCAATAATAATAAAAACCTCTAAATTTACGGTTTTTTTTCAAATCATGTACCCTTATACTACTAGAAAAGGAAATAGTGACTAGCGTTGTTTATACTTTAGACCCAGACCAAACTGTGCTCAGGCACAGAATGAACAGGAGGATTGTTTAGCATAAGCATCTGCACATACTAATCTTAATAATCAGATCTGTAACACACATTAAGCAAAGAGCATAACCTTGCTCAGAAAGCGCAATGTGGTCTTGGTCTACAAAGGGCACATACCTGAAGGTTGCTTAAAATACTGAAATATTTGATATTACTCATTTATGCTAAATAAGGGACATTGACAAATAGATAAGAACTTTAGACCCAGATCAGACGCCGCATAGTACGTAGACTGTCCTATGATGTTAAGAAGAGGAGGACATAGGTCTTTCTCCTGTATTCATTATCCATAGGATTCTTTCTTTCTTTCTTTCTTTTTTTTCTTTCTTTGATGGTTATCATAAAGTAATGTTTTTTTTTGTTTTTTTTTATTCGTTCATTCATTTTTTCAAATTACTTATATGTTTAATTAAATTTTCCCATTTGTTTTCTCCAGGTGAAATGACCGTTTTTCTTTCAGAAATTGTACCGAACTATCATCAGTAATTAAATACAACCTTAATTAATTAACTCATTTGTTTTCTTAGATTAACTATTGTTCTTCATTTTAAAATCTTACTGAATTACCATTCATTAAATATAACACTTTTTTAATTTATTAATTACTTTTGTTTTCTTAGGTTAAACTATTGAAATTCGTTTAAAAATCATATTGAATTGTCTATAACTAAATACAACACTTTTTATTTAATTTGAAATAATAATAATAATAATAATAAAAATAATAAAAATAATAATAATAACAGATTTTAATCAATTAATTAATATTTTGTTATTATCATTATTAATTAATTCTTAGGCTAAACTCTTGATATTCTTTTGAAAATCATACTGAATAATCTGCTGATATTCATTCATTCATTCATTCTAACTCGGACCTAGTCCAGTGTGTATTGGGTCCAAGATTCTAAAGAGCATCCATACATGATTTAATCTATAGTACTGTAGGTGTGTGACACTGGGTTGATTACACACCAGCTACACAGGTAAGACGACGGTTACGGGCCTCCGGTCAAAGGGAATTAATCGAAGCCTATCTAAAATGGAATATCGATAACCTGAGTGACAGTTCCTGTAGTACGATAATTCCTGGTAGTGGGTAAGAAAAAAGTCCAGGGAGTGCCACAATCACAAACCGCAGCCCTTCCCAGACCCCAAGAGGTAGAGAAAACCGACAAGTCCAAGCAAGCACAAATCGAACAAACGTACGAAAAGCACTAAGATTAACTTTCTTTTCCCCAAGCGAGGTAATCGCAATACTAAAAGGACTGAAAAACACAAGAACAAAATGACACACGGAAAGACATACAACAAATTGCCTCGTAGAATAAACCACAAAGCAACAAAGAGTAAGACTAACACCGGGACCACCGCCTTAGAACGGTCAGTAGAGTAAATCACGGGGGTTTAAAGCACTTTCACAGCTAGCTAACTTCACCCTGGGTCCCGATGTTACTCTTAATACAGAAACACATAAAAATTCGGTTCGCATAAAGGTTCCCAACTCAGTCAATGCATCAAAGCGAAAACAAAAATTAAATTAATCACTATAATAAACAAAGACGAGTACTCATGGCTAATTCTACTGTATGCCAGAATAAATGAAAACCAATAATTGAACCACGGCCAAGCCAAAGACATATCGTCAAGCCCCAACCCACTGGTTAAAGTTTTACGTCACAAGGTAGCCGAACGGACTTAATCGACTTTCAGTATGATAGGGATTTAAGATGTCTAATATGGTTTATACAGTAATTAACAATATTATACCCCTAAATACACATGTAGTATAAACTGTTAAAGCTCCATGTGGATATTTAGTAAAAAAAAAAATAATAATAAAAAAAATAAAAAACAAACAAACAAAAAAAAAAAAAAAAAAAAAAAAAAAAAACAACAAACAAAACAAACAAAGACGTTTTGAATATGACTGGCATAATAATATTTATTCTTCGGAATTGTAATGTACAGCTCAATCACTGTTACTTTAATAATAATAATAATAATAATAATAATAATAATAATAATAATAATGTCATTATTATCACTATGTTTTAATTTCTTAGGTATCAAACCATTTTATGAAATAAAATAGGACCAGCATAAGATTATTTATTTTCCGAACATGGTATACAGCTTTATTACTATTATTTCTGAAAATAATATCAATTATCATTTTGTTTTAATGTAAATTTTTAAATATTATAATTAATTAATTACATATATATTATTGAATGTAATATGACAGACATAAGGTCATTTGTTCAGAAAATTGTGATACTACAATATAATAATAAAAACAATAATTGAAATAATCTTATTAGTATCAAAATCTTGTTTTAATTTATATTCTTATAAAATAACAATATAAGAATATGAATATGAGTTGCCATTTTAAGTCCCTAATCATGAGCAGAATAATTACAAATCAAATACAACCATTACAGTCATATAATAAAAATATAATAAAAAGTGTTCTTTCAAAACTATCCAATAAGACCATGTAAGTGCGCTATTGCCTGACATATAATCTCCTCTTTGATTACCTACAAAAACAGGCCTCAGTGCACTCGATGTTCACTCCCTAGTGAACAATTGTGCAATTGTAAAATCAATTTCTAGTTCATTTTGACGTCTATTCCATGTCTAAACGTAGTGAACACTAAGTGTACGAGGTGTAACCTTTATTTAGTCTTAGCACTACTCTCAGTCCGGATTTCGAAACGGATATATTCTTGCAACACGGCTTTAATCAATACGGTTGATAAATGGATACAAAGCATAGATAATTGTGAAATCGTCGAAGGAGTATGTAAGTCTTTTGACTGCTGATAACCAAACTTTCAAATTATAAATTTAAAACCAACTCATAAAAATGGGTCAGATATTTTTTGGCAAATAGAAATCAGTACATCGATGATGACAACCTGATCTCAACAGTGAAATCTGAAGTTCCTCAAGGCTCAGTCCTTGGACCTGTAGTATTTCTTCTTTTCATTAACGACTTGCCTCTATTTATGAAAGACTCTGATATAGAAATCTACTCGGATGGTACCACAGTTTACACATCACATAAAGAAGTCAATGAAGTCAGCACCAAAGTACAGGCCGCAACTAATAGAAATATATGCTGGTGCCTATATAACAAATTGCATATAGATATAGAGAAAACATATATGATGCTCTTAGGCTCTCGCAGGAACGGGTTCAAAACTGATCCCGTATAAATTTACTTAGAAGATGAGATAATGCAGAGTGTAGAGAAACAAAAACTTATGAACAAATAGAAGCTTACACAAAAAGTTTGGTCCACGCTTGTCAAGCGACTAACTAGGAAATATGCTTAAACAGGAAAAAGTGGCGACTGTGTACTACGCAAAAACAGCGCTTATCTAGGAAAACTGATTTTTGCGCTTATATTGGAAAAACGCTATCTACAACCAGCCTCACTATATAAACATTTTTTTTTGTGTCAAAATGTACGTATGCATACATGTCATATGCATGCCTATTCTTTCGTCTGTCTTAACATGAAAGCCTAACGTTTCTTTCTTTCTTTCTTTCTTTTAGAACAATAATTCGACACGCTAATAATGTTCAATATTACCAGCATATAGAGTGACACATCTCAACTACAGCCACTTCCCTAAAATAAAAATAATAAACACTTTTTTGAAAGTCCAAAGATTTTTCTATATATTAAAAAAAGGTAAGAGAAAAATCCAGGGAGTGCCACAATCACAAACCGCAGCCCTCCCAGACCCCAAGAGGAAGAGGAAACCGACAAATCTAAACAAGCACAAACCAAACAAACGTACGAAAAGCACTAAGATTAGCTCTCTTCCACAAGCGAGGTAATCGCAATACTAAAAGGACTGAAAAACACAAGAACAAGATGACACACGGAAAGACATACAACAAATCGCCTCGTAGAATAAACCACAAAACAACAAAGAGTAAGACTAACACCGGGACCACCGCCTTAAAACGGTCGATAGAGCAAACCACCGGGTGGTTTAAAGCACTTTTACAGCTAGCTAACTTCACCCTGGGTCCCGATGCTACTGTTAATACAGAAATACATAAAAGACTTTGCCCAGTAGCCACCTCCCTACAACATCTACTTTTTCTAAAGGCTATTTTGCTTAAGCATAAGAATCAGCCTTTCAAATTATATATCTAAATCACGAGGAACTTGCTGAGTAACGTTTTTACCCTAAATAATCGAACGCTGTAACTTTTTACCGTACCTATCCTAAAAAAATAACTTGCATATTTGGCTAACTAGTATTGTATCTAAAAAGTTTCCAGTGCAGATCCTGATCAAACTGTTAGCATTTTGATCTGGGCCTACACTATTTGCTCAAGCTGTATTATATCGGAATTTTTAGGGTAAATATGGTGGTCTGCGATCAAACGAGTATTTCAAGGAGCTTGATATGGTGAAGACATCTGACCTAGTTCATCTATGCAATAAACAGTCACCTTTGGCGCATTTAAAATGATGTACAAAACTGATTAAAAGCAGAAATTCTTATCAGTTGAATGTCACATAGATCACCACCAATAGGCTGTTATAGAACGCCATTGCTGTCTTATACGGTGCAAACACCTTGCGTTTTTGATCACTTTATACGAGTTTGACGTTACTTTATGTAGGTTAAGTATTGCATTATCTGACTTTATTGAATTGGCCATTACGTTTTGTGCATTTATTAATACGCTATATGGGTTTGTTAATTACTTATGCTGGTTTAATATTACGTTATTTAATTTGTTCATTGCGTTTTGTGCATTTCCTAATACCTTCTGTGGTCATTTCATTTCGTTATGTCACTATGGCTGGCTGATGCCGTATATGTAGGGAAGGCACGTTTACGTCATGTGACAACTCTTTACGTTATGTGAGTTTGTCATTACGGCTAGTGGGTTTGTCATTACGTTATGTGAGTTTGACTGTACGTTATGTGAGTTTATCATTACGTTATGTAAGTTTAATCACGATGTGAGTTTGTCAATACGTTCTGTGACTTTATTATTACGTTATGCCATAAACCGTAAGTGACGGAAACTAACGAGATTTCCCTACTTATAGAAAGGTGCTTGACAATCACCGGTACTTAATACCGATTATTACCGTCTGTGTTGGCGAACATGAGTGATCTATCTATCTATCTATCTACCTATCTATCTATCTATCTATCTATCTATCTATCTATCAGATTTTCTAGAGGACATTAGTATCTAAAATACTGCCCTAGTACCA
The DNA here is from genome assembly GCA_964016985.1 of Anodontia alba. Lineage (NCBI taxonomy): Eukaryota > Metazoa > Mollusca > Bivalvia > Lucinida > Lucinidae > Anodontia > Anodontia alba. The sequence continues at coordinate 15,823,613 of OZ024833.1, read as the reverse complement.
GTCCTATCGTTACGACACACTCCACTACTGCCCCAGTATTAGTTCAGCTGATACGACACAGTCAACAACTGTCCCAGTATCAGTTCTACTGATATGATACAGCCCCAGTATCAGTCCTACGGATATAATACATTCCACCACTGCCCCGGTACCAGTCCTGTTGATACGACAGTACCAGTCCTATTGATATGACACAATACACTTCTGCCTCTGTATCAGCCCTAAGTATACGATACAGTACATTACAACCTCAGTACCAGTTCTAATGTACACTTCTGTCACATTGCCAGTCCTACTGATACTACACAGTCCACTACTGTCGAAGTACCAGTCCTAATGATACGACACAGTCAGTGTCTGTCGCGGTACTAGTCCTACTGATATGATACAGTCTACCACTGCCCAGTACCAGTCCTACAGATACGACAGCCCACTTCTGTCCAATTACAAGTCCTGTTGATATACTGCTGCCCCAGTATATGTCCTATTGATACGACACAATACACTACTGCCCCAGTACCAGTCCTACTTAAACGCTACAGTACAATTTTGCCCCAGTACCTATCTTACTAAAACGTCAAAATCCACAAGTGACCCAGAACCAATCCTACTGATACCCTACAATCCACTACTGGCCCAGTAATAGTCCTATTCATATGACACAGTACACATTGCCCCAGAACCAGTCCTTCTTATAAGCTGAAGCACACTATTGCAGCACTGTCAGCCCTATTTATACGTCACAGTCCGCTGCTGGCCCAGTACCAGTCTAGTAATATTCAACAGTTCACTACTGCCCCAATACCAGTCTTATTAATACGACACAGGACACTGTTGCACAAGGACCAGTCCTACTTATACTTATAAACAACAGTACACTACTGGCCCAGCACCAGTCCTGTTGATACGTCGCAGTCCACTTCTGACCCAGTACCAGTCCTACTGATGCCCTTCAGTCCAATTCTGCCCCAATACTAGTCATGTGGATACGACACAGTCCACTACTGCTCCAGTACCAGTCCTACTGATACCCTACAGTCCAGCTCTGCCACAGTAGCAGACCAGTCCTTTTGATACTCTAATCCACTACTGCCCCGACAACAGTCCTACTGATACGATACAGTCCACTACTGCCCTAGTACCAGACCTATTGATATAACACTACTGCCCCAGTACGAGTCCAACTGATACCCTACTGTCCACTGGTATCCAATTTCCAGTCCCACTGATATTACTACTGTCACAGTACCAGTCATTTTGATATGCTCAGTCCACTACTGCCCTAGTACCAGTCCTACTGATACTACACAGTTCGCTATTGTCATAGTACAAGACGTATTGATACAACACAGTCCACTCCTGCCCTAGTACGAGTTCTACTGATACCCTACAAATCACAACTGCCGCAATACCAGTCCTACTAATATGACATAATCCCCTAGTGCACCAGTGCCAGTCCTAATGATACCATACAGTCTACCCCTGTCCCAGTACCAGTCATATTGATACCCTACAGTCCACAACTACCCCAGTATTAGTCCTTTTGACACGACACAGAACACTACTGCCCCAGTACCAGTCCTTCATATACGTTACAGTATATTATTGCCCAAGTACCAGTCTTATTAATACGGCACAGTATATATTACCGTCCCATTACCAGTCCTCCTGATACTACACAGTCCACTACTGTCCAGGTACCAGTCTTACTGATATGATACAGTCCACAAATGCTCCATTACCAGTTCTACTGATACAACACAGTCCACTACTGTCCCAGTACTAGTCCTACTGATATGATAGAGTCTACCACAGCCATGGACTAGTCCTCCTGATACTACACAGTCCACTACTGTCACAGAATTAGTCTTACTGATATAATTCAGCCCACTTATGCTCCAGTACCAGTTCTACTGATACAACATAGTCCGCTACTGTCCCAGTACTAGTCCTACTGATATGATACAGTCTACCATTGCCATTACGATACAATCCGCTACTACCCCAATACCGGTCCTACTGATACCCTGCAGTCCACTGCTACCCCAGTATCAATCTTTTTGATATCTTTCAATCCAATATTGCCCCAATACCAGCCCTGTTGATACAAGTCAGTAAACTACTGCCCTAGAACTACTCCTACATATACGCTACAGTACACTTCTGCCCCAGTACCAGTCTTATTTATAAGCCACAGTCCACAACTGCCCCAGCATCCGTCCTACTGATACCCTACAGTCCACTACTGCTCCCATACAAGTCCTATTGATACGGCACAGTACACTTCAACCCCAGTACCAGTCCTACTTATTCGCTTTTGATATGTCACAGTCCACTGCTGGCCAAGAATCAACGAAAGCAAATATGTTTATATTGTTGTTCTCCTTATAAATCATGAAACTGTGACTATAATACCGCAGATATCAGTAAAGGGGAAAGGAAAACAGACATTAAGACGTAGACGGAATGCACATACTCGGACCAGGCAAAAGGAACAGGAGACAAGCTATTTGTTAATAATGCCGCACAACAGACATTTCTGAGAGTTTACCCAAACTGCTTAATGTCGATTATGTATTTTTGTACCTCTTCGAATATAACAATTGGCTTCGTCTGACTGCGAGGCTTCACCGAACAACAAGAGATACAAGGTTACATTGTAACGTTTTGATAGGCTAGTAAACAGTGCAATACAATTGCGTGCGTAAAGGGGGCATTCTAACGAGTACCCACAATCTATGTTTTGAGCAGAAATATGAAAAATATTAGAATTTTTTTTTATCTGAAAATTTGCCAATTTTTGTTTGTAAAATTTTCAATATATTTGAATAGGCGTGTTTTCGTAATGCAAAGAAATAATGGTAAGCATTCTCTATTCTTCGGCATTGACAAAGAGGAGATTCTGATCTCGATTCTGATATACTTTTAAGAAAAAAAGATCATTGCTCAAACCACTGCAGTTTGTACGGAGACGGGTATGAAGGAGTTGACCCCTTCTACTACCGTCATAGTAATACTTTAGGACCCGTTCTCCCTCTGTTTAGAAACTGCTTGAATGTATTAACAGTATCAATCTGTCTTCCTTCCAGGGACAAATTATTCCAGTCCCTGACAGTAGAGGTCAAAAAGGAGTTAAAGTATAGAGTTGTTCTCGTGTGTATAGTTTGCAGGTTGTTAGAGTTACGTAAGCTGTACCTTGTCGTGTTACCTACATTTTGAGGGACTAGGGCAGATAAATATGTTGGTGTCAAATTGTGTTACATTTTAAAGAAGAGACAAAGCTTGTGGTCATTACCTCTTTTCTGAAGAGAATCCCATTTTATCTCCTGGTACAGCAAGTTCAAGGATACCAGGCGGGTAGTGCCAGTGGCTATTCTGGCAGCTTCATGGTGTATCTTTTCTAATTCTTCTTTTTTTGTACTGAGCACAATTGTCCCAGACGATGTTTCCGTATTCAAGAATCGGTCTTACGAATGTTGTGTACATAATTTCTAGTAATTTGCGAACTGGTGGTGCCAAGACCCCCTAGTTGGAAAAGTATGAGCCAAGGTGCTTGTGGGAGTAAACTGCTTTGATTTGTTGGTTTTGCATGAAAGGAGGTGGATGTGCAGGTTTGATGATTTTGCGTGATATAACAAGTAATCTGACTTCTGAAAAGTAACTAGCCATTTCTAAGCCCAGTCATCTATTTTTATAAGATCTGAGGTAAGGAGTTCAGCAACAGTGTTAGGATTAGTCACTATAATATAAAGGCTAGTGTCGTCCGCAAAGAGACGAATATTTGAGCCGATATCGTTGACAATGTCATTTATATAGATGAGAAAGAGTAAAGGTCCCAAGACTGAGCCCTAAGGAACTCAAGGTTTGATGTAAACCCATTCAGAAGTTACACCAGGAAGAACAACTCTCTGTCTCCTTAGAGATAAATAATCCTTAAACCACTCAAGAGGAGTACCTGAAACACCGCATGCTTTAAGTTTATGTAAAAGTCCCGATTGCCAGACACGATCAAAGGCCTTTATTATATCACAAAGACAACCCTTATATCTTTTCCGTCATCCTATGCCCGGCAAAATGTAAGCTGATTAACAGTTGAATCACCAATGATATATCCATATCGTAATGGAGTAAGAATGTGATTAAAGAGATGTTTGAACACAAGACGTTCGAAGACTTTTGACTCGGCATTAAGAAAATATGCCGGTCTGTATTTCGTTAAGAAAGATAGGTCACCTTTTGTTGGGAATGGAAAAAAGGTTAGAATCTTTCCATGGGGTTGGAAAAATATCAAGACTCAGAGAATAATTGAAAAAGGAGCAAAGAGGTTCAGATATTTCTTTTGCAAGTTCCTTGAGAACTTTATTGTTCAAACCATTTAGACCTGAGGCTTTTCCATCAGCTAGGGACTTTAATACTAATTCGTCTTCGTCTGGAGTTAGCTCTTATCTTGTTAGACGTAATGCAATGACATATGGTGTAATATTTGGTAGTATGGCATTTTCGTTATTAAGAATAGTCTGCTCACAGAATAATTCATTAAGGAGATTGGCTTTTTTCCTGTTCCTTAGTATATATTCTTGCATTGTGAACAAGAGGTGGTATTGTTGACTTTATGGTGGGTGCAATGAAAGATTTTAATATGGACCATCAACTCCGTGATGAAAGCGTATCTGATTTAAGCTTGTTGGCGATTTTGTCAGTGAGACCTTGTTTAGACTGTTTGATCATTGAAGTTACTTAATTGCGTAATCTTTTGATTTTTTTCCAGTTAGCAACCGAATCTGTACGCTTTGCGTTTCTATAAGCTCGTTTACGTTTCCTTATGTAACTTTTGATATGGGAGGTCAACTAGGGCGGATCTGTAGGTCTTACTTTGACAACTCTATTAGGTATGCATTCCTTTGCTATGGGTAAAATTTGGGTCGTTGTTTGCAGCATAAATGTCTAGATTTTCATGACGCAAAGCGCCCCAGTTTGTCTCAGCAGCTTTAGCTCGAAGAAGATGGAAATCTCCTCGGCCATAGTTCCAAATTTGTCGGGTGTATGATTTAATTTTAGGTTTTGAAAATTTTAGAAGTCCATAAACCGGGCAATGATACCGCAAATACTGTTCCAGGAAAGAATCTCCAACACCGCTCTCAACAGGACTGTCTTGATTATGCATAAGGATGAGGTCTATCAATGAATATGAGGTCTCGGTAAAATGAGTAGTTTCAGATATTGATTGGTGCAATGAGAATTCAGAACAAAGCAAATTTACCTTTCGTGCTGTGTTGTTTGTGAGCATATTTAGGTTACAGTCGCCGGTAACGTTAATATCATTGCATCCCGTATCAATATCTAGATTCAATGAGGTTTCATTTGACGAAAAGTATTCTGAGTCTGCATTAGGTGGCCTATAGAAGACCCCAAAGAGAACGTGCTTGTGTTTGTTAATGATTTTAATCCATATACAATCGACATTTCTGGGCTCCAAGTCACGTCTGCAGCGATAATTGATGCCTTCTTTCACATACAGAAGAACACCCCCGTGCCTATCAGTTTGTCTATCTTTGTGTTCGGGAGGACTGTGTGCGTGAAAAAGGATTTCATCTGTGTCAATAACCGGATGTAGCCATGTTTTGGTTAGTGCAATTACATCAAAAGCATACAGTTCCGCTTGTATTATGTCAAACTTTGGCAGTAAGCATTGAACGTTATAATGTATGAAAGCTAAATGGTGATTTTGATTGAGCGTGTCAAGTATAATGTTAGGGGTATTAAAAGACAAGGACGAAAAGCTGTCATTCGATGCAGCCAAGGAAGGCCCAGGATTTGGGTGTACATCTCCATTGCAGAGTAATAGAACAGATAACCAAGTGACAATGCAAAGACAAATGAAAATATTCCTTATGCGTGCAGTTGGGCCGACATTCTTCTGGTACGTTTTCCCGAGTGTAATCCGTTGTAGGTTATGGTTTACAGTTTGAATGGCTAGAAATCCGCTACAAGTTATGATCCTTAACACTGTAAAGGCATGTTGCATGTGAAAATGAAAAGGTAATAGTAGTATGAGATGAAGCAAACAAGAAAATCTGCATGCGCGACGATACATTAGCATAACAGCGATCGACTGCTTTCTGTCTTGCATTTTAAGTTACAGTTGTCGTCCAGAATAAAAACAGTTCGGTCGACGTCATGCCAAAGTTGTAGTGACACTATAGAGCCTCCGAATCCCCCGCCACCCCCTCGCCCCTCTACTCCGCCCCCACCCAGAGATTGTGCACTCAGTTTCACAGTAAGACAGAAAGATAATTAAAAAATAGACAAGAAAACAAGACGAAAGAAAATGTTTTCGTACACATAACGGTGAGAAGAGGAAGAACGTTTGAGAGAAGGAAATCGTGATCGTAAAACAACGATGTTGTTAGTTATGAGTTTAGCTGAAACAGATTAGTACCACAGAACAAAAATAGATTGCTTCAATTAAAACGTGTAGGTTATATTTTAATAGTAAATATAGTTTGTGAAATCTGTACCACTACCTCAAAAAGATGGACTCAGTAACAATATTAACAAGATTAAACAAATGATAAATGATACGATACTGTACAATATGAATGAAAGATTCATTGTATAAGACAACTTTTTTGACTTCCAGTTTGTTTTCCTGCAAACTACATTCCTTCTGAAAAACAAATCTACTCTAAAAGGCCAGAACTTACTCCCAAGGAAAACGAAGGGAGACAATTTTTTTTTACAGCGTTGACAGTTGCCTCCCGCTGAAAGTGTCTCTATTTCATTTATTATCTTATTTTCCGCTACATACTCCATGCATATTTTGGCGGCGACATGTGAAAGCGTGTCTTCGGGTGTGGACAGCAAAGGCCAAGATCAACCCGCGCTCCGTGCAGTCTGATCAAGCTTTTCGCTGTCCGCAAACAGAATTATTGGATACTATATAGACTGCTTCAATGGAGAGCAAAAGCCTGGATGAGACTGTACTTGGTGATGTGAATCCGCACATTTTGCGCATGCTCGAGGACACTCTTTTGCTTTACGCGGTCCAATTAAAGCGAGACAGTGTGGGAAGTGCTGACTGTTTCATCTAGGCACTGGAAAGCCTGCTTGTTATTCTGGGAGGGTGTTTGCGTGCTGCTTAGACATAAATTCCCCCCACCTCTGGCATTATCCTTGTGTGCTTGATTCGGTGTGGTGGCTGGTACATGACCTGCTCAGATTGTCTCGCTTATTTTTGTAGAGATTGTGCGCCACTTACTGTACACCACTTACTGTACAACGTATACAATGAACCCTCGTTACAACGACAGCATTTTTGTTCCCAAAGACGTTGAAATTAAAATGAATTTGCTCTTGTACAGAAGACGTAATGAGCAGGGCCCAGTTGTTCAAAGCGTTGTTAGCTTAACAAGCTCGTTAAGGGTCATTTCGTTAACTGTTTTAGTGGATTCAATATACAATATTCTGATATTTTTGCTGAAAAAATGTGAGTAGTTTTGCAGTGCAAAAGCTACTCACAGTTTTTCAGCAAAAAATTTCAGCATATTTGCATATCACTCGATGTAAATTTTAACAAATCGTTAACAAACGACGTCGTTAGCTTTGAACAACTGGGCCCTGATTGATATGTAAGAAAGTTCTTGTTATGTTCTTATTTTCTCAAAGAACGTGTTTTAGATATTTGTTAGAATCGCCTCACTGAGTCAATTCTAACAAATATCTAAAACATGTGTTTCTTTAAAGCATTAAATACAATATTAATGCATAATTTGTGACTAACTATTACCTCTAAAGCGAAGGTTTCGAGACAGTCAAATCGTCATTTGAACGAATTTTGTCGTTGTATCGAGTGTCGGTATAAAGAGGGTTGTCTGAGTCGAATAATGAATAACATTTTCATCATTAAAAATTTATTGCTATTTAAATTGTTATTTCTTAATATTTAATTCTAAAATGTTCACAGCCGTCTGTTCACATGTGTGCATTTTAAATATGTGTAAATTTTATTTTTCTCTCACTCAGTGCAAACTCATATACGCTGCGAATCCGCGCTGTCTAATATCGGTCTTTGCTGTCCGCTTACAGTGTTATTGGAGACGATTTGCATGAAATGTCAAATCCTTTATCCTGCAGAAAATAAGAAAAGTATTCATAATGTCGTCTGCTGAAAAAATTACCGAGAGTGATAGGCGTTTTAAAGAATGCTTTTTCTCAGGACTCGCCTCATTTTTTATTTTCCTGAACTATTTGAGGCTCAACAGCTCGACAGACGCGAGTATGCTGTAAACAGTTATTAGAATTTGATCAGATCAAGTTTTGAGTCAGTTAGCCTTTCGGTTCAAATGAAGAAGTTGAATATAGCTTTTTAAGATGGCAGCCATCTTGGATTTCAAATCATAATGATTTTAGCTACTTTAGATCTACAAGCACCCAGATACTTGCAATGAAGTTTCGAGTCAGTTGGCCTTTTGGTTCAGGATTAAAACGTTTAAAACAGATTTTTAACATGGCTGCTAGGTCGGTCATCTCAAATGTCAGTTCAGAATGATTTTAACTACTTTTATGCCCTACCACAAAAAGTGGCGAGGTATTACGTTATACCATCCGAAATTTGGAGTGTACGTCCGTCCGTCCGTCCGTCAGCGCATTATAATTTAATGTCCGCTCAATAGAGATGTCCGAAATTTTACCGTAAGTTACGGTAACCTTCATACGGTAAAAATCAATACCTGGTGCGGACAAAGACGTAAATTTGGAGGGTTAAAATAAAAAAAAGCACAGCTTTATCTTATTGAAAAACACATATGCGTTGAAGTAACTGAAATATGCATGGATATATGTTGTTGTTTTTAAACTGATGCTGCTGCTGATCATGATGATGATTTTGTGTTTTACGTCCCTTTCAACATTTTAAGCCGTATCGAGACGATGAAAAGGAGACAAGGCTGTGCAATGAAGCGCCTAGCTTGGCAATCAGGCCCTGCATTTAAGTCATTCAAGGTACACAACTACAGTAAACCTGTAGAAATATGTATTATTATTTGCCCCTTATCTAAAATACAGGAATCAGACATTACTTGAGAACATTATATTAGTGTATATGTTTTGCAGTTTATTAGTGAATTTGTTTTATGAAACTGCTCTATTTAACAGACTGATACCAGTCTATGAAGCGCCCTACAGTTATGAGTTGAATATAATTATACTGGTTATGCTGTGTAACAAGCAACTGTCCTAATAATTGTAGGCCTCACCAGATTACCCCGAACTAGAGATCTTTAGGAAACATTCAACAAAATAGTGAACTCGGTTGGATTTAAACATAGATTTTATTTTACACTTTGTAATGTACATACAACAATTTGCGCATTCAACAATACAAAACGACAATAAGTTGCTCCTGATATTTTTGTACAAACAGCGGAAAATTATGCAGGTTTGGGTAGTGTATGGAAATAAGTAGTTATGTTCTCTATAGTCATAGGTAACTACACCATCGGGGAATTCCGGGAGAAGCCCTGCAGACACACAGAAGGTACAGCTTCCAATACTTGTCCTCGGTCACTGAGATTCAGAACAGATGCTATATACACTGCTTATTTTGTCATGAATTCATTACCCACGCATTAATTACCATTGCACAGCAAGGATAACGCAGAAGTAAACGCCTTGTTTTTGCCTCTAGATTTCCAGAACATTGTAGGGGTAGTGGCATGGTGCATTGGTTGCAAACGACATTTGCACAATTGTTAGACTGGTTCGTAAAAATACAAATGAACTATGGCTGAAACCTATCGGCAACATGAAACGGTTATCAAACAACCAAAACAAGGAATATAATAAAACGAAGCCCATAATTCGCTCAACTGAGTAAAGCAGCCACTGCATATATGTAGATACCATGCAACATTCTTTCAGTGTTGCCACAGCAACTAGGATACACATTTGACAGTGCCGTAAAAGGGCATCTTAGTATCTTAATTTGAATGAACTAGGCAGACCGCGGTACTATATACCAAGATTCAATCTCAAAGGCTTTCATGGTTCTGGAAAACAAAATTATCGAGTGTTTATTACCATATTTGGGCATGACAGCCATCTTGTTTATTTAATCATGTGATAATTTTCGACAGAAGGCCCTAGGAAAAATCTGTTGAAAATTGGCCAATGGATTTCAGGAAAGAAGACATTTAAATTTTATACGGCTTTATACTGGTATATAATCCAATAATCGAGGGGAGAGGACAGACAACCTTCGAGGACAAAACTGTGAATTAACTAAAACGGTTTACTTTTTTTTAATCATACCTGTAAGTTTCAGCCGGTAATAAATTTAAAGAAAATGATTTTTCAACGTATTCCCTTTCAAATATATGGGGATGCAAATCTGACATTGCGTAAAAAAGGCCAAAGGTCATCTTCGGACCATTTTTTAATAATCTTGGTAGACTTTGAGTCGAAGATGCTATATATTAAGATTCAGCGTCAAAACTGCAGGTTCTGGAGAACAAGAATTTTAAGATTGTTTTTAGCCTAAGCAAGGTGCTCATATGTCAGTCAATGTCCGTCGTCCGTCGTGCGTAGTTCGTCGTCCGTCGTGCGGCGTCAACAACTGCTTTAAAAGCCTACTATTCCTACACCCCTGGGCCAACTGACGATACTTGGTAGGAAGCATTGGGGTGACTTATCAATCAAAAGTAGCTAAACTCATTACGATCGGATATCCAAGATGGCCGCCATGGCCGCCATCATGAAAATCTATTTTTCGTTTCTTCTCCTGAACTGAAAGGCCAATTGATTCCAAACTTGGTAGGAAGCATCGGGGTGACTTGTAGATAAAATAGCTAAAATCGTGCCGATCGGAAATCCAAGATTTCTTGAAAATCTATTTTTTGCTTCTTCTCCTAAACCCAAAAGCCATTTGACTCCAAACTTGGTAGGAAGCATCGAGGTGGCTTATAGATAAAAAAAAGCTTAAGTCGTTTCGAACGGAAATCCAGGATGCCCGTCATGGTGGCCATCTTGAAAATCTATTTTTCGCTTCTTTTGACTTAAAACTATATAGGAAGCATCGGAGTGACTTGTAGATCAAAATAGCTGACATCGTTCCCATCGGAAAACCAAATGGCCGCCATGGCGGCCATCTTGAAAATCTATTTCAGACATCTTGAAAATCTATTTTTCGCTTCTTCTACTGAACTGAAAGGCAAATTGATTCGAAACTTGGTAGGAAGCATTGGGATGACTGGTAGATTAAAAATAGCTAAAATGGTCCCGGTTTGAATTCCAAGATGGCTGCCATGGCGGCCATTTTGAAAGTCTATTTTTCGCTTCTTCTCCTAAACTGAAAAGCCAATTGACTCGGAACTTGGTAGAAAACATCGGGTTGACTTATAGGACAAAAATAGCTCAAATCTTTCCGATCGGAAATCCAAGATGTCCGCCATGGCGGCTATTTTGGAAAGCTATTTTTTGCTTCTTCTCCTGAATCGAAAGACTAATTGACTTTATAAACTTGGTAGGAAGCATCAGAGTGACTTGTAGATCAAAATTAGCTAAAATTGTCCTATTGGACATCCAAGATGGCCACCATGTTGACCATCTAGAAAATCTGTTTTTCGCTTCTTCTCCTGAAGCAAAGGGCAAATTGACTCGAAACTTGGCAGGGAGCATCGGGGTGACTGACAGATTAAAAGTAGGTAAAATTGTTTCTATCGGAAATTTAAGGTGGCATGGCGGCCATCTAGTAAAAAATCTATTTTTCGCATCTTCTGAACTGAAAGGCCAATTGACTCGAACCGGAGTAGGAAGCTTTGGGGTGACTTGTAAATCAAAAATAGATAAAAAAAAATAATGTTCTGATCGGAAATCCAAGATAGAGGCCATCTACTTTTCGCTTCTTCTTCTGAACTGAAAAGCCAAATGACTCGAATTTGGTAGAAAACATAGGGGTGGCTGGTAGATCAAAATAGCTAAAACCGGTTTGACAGGAAATCCAAGATGACCCTCATGGCGGCCGTCTGGAAACTCTATTTTTTTTTTTTTTTTTTTTTTTTGCTTCTTCTGAAAAGAAAGTCCAATTGACTTGAATTTCGGCTAGAATCATCAAAGTAACTTGTAGACAAATATAGCTAAAATCGCTCTGATCAGAAATACAAGATGGCCCCCACAGTTGCCATCTTAAAATCTGTTCTCATCTTCTCCCGAATACAAAAACCCACTAACTCAAAATTCAATAGGAAGTATTGGAGGGACTTGTTAATCAAAAACGCCTTAATTCATTTTGATGAGAAATCCAAGATGATTGCCCTAGCAGCATGTATTTTGAACCATTTCTCCTGAACCAAAAGGGCAATTTACTCAAACTTCATTGGAAGTATTGAGGTGACTTGCAGATCAAAAGTAGCTAAAATTCTTCTGACTGGAAGTCCAAAATGGCCACCATCTTGAAAATCAATACTAAACTTCTTCTCTTGAACTGACCGGCCAAATGACTTAGACTTGTTTGGTAATGAGGTGAGCGGGATACAAGGCCATCTTGATCCTCTTGTTTACCATATATGGACAAAGCGGCCATCTTGTTCAACGGTCCAGCAACATTTGGACAAATTATCAATATCCCTTCGAAGAAGACGTTTACATGTTACACGAATGTATATATGTGTATAGTCCAGGGGCAAGGGAGATTACGCCTGGAAACAAAAGTTTGATTTTAACTAAAAAGTTTTACTATTTTAATCATATATTGTAAGTTTCAGCCATCAGTCTTTTATACGTTTTCAGAAAAAAAAAGATTTTTCAACATTTTTCCTATACAAATGTAGATGGACGCAAACATGACCTTGCCATATGTAGGTCAAAGGTCAGCCTTCAATATTCATTTAAAAAAGACTTAAAAGACCTTGAGCCCTTAATGCTTTAGACCAAGATTCAGCCTCAAAATTTTCTCGGTTCTGGAGATTTTAAGTGTTTTACCATATAAGAGCGTGGCGGCCATCTTAATCAATGGCGGTGCCCTTTTGTACCATGTTTCAATTCCCCTTTAACAGAAGAATGCTCCAGATCAAATGTGAAGGAAGTCGTCTATTGGTTAAAGAGGAGTGCAAATGTGTGGACAGACGGGCCCCGGACGGCAAGTGATTACAATAGCTCATTCTGAGCCTTTGGCTCAGGTGAGCTAAAAGAAGGCTAAGAGAGAGAGAGAGAGAGAGAGAGAGAGAGAGAGAGAGAGAGAGAGAGAGAGAGAGAGAGATTTCTGGTTTTGCCTGTATATAGCGAATGTGTTGCCCTGGATCCCTGTACCAAATGTCGAGCACGAGCAGGAACAGGGATTAAGGGCAAATACTTGCGAGAGGAACTTGCACATTTGAACGCAGACCTGTAAAAGACCTCAGAGGCAAACATTATTAATTACATTCACATAGAACCGTAAACGGTGTTCTGTGAGACTTTTTAGATTAAGACCAATCATTTTCTAGTTATACGTCTATGGGGCATTTTAGCTGCAAGGGCAATCGTATCTATATGGCGGATCAGCTCAAAGACGTCTTCACCCAAGCAACGTTTCTTCAAAATTTAGATAATTAGATTTAAATATATTAATTAAGTGCTAATGGTTCAATAAGCCTTGCAAACTACATTGCTTTCTGTAAATAGTCTAAATAAAACCTAAGACTCCGATTTTTTCCATGTTCTTTGTTTCCAAGGACAACCTTTATACCTTTTCATTAAACTTCCCTGCCCCTGGTGTTAAGTGCCTAGGGACGACCGCAAACAGTCTCGCTGTACTTAATCATAGTGCAGTTTTCCATTTTTATTTTTCTAGGCACCATTTTGTCCGTTCTGGTATTTTGGGAACTCGTGTTCCTCTAAGCCGGCGGTATGGGACGTATGCAACCTTACAAACTACATTGCTGCCATATGAAGGGTCTCAATAAACTGGGACTCTGATTTGGGTTCTTTTACGTGTTTTGTAGTTCTAAAAGTAACCGTTATGTAGCGAAATTTGATCGGTATTTTATGAGTAGACGTCGTGAAAGGCGCACGTTTTCAAGAAAGGATAACAGACAGAAAGAGATCACAATAGTCATCCTAAGTGCCACTCTAGTGGTCTAAAAACCAAACACTATAGGAAATAAATACTTATCTAAAATTGTTTTGTTTGTGTTGAGGATTTTACGGCCCAGTCAACCTAATTGGTTTGTCGAGCGCGGTCAATTTACCTAACCACACTTTTACTGGACAGCTTAGTCCTCTAAGCGGTTAACCAGTATTGTGCATGTTTTTTCGCCAGAAAATGACAACTGCCCTTCTTAAATCTGGAAGGGAGAGAATGACCCTAGAAAATATTTCATGATCAATCTCCACGAAAGAATGTTGCCGATCCGGCGGGACCGAACCTGTAACCTCCTGATCACCAGTCGGAAGCGCATCCAACTGAGCCACCGAGTCCGGCTAAAATTGTTAATAAGCGTCCCATTTAATTTCAGCCATGTTATTACGGTTTCTGAAACTAGTGCCCTTATAAAGTGCCGTCTTACTACACTACCATGCCACAGGTGATACTTCTACGAGCTGGTCGTATTATTCTGATACTGATGCGACCAATCCTAGCTCTTTTACTTAATGTTGGACATAATGCAAAAGAGGAGTTAATTCTGATTTGAGGGGTAAAAATTTAATACATGTATATTGCCTTTGGAAACAAAGAACACATTACAAATAGAAAGTTGGAGTCCCGGTTTTATGAAGTTTGCAACATTGCTTACACCCTCTAGCGTATACATGAACAAACCACTATGACAAATGAATAAATATTTTGAACATACTAACAACATACATTGGACTAAAAACAGAATTATGTTTTTTTTTTCATGCTCCTGTAGCACCGTACAATAACAGACATAAACGTTTCTTTGAGCGATTGCTTTTGCAAATTTCTTTGTCAACTCCAGGACTGATACAAAGCTTTAAATCACACATCCCCGAAAATGACTGAGGTAGAGTCTTTTCATGGGAAATTTATCTGGTGTCATTTCGTTTGTCAAATAGAGTTAAGCTTCAACTTAAGTTTATGGTTTATGTTTCTTAAAAAAAACCTAGCGCAGTTGATTGCAAATATTGACAACTTCGTTTAGTTTTGCTATCGTGCTTTGATTAAAAATACCTATTTCGCTACAAAAAGTAAAGGGAACTATACAGCGTTTAAATATATTTCCTAGAGACAGCATGATAATGATAATATCTATCATATAAATTGAAATGCGAACATGTGTATGCCTATTGAAATATATTGCAAATTTTACAACCGAAAAAGGAAAAATTTCAGATAAAAATTTCTGATATTTTTCATATTCCTGCTCAAAACATAGATTGTGTACTCGTTAGAACCACCTAGCCGAGGCCTAAAATCTAATTTTTAGCAAAATAACAAAAATAATGTATACCCCTGTAATCCCAGTTTTACTATATAAAAGTGGGGTTTAAGCGGGTCAAAATTATATAGGTGTGTTTTCGTGATGTGATATCCCAGAATTGCCATGAGAGTCGTGCAAACGCGATGCCAGAATTTGTATACTAACTCGACGAAGTTTGTTTGTGTTGAGGTTTTACGGCCAAGTCAACCCAATGGGCATGTCGGGCGCGGTCAGTTTATCTAACCACACTTTTACTGGGCAGGCTTAGTCCTCTAAGCGGTTAACCAGTAATGTGCACATTCTTTCGCCAGATAATGTTTGTGTTGAAATTTTACGACCCAGTCAACCCAATGGGGTCATGTCGAGCGCGGTCAGTTTACCACCTAACCACACGTTTACTGGGCAGGCTTAGACCTCTAAGCGGTTAACCAGTATTGTGCACATTCTTTCGCCAGAAAAAATGACAATTGCCCTTCTTGAATCAGCGGATGGGAGAGAATGATCGTAGACAATATTTCATGATCAAATCTCCACGAAGGAATGTTGCCGATCTCGGCGGGGGTCGAATCAGCGACCTCCTGTCTCGAGTCGGATGCGCATCCAACTGAGCCACCAAGGCCGTCGCACTCGACTTAGTCATGTGTCGGGCATACAAGATAGTAAATTTTCTGGCGAAAGAATGTGCACAATACTGGTTAACAGCTTAGAGGACTAAGCCTGCCCAGTAAACGTGTGGTAAGTTAAACTGACCGCGCTCGACATGACCCCACTGGGTTGACTGGGCCGTAAAACCTCAACACAAACAAGATAGTAAATTGGTTCTACGAGATACTAAATCGTCCACACTAGCTATTAAAAATCGTGCGTTCAACTTCTTGAGTGCCTGACATTATCTCGACATTATCTCGTGCGCACAACTTTTTTTTTTTTTGCTGTGTGTGTGTGTGGGGGGGAGGGGGGGGGGGGCGGGGGAATACAATGAATACTTGAATGCAAGCATCGAGGAAACCGAAATTCATATAATCATGGTTCCTACTCATATTGATAAGACAGTCGTATTATTATTATTGACCTAAACAAAGTAAGGATATATATAGTCTTTTCTGGAGGTCAAAGAAGAAATAATGTTCACATTCTAAGAAGAGAATTAACTAGTACGTGATCATCTGTGTGTTCCATTGCCTGAGGCGACCTCGGAAAATGCTGATCCAATGAAACCTGTGCAACTGCCTATTTATTTCTCTTGGTGGGCACCTCAGTTAAATTATGTCCAAGTATATGAATCGAGCCGGCGACATATCTTATTGCAAGCGGTGAAATCAGTATATATCCGAAATGATTAAACTGATATTTTCATAAATGAAAGAATATATTTTCACAAATGAAATACAACAAATCGATGTTATTTTCACTACTCGTTTCGAATTACGACATCGCTATTCTCATTGTTTCCCCAACAGATACCGATCCTACTTCGTTTTTTTTTTTTTTTTTTTTTTTTTGTTTTTTTTTTCTCCTTTTTTATTTTTATTTTTTAACTTCTCTGTTTCTGAACAAAACTAGCAAGTGTCGGTATGCATTTTCTTGATTATAATGTAAGGAGCATTTTGTTAACAAGATTATTTTCATTTGCAGGAACTTTTTTGTTTTTGTCTTTCCAGCACTTCACGTGAAACACTGAACGTCTACGCCATGACGTTCATGTTTTGTTTGGTGACGTTAGTTATGACATCAGAAGTGCGCATTGGCGTGTAAACAATTAAGTAAAAGAATATTTGCTCTTTTTCAGTGAATACAATAACAATTTTCATCTCGTGTAATGAAAACATTCATTTTTTCACTCGTGCTTCGCACTCATGAAAATAATGATATTTTTTATTACACTCGATGAAAATATTAAGCACTTCACCGCCAAAGAGTAAACTTCCTTTATATATGCATTTTTCTTCCTCAAAACCTGAAAAGGCCGGCCTCGGTGGCTCAGTTGGATGCGCCGTCCGACTGGAGACCAGGAGGTCGCGGGTTCAACCCTCGCCGAGGTCGGTAACATTCTTTCGTGGAGATTGATCATGAAATATTTTCTACGGTCATTCTCTCCCTTCCGCTGATTCAAGAAGGGCAATTGTCAGTTTCTGGCGAAAGAATGTGCACAATACTGGTTAACCGCTTAGAGGACTAAGCCTGCCCAGTAATGTGTGGTTAGGAAAACTGACCGCGCTCGACATGACCCCAATGGAATGACTGGGCCGTAAAACCTCAACACAAACAAACAAAACCTGAAACTAAAATAAAATCAGAACAATTTTCATAATAAAGTTCAAATATATGATTTGAAAAAAAAAATGGTTCTGTTTAAGAGTCCCTTTCAAAGCATGATTTGCATCATGCCCTGCAGAGGAGGCACAGCAAACTCTTGCATACTTGCGTGAAGTCATTTTGCATAATCGTAACAACAAGGATGTGCAGGATTGATTATTTTAATATTTACTGCCAAAGCCAATCCTGAACCCTAATTGCTATATCACTAGACCTATGATGTTATACATGTATAAAAGGACACTATACATACACATGCAGACTAGAATCCATATATAGTGAATTTGCAAGACACAAGTCAAGCAGCTTTGAATACTGACCCAAAGTATCCGGATACCTTGCCTTATTACCATACTTATCAAAAAATTGGAACAAGTCTATCTGACTACATATGATGTGTCTAAATTTTGCGAAGAAATTATAAATAGTGTAGACCATAATTTGCTATGGCCTGTCTTCCGAATATTTAAGGCCAGCACAGCAATCCTCTGTTTAATATAGGTATATTTTATTTAATGAAATCAAGCTGATTTTGAGTTTAACGTTTCTTCTTACAAGCAATAAACTCCTGTCGAGACGCTGGAAGGGTGATAATGAAAGGTCCTGTGCAATAAAGCGGCGCAGTACAGACATCAGCTGAATTTCACCTTGCTAGTTTCGAACCAAGGACCTCATGATCCGGTCGGATGCGCTAACCACTCGAACGCTTCTGGGATTGGATGCAGCCGGCAGATTTTCCTGTAATATGTTACAACAGCTGCAACTATAGGGAAGTTTGCTTGCCTGCACACCATTCAAGCCATTCTAAAAGGCGGATCTGCTCTAAAAAGGTTGGCTACCTAGAGAGGCAGACGCGGTACATTTAGAGTAGACCCCTTTTCGTAAGTAGAACAAAATCGGAGCTACCTCCCGTGAGGTATATTCCTTCTCATTGAAAGTGTACATGTGGAGAGACTTGAGTAGTGATGGCAGAAGATACTGTCTTTAGTAGTGATATTTGCGGGGTTTCGGCACTTTAAATAACATGTAGGTGTTGCGTATATTTGGGTATATACTTTGTAAACCTTTCTTTTGTTACCCGTAAAGCGCATAGGTAAAGCAGCTAAATATTTCACTCTGTTAATATTTATTGAACTCAAGGAAGTCTATATTCTTGTTGCATTTTATGGTTCGAAAATTTCTGTCTGAAAACGGCAACGTACAGTCCCCTGATTTTAAGAATGACCCTCTAACAATTTAGGCCGCGAACCAGCTTGAACGTAAAAGGTGTCATTATATAGGTGAATATCAAAAGCCCAGGTCTACTTGCTGCATTCGCGCACTCTCATTTTGACCTTCTCCAATACGATCAATGCAGTCTAAAGCAAATACGCCAGAGTAAACCCTATATATTGTCATAGAAATGACTTATTATTTACCTTGAAGTATTCCCAGCGACAGTGCAAAATCTTTACGTTGAATGACATTGTAGCGTGAGATCTATCAGGCCATGAGATCTGTCACACCAGAAGTGTTAAACCGGAAATACTTGACGGAACTTATGCTGCGAGCATGAAATATTTCAGATCACGAGAAATATCAGAGTCATATGAGTTAAAATATCAAAGCAAATTTTATTTTATTTAAAAGAAGAAATATCTTTAAAAAGATAAACGGCGTAAAGGGTACTGGAATATGAATATTGAAACTACTTTGTGATTCAGTATGAAATGAAGAAGCCTTTTAAAATATAAACGTTATTACGAATGCAAACAGTATCAAGAAAATTTTAATACTGTACGACATTGTAAATATTGCAAGGGTTGGCAGGAATGGGAGTGTACTCAGATGTGTAAATATCTGTGCTAAATTATGAAAAGCAATTTAGCATTTAAGCGTATGGCATATAGTTTTAAAAAATCCATGCCAACCAGGCACCTTTTTGATAAAGAGTAAGCAAAGTGTAACACTGGCCATCAAGATTGGCAAAAACTGGAAAAAAATATTTAATTTGTAATAAGAGGGTCATGATGGCCCTAGATTGCTCACCTGGGAAGCAGTTTTTTTAACCTGGCGGAAGGATATTTTCAAAGTTTTCTGCATATATATATATATATCAGACCCTGCCCTTTGATGGTTATTTATTTATTTATTTTATCTTATTTTACTTTATTTACTTTTTTTTATTTTTATTTATTTATTTTTTTTTTGTAATACAAATTAATTTGAAAAATTTTGATGGACGGTCAATCCAGTAATGCAGTATTACTGCAATCTAGTTAGTTGTTGATTTGAAGTGTTCTAGACAGACATATGAGGAATCAAACAAAATAATTTGAACAAATTTGATAGATATTCACCTTTGTTACATTTGTGCAAAAATTTTGAAAGTGGACCATAGGTTGTGCAGAAGAAGAACTGTCAAGTTTACTCTGCATAATTCCATATATAACGAAAAGTAACCACGCCAACTGGAAGCCATATTTTTAGACGGAACAGAATTCTTTTAACAAGATTTAAAGACCTTCTGTTGAAGAAAAATCTCTGTAAAAAATCCAACCAGCCCGTACTGAGGAGATTTTGAAAGATTTGGATGCTATACCAACAAGAGGGATAACTCTATTCACAAACGTTGAACAATCATTCGGCTCTCCTACACATTGATGTTCAGACAGTTTGATTGTAGTGGGGAATCCACGTGACCAAATGACTATGTACACAGTTCGTTACTATTTTTAACTCCGCTTCAGGTAGGATGTTTTAGAATATCTCGATTTATACCAGATGGATTTTTTTTTCAAGTAAAGCGCAGAGTACTTGGAAAATCAAGCTCTTTCTGGTGGTGTCGGTGCTATTCTGCAATCTGGGCCCAGTTGTTCCAAACTAACGATGTCGTTAGTTAGAGACTCGTTAAAATTTACATTGAGTGATACGCAAATATGCTGTTTTTTTTGTTTTGTTTTTTTTTTGGCTGAAAATATGTGAGTAACTTTTGCAGTGCAAAAGCTACTCACATTTTTTTTTTTCAGCAAAAAATATCAGAATATTGTATATTGAATCCGCTAAAACATTTAACGAAATGCCCTTAAGGAGCTCGTTAAGCTAACGACGCTTTGAACAACCGAGCCATGGTCTGATTCTCGAGAACATTCGGAGAAAGTTTTTCATAAAAAAACATGTACATTGTCCCGGTCACCCAGACTGATAGCAAAAACATTCTTCGAATGTTCTCGAGAATTAGACCAGATCGCAGAATAGCGCTTACACCACCAGAAAAAACTTTATTTTCGCGTACTCTGTGTTTTATTTGAACAAATTCCATTCGGTATGAATAGAGAAAAAAAATCCTTTCTGAAGCGGAGCTAAATAGAGTAATATTTCTTCTTCGTGTTGTTTACGAATAGGCCGCTTACACCACGAATGAATAAAAGGGGTATTCAACAAACCTATTTCTTAGTTAAGAATGAACAATATTATTTATGTTGCCAATATTTCTATCAAGCTTAAGGCATAATTCCTGTTTATTTATTATATAAAATTAAACCATGCGATTTTATATCCCTTTTTGTACATAATACAAGGCACTTGATAATTCTGTATATTATCGACACAGTGGTGAGAAGTAATCTTGAACGCCCCTTGTTCGCTTAGCGCTTGGGCCGCTTACATCAAACATTTAGTCACACTGTACAAAATTAAAAGTTCGTCTATAATCATTTATTTCATTGCAACTATTTTATTGGTATTATTTAAATTATGGGTATTTTTCCATTGTTTAACATCTGCATTGCCATACTGTACAACTTTAAATAGATACATGTCATAATCAAGCGATTGTTCAGTCATGAATATATTTGTTAAACATCGGAAAAATTCTATACTTACCCCTACTTGTTTGCAGAAGTTTACATATTTTTAACCAATCGCAAATTACTATTTATTCATTCGAGACTAATACCAATAAGTATGTCAAAAGCCAGCTTATACAGCTACGCCGAAAAAAAATGTATATTGCTAAAAATAGAATCTAAATAACCGCAACAGCCACAAATACATATAAAGTAAAATAACCGCAACAGCCACAATTACACATAAAGTAATATATATATATTCTACACCGTAAGCCTGCCACGGAAAACGTGTGGTTAGGTATATTGACCGCATTCAACATGACCCTAAAATAATAATAAAACGGTCATATCCGTCATATCTGTTCGTAAAAGACATTTAGAGTTTAGAACATGCTAGATAAATAAAAAAAAAAAGAGTTGACTACTGGTATATCCCTACTGGAAGGCCACTGACTGACGGGTTATACCGAATAGATTTCTGTTATGCTGTACAACTATTTAACCCGTCGGGTTACTAAAGATAAAATGCAAACAAACAAATTATAGGCAGCAAAAGTATTGTCTGTTCTTTGTTTCTCCATGTTTTTAACAGACAGAAAGCTCCAGGGGCACAGTGCATTCAAATGCAAATAAGTCCACTTTTTTGTTTCTCCCTAAGCATTCATATCCGCAGGACTGGGCCAAGATAGCAAATCACTATTACATGAATGTAATCATATCCATGACAAAATATTGTTGATGGACTGATAAATTTTATCGATGCACCAGTATTTCTATATTTGTACCAATAAAATTTTGGTGATCCCAAAATATAGTAGTCTGGAAATTCAAGTATCAAATAAATGGGCCGCGCCATGCGAAAACGTGTCTTCGGGTATATGCAGACAGCGAAGGCCCAGATCAATATACACATTCGCATTGTCTGATCAGGGGATTGTCCGCTAGCAGAATCATTGGATACTACATAATGAGCAAAGGCCCGGGTTATACTTAACGCATGCGCAGGATGATGCAAATGGTTGAAAGACACTTGACCCCAATGATACGTGCATCGATGAATTTTGTCAGCTTGAATGTATTGTTAAAGGTGCACCAATGAAAAGAGCAGTAGACCGATAACGTAAATACATCAATAATATATCCTTACCTCGACAAATCATTGTAAATAAGATCGTCTGCGCATTTCAGTAGTTGGAGCACCGGACTAGTGTTATGGGGATTCGTCCCGCCTCGGGAAGGCAGTTTTCCTCTCCTGCTCACTGGTGTCAGAATTAAAGTGGTGTGCATGGAATGTGGCCTATCGGGGGTTGCAGGCTAGAGACCTTCAGGACAGCTGGGTGGTGCCTGAATCCCAAATCTTATGAGGGGGAGGGGTGTAGTGGCTCAAATGCATGTACTTAATAAGACCGTCCGGGTAGCTCAGAAGGCAGGGAACTGGACGAGTGTAACTTTGTAAATAAGATCGTCTGCGCATTTCATCTATCTAGGTCAGCCAATTCATCCGAGATATTGCGGTTATTTTACGATTTGTTCGAGTCCGACCTTGGGCAGGCATTTTTCCTGTCATGTTTACTTTATTATTTGGATGTTCTAATTCATTTCCCAATTTTCTACCTGTAATGTTGTCAGAAACACATTAAATAGATGCTATTATCAAGGCTGGAAATTTCAGTATCGGGTTTTATACCCTTTATTAAATTGCTTACCTTCTGCTGTCCAAAGTTACAAGGCTGTGTTCCAACGTTGTGTGTTTACTAGGTCAGCCAATTCATCCGAGATATTGCGGTTATTTTACGATTTGTTTTAACTACCAATTCCTTTACTATGATAAAGGAGTACACATTGTCTATTTAAGATAAAGGATCGTAATAATTAAAGACGCATATCAAGCCAATGCGAGGGCACTTGGGTGTATTAATTTAATTTGGGATGCTTCTTTACCGTAGATTTGCTGTCAACGGTCTAAAACAGTGTTATGAACTATTTCTTTTTGGGTATGTATTATTGCATTTTAAAGATCATTATCCAGACCAGTCTAATCGATCTTTGATAAATGGACATCAAGTATAAACGTTTCCACAGAGCTCATTTGCGCAAAACAGACACAAAGGCTATTTTATGCTATTCCACGAACCATAGAATAAAATTATAGCATTTTAGTAGATATGTTTTTTTTTCCTACATTGAATGAATACTACACCATGAGTGATTATCTCTTTCCCAGACAGTAACCTCTGGATGTTTTCTTGGATTCTTGAATTCTTGAATACACCATGTCTGAGCTCCCTGTTACATCCAAACACAGAATACCACTTTAGTTGCTGTACTGTTTTCTAAAGAAAGGTGAGATTTTCTTTGGTCTCTGAAATACTTCAATTAAGCTATTCATCTTTTCTTGTTAACAACCTTGTTTAATATCAACAAAAACATATAATACAATATAAACTATCGAAACTTTGTATCTGCAGAAAAGCATGTGAATGAATGACGACAAGGAGGGAAACTTAACACAAACCATATAATACTTCATATGCCACATACTGCTACATTTGATGACTGGGAAACCTTCCATATTAACCCTTTCGTCCCTACAGACCGATTCAGATATCACTGCAAACAATGCAAATCCAAATGAAACCAACCACCTTCTTAGGATCTACACAGCTTGCCGCTCTTTTATTGATTTTGGACTGAAATCCTTCTTCGCAATAATGAATGTGTCAATATTCAGGAATTAAATTTCTTTTCATAAAGCCAGGGGTAAATGGGTTAAGAAGAATGGGGGAGTGCTTGTCTAGAAACTACTTATCTAGGTTATGGTAGGGGTTTGATCAGAAAATATAGCAGAAAATAGGGTTGAGAGGGCACAAAAAAAGGAATGTTATAAAATTTGAAAGAAGTTGTGTAGAGGTGAGAATGAAAAGGAATATAACATAGCAATGCTTTGTTGTTGTTGTTGTTGCTGTTTATAGTTGGATTTATCGTCGGTTTCAACAATTTTTAAGTGATATCGCGATCGTGTCTGCATATGGCATGAATTGGATGCTCACTTTTAGTTTTCTCATTAATAAAAGATTTAATCAAGTTCACCTAAAATGAGTGGTGACAGATCAATGAATAAATCATCATCTTGCGTAGTGGCAACGATGGCACACTAGCAACCGATTCTGTAGGCCAAAAGGAGATATTCCAGTAAGGCGAAAATTTTTCTTAGTTGGCTCAGGTGTTGGACCAGACTTTAGAAATCACAATATGCGATTTTATTACATATTCCGGTAGCCCGATGTCTGTACCATAGCAGAAATTAAAAATATGCTACTTTTGTTTGTGTTGAGGTTTTACGGCCCAGTCAATCCAATGGGGTCATGTCGAGCGCGGTCAGTTTACATAACCACACATTTACTGGGCAGGCTTAGTCCTCTTAGCGGTTAACCAGCATTGCGCACATTCCTTCGCCAGAAACTGACAACAGCCCTTCTTGATTTGTTTGTTTGTGTTGAGGTTTTACGGCCCAATCAACCCAATTGGGTCATGTCGAGCGCGGTCAGTTTACTTAACCACACGTTTACTGGGCAGGCGTAGTCCTCTAAGCGGTTAACCAGTATTGTGCACATTCTTCAGCCAGAAAGCTTCCCTTCTTGATACAGCGGAAGGGTGAGAATGACCGTAGAAAATACTTCATGATCAATCTCCACGAAAGAATGTTGCCGACCTCGGCGGGGTTTGAACCCGCGACCTTCTGGCCTCCAGTCGGACGGCGCGTCCGACTGAGCCACCGAGGACGGCAAATATGCTACTAGCTTCTGATTATGGAGAGATGATTCAGCCCTGTTTACCCCACCCCGAAAACTCCTAAATTAATATTATATTCAAAACGATGGAATTACATTTACAGTCGACTCTCTTTATCTCGAATTCCAAGGGACTCACTGAAATACTTCGAGATATCCGTACATCGACATATCAGAGTTGAGAGAGTGAGGAAAACAATAAATTGAACAATTACATTTAACAAATGAATGTGTAATTTGACTCCTGAAGTTAGAAATATATGTATAAAATAATGTGGAAAAGAGGAGAAATTGCCCCTGAGGAGCTATTTCTCCTCTTCTCCACATTATTTTGTTACCTGTTGTCATAATTTCATGTTAAAATAGGGATCAGATTTTCACTTCGAGTTAAGCGTTTAGTCGAAATAAGCGAGTTCGAGATAACGAGCTTCGACTGCAGTTACCTTTTCCTTTAGAAAATATTTCTTGCATCAGAATAACGAGAACACAAGACTGCAATCGTTAAATGAATACAGTCAGTGTGCAAGTCTAGTATACGTGACTTAAATTATCTTCCTCATTTCCGGTTTAAAATGCAAAACTGAGTTTCATAGAAGTTATTATAAAAATATGCCTTCCCCCCTCCCCTTACACCCCTCAAACTCCCCCCACCCCCCCTCCTCGACCCAAGATGCATTTTGGTGGAGATATTACATACTTATGTCATATATATATATATATATATATATATATATATATATATATATATATATATATATATATATATATATATATATATATATATATATATATATATATATATATAGGAAGTTGGGTCTAGGGGTGGACTACTTATATAACAATTTTAATGGAAAACATTTAATTCTGCATTTTCGCCGTAAGTGAGAAACAGAATTCTAGTAAAATATACCTGAGACGCGCACAGACTGTATTCATTCAAATATAATTTCCAATCAGTGTTGTGCTCTCGTCATTCTGGTGCAAGAAATATTTCCCAAAGGGAAAGGTAACTAGATAAAATTCCCATCGTTTTGTTTGTTTGTGTTGAGGTTTTACGGCCCATTCAACCAATGGGGGGCATGTCTAGCGCGGTCAGTTTGACCTAACCACACGTTTACTGGCAGGCTTAGTCCTCCAAGCGGTTAACCAGTCCCATCGTTTTGAACATGGTACTAATTTACAAGTGTTTTTGAGCTGGAGTTATCTACCCTTGATAATAAGAAGCATAAATTTTCCTTTCTGCCATGATTCAGACGTCGGGCCTCCGGAATACGTGACAAGAGGGCCATGATAGGCCTGTATCGCTCACCTGAATATCAGAGCACTTACACAACGTGACCTAGAAATGATCAAGGGAAACATTCTGACCGAGATTCCTGATGATTATATTAACAAGTAGGACAATGTAGCATGTCTAATGGACCATGAAATATAAGTCAAGGTCAAATATGGATTACTGCTCTAAAGAGGCCATGCTAAGGTGTATGTATGTGCGAAGAATCACTGGCGTTTGGACAAATAGTAACTGAGAAACTGACCTAAACGCAAAAACTTAATAAATTCAGTGGACAGTAAAATATAGGTCAATGTCAAATATGGATGACTGCACTCAAGAGGCTATGCTAAAATGTATGCAAATGCCAAGTGTCACTGCCGTATGATCAAATAGTTACTGAGAAACTAACTTAAACAGAATAGAAATTTTAGAAAATCACTGGACAATGAAATATAGGTCATAAATGACCCAGCTCCAAACTTGACCTAGAAATTATCAAGACAAAACATTTTGAGCAAGATTCATGATAATCACTTCAAAAAATGTAAACTCTTAGAGTGTTAACGTTTTCCTTTAATTTGGCCTGGCGACCTAATTTTTGACCCCAAGTGAAAAAGTTTTGAACTTGACCTAAAATCAACAAGCCAAACATTTTGAGTACAACTCATGATTGTCATTTCAAAATGTGACTTCTAGAGTGTTAACAAGGTTTGCCTGTGATTTGAACCAGTGACCTAGCTTTTGACCCCAAGTAACCCACTTTCAAACTTGACCTAGAAATCAACAAGCCAAACATTTTGAGCAAGATTTATGATGATTACTTAAAATGCGACCTCTACAGTGTTAACAAGATTTTCCTTTGATTTGGACCGGTGGCCTAGATTATCATCTCAAGTGATTCAGTTTGAACCCGACCTAGAAACTATGAAGACATACATTTTGAGCAAGATTCATGATGATTGCTCAAAAACAAATGTGACCTCTAGAATATTTACAATGGTTTCCTTTGTGACATAGTTTTTACTCAAAATGACACAGTTTCAAAGTTGACCTAGAAATCATCAAGACAAACATTTTTGAGCAATATTCATGAAAATTACTTCAAAAACGAGGTCTCTAGAGCGCTATTAATTTTTGTCTTTGATTTGGTCCGTTGAACTTGTTTTTTTACCCGAGTTACCTAGTCTCAAACGTGACTTTGAAATCATCAAAGTAAGTATTTTGAGCAAGAATCATGATGATTATTTGAATAAGATATCATAAGGGCAAAGATTCTGGTAAAGTTTCATGAAGATTGGAGAAAAAACTGTAGAGTCCAGAGGTAGAAAAAGGTTTTAAAGAAATCTAACCTAGTGACCTGGTTTTTGACTCGGCATGATCCATATTCAGACTTGATCAAGATATCATTAAAAAAAACTCTGGTAAAGTTTCATAAAGGCTGAAGCAAAACTGCGGCCTCCAGAGTGTGAACAAGGTTTTATAGAAAAGTGACCTAGTGACCTAGTTTTTAACCCTACAGGCCCCACATTCCAACCTGACCGAGACATTATCAAGCCAAAAATTTTGGTAAAGTTCTTTGAAGATTAACACAAAACTGTGGCCTCTAGAGGGTGAATAATGTTTTAAAGAAATTTTACACAGTGACTTAGTTTTTGATCCGGAATGACCTATCTTCAAACCTGACTGAGATATCATCAAGTTAATTATTTTGGTAAAGTTCTGTGAAGATTGAAGGGAAAATGTGGCCTCAAGAAGGTTAACAAGGTTTTGAAGAAATTCGACCTTGTGACCTAGTTTTTGACCCTACATGACCCAAATTCGAATGTGCCCAAGATATTAATAAGACAAATATTCTGGTGAAAATTTACCCAGATTAAAGCAAATGTTAGGTCTCTAGAGGATGAGCAAGGTTTTACACAAATCTGGTCTAGTGACCTTCTTTGTCAACCATACATGACGCATACTCAAACTAAACCAATATATTATCAGAAAAAAACAGCGGTCTTGAAAAGTTCCATGAAGATTAAATCAAAACTATGGATTCTAGAGGGTGAACAAGTTTTTTCAAAGAAATGAATCCTAGTGACCTATTTTTACTCAAAATGACCCATATTCCAACACGGCCTAGCCGAGATATTAACAAGAAAAACATTCTGGTAAAAATAATTATGACGACTGAAGCAAAACTGTGGACTCTTGAGAGTGAACAAGGTTTTTTAACAAATCTAAACTAGTGACCTAGATTTTGATCCGACATGACCCATATTCGAACTTGAATAAGATATTATCAAGAGAAACCTTTTGGTTTAGTTTCATGAAAATTAAAGCAAAAATGTGGCCTCTAGAATGTAAACAAGGTTTTAAAGAAATTTAATCTAGTGACCTACTGTCTAATCTGACATAACCTATATTCGAATATGACCGAGATATCATCATGTCAAACATCTTGGTAAAGTTTCATGAAGATTCCAGCAAAACTGTTACCTCTAGAGGGTGAACAATGTTATAAAGAAACTTGACCTAGTTTTTTTACTCGACATAATCCATGTTCAAACTTGACCGAGATATTATCTAGAAAAACTTTCTGGTAAAGGTTCATGACGACTGAAGCAAAATGTTGGCCTCTAAAGGGTGAACAAGGTTTTAAAGAAATTTGACTTTGTGACCTAGTTTTTTACATGCTATAACCATTAATCGAATTTTACCGAGATATCATCATTTCAAACATTCTGGTAATTATGATTGATGAAAACCTTTAGCCTCTAGAGGGTGAACAACATAAAAGTTGACGACGCATGATGTAGGTATGACTGACACAGGGTGATCACAATAGCTCACCTAGAGCACTTCGTGTGAAGGTGAGCTAATAAAAATCTAGTAATCAACACGTGAGCCAATTAGGGAAAATCCTCGCTTAACTGCAATATCTTCCTAGACAATCTCAAGTGTCATTATCTATTTTCAACTAAGGTGACATGAACGATTTGTGTGTGATGTAAATAAACAACTATAAAGGTTACTATGGCAACCAAAATATTGGGCCGGCCTCGGTGGCTCAGTTGGATGCGCCGTCTGACTGGAGACCAGGAGGTCGCCGGTTCAACCCCCGCCGAGGTCGGCAACATGCTTTCGTGGAGATTGATCATGAAATATTTTCTACGGTCATTCTCTCCCTTCCGCTGATTCAAGAAGGGCAGTTGTCAGTTTCTGGCGAAAGAATGTGCACAATACTGGTTAACCGCTTAGAGTACTAAGCCTGCCCAGTAAACGTATGGTTAGGTAAACTGACCGCGCTCGACATGACCCCATTGGGTTGACTGGGCCGTAAAACCTCAACACAAACAAAACCAAAATATTGTACCATCGCAAAAATCACAAAAATAGCCACTTAAAGGACAACTACCTGCCTTTAGCAAACCCGGCGATTTGTAATAACGTCGCAATTTGTAATAAACTTTGTTTATTACAGATTGCAGCGCAAGACACAACGCAATTTGTAATAACGCCACAATTTGTAATAACCTTGTTTATTACAAATTGCTGCGCAAGTTTATTACAAATTGCGGCGCATGTCACCACGTAATTTGTAATAAAGTTGCACTTTGTAATAAACTTTTCAAACAGACTGCCCCAGAACTTGCGAAGTATGTGTACATGTACGGTCCTAACAACTAATCAGGGGACAGAACAGGACAATTTAGACACCAGAGACGAAGTTTTATAACAAGTTGCGTTGACCTTGTTTTTAGGCGTTTATCGATGATTTTCACATTTGCCGTAAATTGTAATAAACTTTCCAAACATAAGCTACGGAAGGAATTTTGAAGTATATTACTTGTATCATCGTAACAACAAATCAGGGGACAGAACAGGACAGTTTAGACATCAGGGGTGAAGTTTTCGAACCTTCATTACAAATTGCGTTGACTTTGCCTTTTGGCGATTTTCGATGATTTTCACATTTGCCGCAATTTGTAATAAACTTTCCAAATTAAAATTTCTCCGGGAATTTCGAAGTATATATATTTGTAGCTTCGTTACAACTAATCAGGGGACAGAACTGTACAGTTTAGAGATTAGAAATGAAGATTTCAAACTTTTATTACAAATTGCGTTGACCTTGGATTTAGGCGTATTTCGATGACTTTCACATTTGCCGCAATTTGTAATTAACTTTCCAAACTAAAATTACTGCAGGAATTTCGAAGTTTACATATTTCTATCTTCGTCAAAGCTAATCAGGGGACAGAACTGTACAGTCTAGACATTAAAGATGAAGTTTTCAAACTTCATTACAGTTTGCGTTGATCTTGTTTTGGGGCATTTATCGATGATTTTTACAATTGTCGCAATTTGTAATACACTTTCAAAACATAAGCTACTGTAGGAATTACAAAGTATATTACTTGTATCATCATAACCACTAATCAGGGTACAGAACAGAACAGTTTAAACATCAGGGATGAAGATTTCGAACCTGCATTACAAATTGCGTTGACTTTGCCTTTTGGCGATTTTCGATGATTTTCACGTTTGCCACAATTTGTAATAAACTTGTCAAATTAAAATTTCTTCGGAAATTTCGAAGTGTATGTATTCGTAGCTTCGTTACAACTAATCAGAGGACAGAACTGTACAGTTTAGAGATTAAAGATGAAGATTTCAAACTTTATTACAAATTGCGTTGACCTTGGTTTTAGGCGTTTTTCGATGATTTTCACATTTGCCGCAATTTGTTATAAACATTCCAAACTAAACTTGCTCTAGGAATTTCGAAGTTTACATATTTTTAACTTCGTCACAACTAATCAGGGGACAGAACTGTACAGTCTAGACACTAAAAATGAAGTTTTCAAACTTCATTACAGATTGCGATGACTTTGGTTTTTGGCGTTTTTCGATGATTTTCACATTTGCGCAATTTGTAATAAACTTTCCAAACATAAGCTACCGTAGGAATTTCGAAGTATATTACTTGTATCATCGTAAAAACTAATCAGGGGACAGAACAGGACAGTTTAGACACTAGGGATGAAGTTTTCGAACCTTCATTACCAATTGCGTTGACTTGCCTTTAGGCGATTTTCGATGATTTTCACATTTGCCGCAATTTGTAATAAACTTTTCAAATTAAAATTTCTTCGGGAATTTCGAAGTATATGTATTTGTAGCTTCGCTACAACTAATCAGGGGCAGAACTGTACAGTTTAGGCATTAAAGATGGAGATTTCAAACTTTATTACAAATTGCGTTGAACTTGTTTTTAGGCGTTTTTCGATGATTTTCACATTTGACGCAAATTGTAATAAACTTTCCAAACTAAAATTACTCCAGGAATTTCGAAGTTTACATATTTCTATCTTCGTCACAACTAATCAGTCAAGTTCAGTCCTCATATTAGTTGAAACGAAGATACAGGTACATACACTTTGAAACTTCTGGGGCAGTTTAAGTTTGAAAAGTTTATTACAAATTGCGGTAAATGCAAAAATCATCGAAAATCGCCAAAAACGCAGTCAACGCAATTTGTAATAAAGTTCAAAAACTTCAACTTTGATGTCTGAACTGTCAAGTTCAGTCCTCTTATTAGTTGTATCGAAGATACAGGTACATATACTTTGAAACTCCTTGGGCAGTTTAAGTTTGAAAAGTTTATTATAAATTGCGGTAAATGCGAAAATCATCGAAAATCGCCAAAAAAACGCAGTCAACGCAATTTGTAATAAAGTTCGAAAACTTCAACTTTGATGTCTGAACTGTCAAGTTCAGTCCTCTTATTAGTTGTATCGAAGATACAGGTACAAATACTTTGAAACTCCTTGGGCAGTTTAAGTTTCAAAAGTTTATTACAAATTGCGGTAAATGCGAAAATCATCGAAAATCGCCAAAAAAACGCAAGCAACGCTATTTGTAATAAAGTTCGAAAACTTCAACTTTGATGTCTGAACTGTCAAGTTCAGTCCTCATATACTTTGAAATTCCTGGGGTAGTTTAATTTTGAAAAGTTTATTACAAATTGCGGCGAATGTTTAAATTATTGAAACGCGCCAATAAGCAAACTCAAAGCAATTTGTTATTAAGTTCGAATACTTAAGTTTGAATACTTCATTTATCCAGTTGTGTCACTGATTAGTTGTAATGAAGATACAAGTACATACATGTATAAATCGAAATCGCATGGATAGTTCAAGTCTGAAAATTTATTACAAATTGTTGCGAATATGAACATCATCGAAAATCGCCAAAATGCAAAGTCAACTCAATTTGTAATGAAGTTCGGAAACTTCGTCTCAGATATCTAAACTGTCCAGTTCTGTCCCCTGATTAGTTGTAACGAAGATACAAGAAAATACACTAGAAAATTCTCAAGGTAGTCTAAGTTTGGCGAATTGCGGCGAATGTGAAAATCAATGAAAACCGCCAGAATGCAAAATCAACGCAATTGCAATAAAGTTTGAAAACTACGTCTTTGATGTCTTAACTGTCCAGTTTTGTCTCCTGGTTAGTTGTAACGAAGATACAAGTGCATACGTCAAAATTCATTTGGTAGTTCAAGTTTGAAAAATTTATTACAAATTGCTGCAAATGTGAAAATCATCGAAAATCACCAAAGAGCAATTTAAACGCAATTTGTAATAAAGTTTGAACACTTCACCTTTGATACGTAAACTGTCCTGTTATGTCCCCTGTAGTCGTTACAAAGAAAAAAGTACATATACCTCGAAATTTCTGGTGTAGTTTTAGTTTGGAAAGTTCCACTACAATTGGGACGAATGTGAAAATCATCGAAAATCACCAAAAAGCAAAGTCAATGCAATTAATAATAAAGATAAAAAACTTAAAATTGTCTGAATTGTCCAGTTCTTTCCCCTGATTAGTTGTAAGGCAGATACAAGTACACGTACTTCGAAACGCCAAAGGGTACTTTAAGTTTATAAAGTTTATTACAAATTGCGACGAATGCGAAAAATCATCGAAAAACAAGGTCAACGCAATTTGTAATTAAGTTTGAAAAACTTTGCCTTTCATGTCTAACTGTCCAGTTCTATCCCCTGTTTAGTTGTGTCAAAGATACAAATATACATGCTTCGAAATTATTTGGGTAGTTAAAGTTTGAAAAGCTTATTACAAATTGCGGCAAATGCGAAAATCATCGAAAATCGCCAAAAAGCAAAGTCAACGCTATTTGTAATGAAAAATTTCATCTTTCATATCTACACTCTGCATTTCTGTCCCCTGTTTAGTTGTTAGGAATGTACAAGTACATATACTTCGCCAAAAAAATTAGTAAGAGAAAAATTCAGGGAGTGCCACAATCACAAACCGCAGGCCTTCCCAGACACCAAGAGGAAGAAGAAACAGACAAAACCAAACAAGCGGAAATCGAACAAACGTACGAAAAGCACTAAGATTAGCTCTCTCTTCCCCAAGCGAGGTAATCGCAATGCTAAATGGACTGAAAACACACAAGAACAAAATAACACAAGTTAAGACATAAAACAAATCGCCTCGTAAAATAAACCACAAAGCAACAAAGAGTAAGTCTTGGGACAGTCCAAGTTTGAAAAGTTTATTACAAATTGCGGAGTTATTACAAATTGCGTGGTGACATGCTCCGCAATTTGTAATCAACAAGTTTATTACAAATTGCGGCGGCGTTATTACAAATTGCGTGGTGACAACGCTATCTTGCGCCGTTCCGACGTCATTTTGACACTTTGCTGAAGTCGCTCTTCGTTTTTACGACGTTAGGCGGTGAAACGTCGTTTTTCGCGCGTCAACAACTTAAGAAATGGATGTAAACAGCAGCGTTACAGTCAAAACTTTTGGCGGTATTTCTTTATGCGATGGCTGAAAGTTTGGAAAAGTCTGACTTTTTCGTCGTGTTGAATCGAAATAGATCCGCTCTTGTGCGTAATTTGTTGAGTAAAAAAATCAGTTTATCAGTAAGTTGTAAGAAGGTAAACCACTGGCCCTTTGCACTCGTGATTTGATCTACTTTACAACGGATCTCAAAACAGTGATTTATTACTCAACAAATCACTGCTACAGCTGATCTATTTCTTAAACAATAAAATGCTCAACACGTACTATTTTCAAAGCTTACCTTTGGAAACTTATTCCCACACAGCGGATAAGCTCACATATTCAATACCAATTATCTGAGTTAAGCAGACCTCAGGATTAATGCTCATTATTGGTCTAAATCATCATCGGCTGTATAATTAAAGAAAATATAAAGTTCAAAAAGTTAAACGGTTACTATGGCAACCAGAGTGGTATCATACTGCGACAAACATAAACATAACAGTTATAGCGTCTATATTCGTTGTAATTGCATGCACACCATCTGCACCAACACACCCAATGCCCTCTCACTACCCCAAACACTGACACACGTGAACTTGATTGTCCTACCATGTTATTAGCAACGGTAAAGTTTAGCAGGTTTTATTGTTATGTTTAACATGAGTTCGTTTAGCCACTTTTTTTAGCTTACTTGAGCCGAAGACTCCGGGTGAGCTTATAGGATGGCAGCCCCCGACGTCCATCGTTGTCGTTCGTCGTCCATACTTTCGAAAAGAAATACCTTTGCAGCCTGCAAGCAAAGCGCTTTTGAACAGCGTGTTGTTAGATCTTCATGAAACTTGGAAGATAACAGTAATATGCATAAAATCTCGGGCGAGTTCAAAAATGGTTAGATCGGACCAAAAATGGTACAGTTGCGTTCCGTTAATTGTCAAAAATGGCCATAATCGACGTTTTGAACAGCGTAGCTTCATTATTTTTGTTGGATCATCATGAAACTTGTAGATATTAATGACATGGATAAAATCTCAGACGAGTTTGAAAATGGGCCAGATCGGATCAACAGTAGCAATGTTTTATCCCCTTGGCTATCAAAATGGCCATTATTGACCATGTGAACAGCGTAGCTTCTTCAGGTTTTGCTGTACCTTCATGTAACTTACAGATAATACAGTGAACCCTCGTTACAGCGATAACATTTGTTCGCAAAGACGTTTTCATTAAAATGAATTTGCTGTTGTACGGAATTCTTAATGAGCATATCGATATCAAACAAAGGTCTTGTCTTTTTCTTATATTTCCTCATAGAATATGTTTTGGATATTTGTTAGAATAAGTTTCTTAAAAGTATTTGATACAATATTCTGACATTATTTGTGACTAACTGTTACCTCTTAAGCGAAGGTTTCATGACAATCAAATTTTCATTATAATGAATTTTGTTGTTGTATCGAGTGTCGGTATAAAGAGGATTGTCTGCAATGGCATGCATAAAATTTCGAACGAGTTTAAACACTGGTCAGATCGGACCAACAGTGGCAGAGTTATGCCCCCTTCATTGTCAAGATGGCTTGTAAACATTCTACAGGCCACGTTTTCAGTCTTATCAATTTCAATTTTTTCAGAGTGATGTCCTTGACAAAATGTCGGTCAAGTTGGAAACTGGGTCATGTGGGGTCAAAAATAGGTCATTAGGTCAAATAATAGCGTCGTGCGTCGTGCGGTATCAACAATTTCCTTTAAACGCCTACTCTTCCTACACACTGGGTCGATTGACTCGAAACTTGGTAGGAAACTTTGAAGTGACGTGAATAAGAAAAATAGCTTAAGTCTTTCGATCAGAAATCTGAGATGGCCGTCATGGCCGCCATCTTGAAAATCTATTTTTTCGCTTCTTCCCCTGAACCGAAAGGCCAACTGACTTGAACCTTGGTAGGAAGCGTCGGGTGATTTGTAGATCAAAAATAGCTAAAATCGTTCCGATCAAAAATCCAAGACGGCCGCTGTCTGAAAAATCTATATTTTTGATTCTTCTCCTGAACCAAAATGCCAACTGACTTAAAACGCAGTAGGTAGCATTGGGGTGACTTGTAGATGAAAAATAGCAAAACTCGTTCTGATCGGAAATCCAAGATGACTGCCATGGTTGCTATCTTGAAAATCTAATTTGATTCGTCTCCTGAACCGTAAGGCCAGCTGACTTAAAACTAGGTAGGAAGCACTGGAGTATCTTGTAGAGCAAAATTAGCTAAAAATCTTTTCGATCTGCAATCCAAGCTGGCCGCCATGAACACCATCTTGAAAGTTTGTTTTTCTCTTCTTCTCCTGAACCGAAAGGTCAGTTGATTTGAATCTTGGATCAAAAAAGTAAAAATAATTCCAATCAGAAATCAACATGCCATGACCGCCATCTTGAAAATCTATTTTATTGCTTCTTCTCTCGAAACAAAAGGCCAACCGACTTGAAACTTGGTAGGAAGGAAGCATTTGGTTGCCTTGTACATCAAAAACAGCTAAAATTGTTCCGATCGAAAGCCCAAGATGGGCGCCATCATTAAAATCTATTTTTAGCTTCTTCTTTTTAACTGAAAGGCTACTTGACTTGAAAGTTGGTAGGAAGCATCAAGGTGACTTGCAAATAAAAAAAAAAAAAAAAAAAACAGAAAAAAGAAAAAGCTAAAATAGTTGCGATTGGAAATCAAAGATGGCCGCCATGGCTGCCATATTGAAAATCTATTTTTTGCTTCTTCTTCTGAACCAAAAGGCTTGGAACTTGGTAGGAAGTATCAGGGCGCTTTGTAGATTAAAAATAGCTAAAGTCGTTCTAATCAGAAATCTAAGACGGCCGCCATGGCTGCTATCTTGATAATCTTATTTGCTTCTTCTCCTGAAGGCAACTGACTTGAAACTTGGTAGGAAGCATCGGGGTGTCTTGCAGAGCACAAATATTTAAAATTGTACCGATTCGCAAGCCAAGATGGCCGCCATGGCCACCATTTTGACTTTTTTCTCTTCTTCTCCTTAAACAAAAGGCCAATAGACTTGAAACTTGGTAGGAAGCATCGGGGTGACTTGTAGATAAAAATAAAGAAATTGTTTTGATGGGAAATCCAAGATAGCCGCCATGGCCGCCATCTTGAAAATCTATTTTTCGCTTCTCTTCCTGAAACGAAAGTCAAATAGTCTTGAAACTTGACAGGAAGCATCGAGGTGACTAGTAAATCAAAACAGCTAAATCATTCTGATTGGAAAGCCAAGATGATTGACATCTTGAAAATTTTATTTTTTGCTTCATCTCCTGAACCAAAAGGCGAACTGATTCGAAAAACTTGGTAGGAAGCATCAGAGTGATTTGAATATAAAAAAAAGTTAAAATCGTTCCGCTGAGAAATCCAAGATGACCGCCATGGCCGCTATCTTGGATATATATTCCACGCTTCTTCTTCTGAATCGAAAGGCCAGTTGACTCGAAACTTGGTAGGAAGCATCAGCGTGATTTGTAGATGAAAATCATATTAAATCCTTTTCATCGGACATTCAAGATGGCCGCCATCATAGAAATCTATTTTGCACTTCTCCTGAACCGAAAGGCCAATTTACTCGAAACTTGGAAAGAAGTATCTGGGTGAGTTGTAGAACAAAACTAGCTAAATTTGTTCTTGTTAGAAATCCAAGATGGCCACCATCTTGAAAATCTTATTTTGAACTTCTTTTGAACAGAAAGGCCAACTGACTGGAAAATTGATAGGAAGTATCAGGGTGAATATATATATATATAAAGCTGTCTATTAATATGTTGTTATCAACGTAAAAACTCCGCTCAAACTCAGAAAATCGAACATAGCAAAGGCACAAACGCCTTGCATAACTGTGTGTATAAGCAGAATTTTGTTTTTTTGTTGCCTACGTAAGGACAGGTTTAAATGCTTATACATCTAATCGCGCCAGCAGTGACCACGCTGATGATCCGAGTAAAAACAGTACAATTTTATAAAGCCCCGCTCCGCGACTAAAAAAATTGACAATCGCAGGAAGATTGCAGAAGTCGCAATAATGGGCGTAACGAACAAAATTAGTCGCAGCCAGGCTTTTGAGCATGCACAAAGACTAGCCACGACTAATTCTGGTCGCAGACTGGTTGCAATGGTTTTCTGGAAGTCGCCATCAGTCGCCCACCAGTCACTTATCGGTCGCCGATCGATTTCACCAACTCTTTGACTCTGAAATCTGGCAACCTTGCTGCGATCTATTGGCGCTCAGTCGGCGACTGTTTGACGATCGATCGGAGACTGATCACTGGTGAAATTTGTTTGTGTTGAGGTTTTACGGCCCAGTCAACCCAATGGGGTCATGTCGAGCGCGGTCAGTTTACCTAACCATACGTTTACTGGGCAGGCTTAGTACTCTAAGCGGTTAACTAGTATCGTGCACATTCTTTCGTCAGAAACTGACAACTGCCCTTCTTGAATCAGCGGAAGGGAGAGAATGACCGTAGAAAATATTTCATGGTAAATCACGAAAGAATGTTGCCGACTTCGGCGGGGGTTGAACCCGCGACCTCTTGGTCTCCAGTCGGACGGACCATCCAACTGAGCCACCGAGGCCGGCATCACTGGTGAAACGGCGACTGATCGCCTACAGGTTGCAAGGAGGTAATAGATAGCCGAAAGTTTGCAGTGCCAACTACAACGAAAAGCTGTCTTCATGTCCTAGCATCATTTTATCACCAGCGTTCAAAGTGTTCGCATTATGATGCGTAAAGGAATATATATATATATATATATATATATATATGTATATATATATATATATATATATATATATATATATATATATATATATATGTACATATACAGTAGAACCTCGATAATTCAAAGTCCAAGGGACTAAGCAGTTTTCTTTGAATTATTGAGACTTTGAATAATTGAGGGTAAAATGCATACATATATTTCAGTTGGGACTTCAAAATGATTTTGAATTATTGAGAATTTTGAATTATTGGAGTTTGAATTATTGAGGTTCTACTGTATATATATGTATATATATAGCATTCTGGTTGTTTTGTTGCAAGCGAAGCAACTGTATCTATCATCATATTGTCAACTTGCACAGAAATGAATTCATCCATGTCGTAACATTTTATTAAAAATCGCCGTTTGATTACAACTAGTCTCCGACTGGTAGCCAGTCACTCTTAACTAGTTGCACTCCTACGGCGACAAGTCACCGATCAATCGCCGACGGCGTGCAAAAACTATCGCCGATTGTACGGCGTCTGGTCGGTGACTGATCGGCGATTATATTTGTAGAAAAAAAAGTAGTTGAAACAGTCGCAGAGGTCGCGAGTCAGTTGCAAACGAAAACAGCCGCAAAGCGTCGCATCGCAGTCGCAAGCTATTGGACCGAGGCTTAAGACATTATGCGGCTGAAAGACTGGTCTGCAAAGGCACGTGCAAGAGAAAAACATTTAATTTTGGGCAGTAAATGTACGAAGCTGTCAATATTTGTTTCTTTTTAACAGCACATGCACTCCTACTTTCAACACTTTTCTGCACCTGTGTAACAAAACAATTTGGTGCGTATAACGCAACAACCAGGGATATTTGCATATGTTGGCAAATCATCACAATAGCTCATCCTCAGCCTTTGGCTCAGGTGAGTTACAAAAAGGGGGCTAAATAGCAGAATATAGCATGTCATGAGAGAGAGAGAGAGAGAGAGAGAGAGAGAGAGAGAGAGAGTCATAAATTGAATTCCGCCTATAGCGGGATTCGAACCTGGGACAACGTGATCAGAAGCGATTGATCGAGACAGAGAGAGGATCGACCAACATAAAAGGAGCCGAAACAGCTATTGTGCTAGTATCTTTTGTTGACGGGCTGATGACGGCGCTCTTATTTGCCTATCGGACATCTTTTCCTGTCTGCAAAGTATGACTCGACGGCCATGGATATATGGTTCAATACATTTTCAGTGTCGCCTGAGACAGTCCAGATGGTCTGATTTTATTCCGAATACAATACAGCTGCCCTAGAAAGATTAGAATCTAACTCAGTCCTTGCACGGACAGATGAATACCTTACCAACTTTGCAAGGCACGCCAAGCTAAACATGTGCAGAAACGTGATACATGCTGTATAATAGGAAAAAGAATAGACCGTGTCATTCACATTGACTATTATTCAAAATTAAATGTTTTTCTTTTTTTTTTTCTATCTCTTGCACACGCCTTTTCTCGCCACATAAAGTCTTACTCAACCGCACTTTTTCTAATCGGATGATCAATGTGGTGACGTCACATAACATTTTCCTCAGCAACCTTAGAAATATTACCGTAATTACCCTACGTATTAGATACATTTTCTTCGGTACCGTACTTATCCTGTAAATTGAATGCCAACTTGATTTTAAAGTTTGGCTGATTGGCAGAAGTTGATTTGTTAGTGTTGAGGTTTTACGGCCTAGTCAACCCTATGGGTCATGTCGAGCGCGGTCAGTTTACCCAACCACATTTTTCTGGGCAGGCTTAGTCCTCTAAGCGGTTAACCAGTATTGTGCACATTCTTTCGCCAGAAACTGATAAATGCCCTCTTTGAATCAGCGGAAGGGAGAGAAAGACCGTAGAAACTGTGGTGGGTGTCGAACCCGCAACCTCCTGATCTCCAGTCGGACGCGCATCCTACTTAGCTACCGATCAAGCTACACTATAATATACATGAGCTGCTTATCTGGGTATGTATCATTTGCTCAGGTGTGTTTGTCTGAATACTGAAGGAAAATGGGGTATCCTACAGTTTTAATATTCCAAGAATGAAATTGGTAGTATATACTAACAGAAGAGTACCTTTTTTTCTGTAAAAAAACATATTTAAGCATATAACAAGCTTCGGGATTTTTGTTTTCTGACCGCGGCGCAAGGCTGTATTAAACACGTTATATACTAAGAAACCATGTAATCAGAACCAATTTTAGACTGAAACTTAACTTTTCCCATTATATTATTTTCGTTTGTACCTGCCAAAATTTGCGCCTATTGTGATTTAGGTGCGAATTTGTACCGCGGCGCAAAACGAAGATAGATGCTTATCTGGTTCTCGGATACCACATTGTTTATGTTTAACCAATTCTCGGCGTACTGTGTTTTCTTGTTCTCGGCGTTGAATATGTATTTTTAATGAAAAGTCTAAATTATTCAATGACGTTAACATTAAGGAACATTCACGCGACTATTTAACTTAAGATCTTCGATGACTTCCGAGACGATTTGTATGTTGATGTGTGGTTTGATGAAAAACTAATTGACGTATATTTGCTGTATGAACCAATATGTTCCAGACTCCTATGTTCGATTTTTTTTTATTTTTGTATGCAGACTGTAAAATGGCACTAGTGTTTTAGGACTACACGTGCGCGTACTAGCAATATTCGAGGGGCGTTCAAGAATTATACGGAAAAGAGCACAGTACATGCAAAACATGTCTTATGAGGATTTTCATGTTTTTACAAACACTTTCTAATATTAGAACCTACACCTGCTACATCATTATCGTTTCTGGACTGAATATGGTGCTCATTCTGAAAAAAAAAAAAAAAAAAAAAAAAAAAAAAAAAAAAAAAAAGCGGGGTAGTGCCGCTTTAATGATCTTTAATGACCAAATCAGAAAAGCTGCCGGTTTCTATTCGGTTCGTAAGATTTTAATATCATGCAAATTTGTTTCTAACCTAGCCTTGTTATGAGCAAAGTTAATAAAAATGGGACCTCAGATTTCTGTGGTTTGAGAGCCTTTAAACGCGCATTCTCAGCCACCAAGTGGGGTTAGGTTATTAAAGTTCTAAAATGAACA
Source organism: Anodontia alba (assembly GCA_964016985.1). NCBI lineage: Eukaryota > Metazoa > Mollusca > Bivalvia > Lucinida > Lucinidae > Anodontia > Anodontia alba. The sequence goes on along the minus strand of OZ024833.1, from coordinate 15,781,331 downwards.
GCACGATGTAGGAAAATCAGAATCGTCGCTTATGGTGTTCGTTAGGTGGTAATCATCAGACAACATCTGATCACTCGAGAACTAGACAAGTTTTAAATCATTTTGGCTTTCGATTCAGGAGTTCACTATAGATTTCCAAGATTGCGCCTGCGTTAGCCATCTTGGATCTCTGGTCGAAACGATATAGCTATTTTTGCTTTACAAATCACCCAAACAGCCCCTCTCAAGTTTTCAGTCAATTTGCCGTTTGGTTCAGGAGTAACGGTTAAAATATATTTGCAAGATGGCAGTTATCTTGGATTTCTGATCGAAATTATTTTAGTTATATTTTCTGTATTTAATATACACGTCACCCCGATACTTCCTACAAAGTTTCGAGTCAATTGGCCTTTTGGTTCAGAAGAAAAAAATAAAAACAGAATAGACTTTCAAGATTGCAACCTTCTTGGATTTCCGATCGGAACCTGTTTTGCTATATTTGATCGACAAGTAACTTTGATGCTTCCAACCAAGTTTTGCGTCAACTTGTCTTTCCATTTAGGAGTAGAAGTTCCAAATACATTTCCAAATGGCGGCGGTGGCGGCCATGTTGGATTTCCGATGGGAACAATTTCAGCTATTTTTGATCTACAAGTCACACAGATAGTTCCTATCAAGTTTCGAGTAATTGGCTTTTCGGTTCAGGAGAAGAAATTCCAAACAGATTTTCAAATGGTGGCCATGGTGGTCATCTTGGATTTCAGATTGGAATGACGTTAGTCATTTTTTTTCTACAGGTCTCTCTGATAGTTACTGCTAAATGTCTAGTAAATTGGTCTTTCGTTTTAAGAGAATACGTTTTAAATACATTTTCAAAATGGCGGCTGTGACAGCCATCTTTGGGTTTTTATCGAAACAATTACGGTTATTTTGATCAACAAGTCAAGTCACACGATAATTCCTATCAAGTTTCAACTCAATTAGCCTTTTGGTTCAGGAGAATATGCTGAAAATAAATTTTCAAAACGGCGGTTGTGGCGGCTATTTTGGATTCTCGATTGCAACGAGTTTAGCCGTGTAAGGTCTACAAGTCAGCCCGACACTGCGTACTAAATTTCGAGTCAGTTTGCACTTTGATTCAGTAGTAGACATTCCAAATAAATTTTCAAGATGCAGTCATCTTGGATTTCCTATTGAAACAATTTTAGCAAGTTTTGATCTACAAAGAACCCCAACACTTCCTAATAAATTGCGAGTTAATTGGCCTTTTGGTTCCAAAGAAGAATTCAAAATAGATTTTCAAGACGGATTCTGTGGCGGCCCTCTTGAAATATTACAATTGGAAAAATACTTTTGATTTACAAGTCACCACGATACTTCCTACCAAGGTTCGAGTCAACTGACTTTTCGGTTTAGGAGAAATTCAAAATTGATTTTCAAGATGGCCGCCACCCTAAATTTATGCAGCTTAACGGAAAAAGGGAAAAGTCAAATTTCATTTTTCGACTTCTGGTCCAAGAACCGACGTCGCCGTTTCCATACGACGTTGTTATTGCTCTGTGTGTGTGTGTGTGTGTGTGTGTGTGTGTGTGTGTGTGTGTTCGGCACTGTCTGTCTCGAAATGTCTTTCTCCTTCCCTTTCTGAAGCGTTGGGGTGACCGAGTGGTTTGCGCTCACGACATCGGATCACGAGGTCCCGGGTTCGAATCCCGTTAGAAGCTGAATTCAGCTCATTAGAGTACGACCCTTCATTACCCATAGCCTTTCATTATCACCTTTCCATATTCTCGATATGACTAAATAATGTTGAAAGGGACGCAAAACACCAAAACAACCTTAATTTGTCTCCCTTATCTATCTATCTATCTGCCTGTCTGTCTGTCCGTCTATCCGTCTATCCGCCCGTCCCTGCGTCCGTTGATTCTTACATCCATCTATGGAATAAAAACGGTCTATTATCAAATACATGTATATGCCGATTGTTTGTGTTGAGGTTTTACGGCCCAGTCAACCCAATGGGGTCATGCCGAGCGCGGTCAGTTTACCTAACCACACGTTCACTTGGCAGGCTTAGTCCTCTAAGCGGTTAACCAGTATTGTGCGCATTCTTTCGCCAGAAACTGACTTCTGCCCTTCTTGAATCAGCGGAAGGGAGAGAATGACCGTAGAAAATATTTCATGATCAATCTCCACGAAAGAATGTTGCCGACCTCGGCGGGGGTTGAACCCGCGACCTCCTGTTCTCCAGTCGAACGGCGCATCCAACTGAGCCACCGAGGTCGGTTATATGCCGATAGTTGATTGATTGTGTTGGGTTTAAGGATAATCTGCCGGCTGCCCAAACATGGCAGCGAAATTTGTCACCTGTACACTTAAACGAAATGCGTGTTTTACAAACTCAACTGATAACTTAAACCTCAAGGCATATCAAGTCGTTATCAAGAGACAAAAATGCATTTCATAAGTATGAAAAAACATTCTAAGTTGTGCAAATTCGGGACAAAAATGTTCCCTTTTCTTTTTCATAAATTCATAAAATACTAACGTCAGTTTATTTCACAATGTTCCGTCTAGAGCAGTCGGAAGTTTGTTTGTTTGTGCTGTGGTTTTACGGCCCAGTCAGCCCAATGGGGTCATGTCGAGCGCGGTCAGTTTACCTAACCACACGTTTACTGGGCAGGCTTAGTCCTCTAAGCGGTTAACCAGTATTGTGCACATTCTTTCGCCAGAAACTGACAACTGCCCTTCTTGAATCAGCGGAAGGGAGAGAATGACCGTAGAAAACATTTCATGATCAATCTCCACGAAAGAATGTTGCTGACCTCGGCGGGGGTTGAACCCGCGACCTCCTGGTCTCCAGTCGGACGGCGCATCCAACTGAGCCACAGAGGCCGGCCAGTCGGAAGTTAAAATATCCAAAAGCTTTCAAATAAAAACACAATATGCCTATGTCTGCAGGTACCCAAACTGATACACAAAACTAAAATCTTATCCTTAATGTATATAACGGACTGGATACCGGTTTATATTGTATCTGCACGTGCAAGGAGGACAGCCAAGTACATTATATATGTACGGTCAATATACATTGTTTAGAGCTGTTTGAGTAGCCTTCTTGGTAGCCAAAGTGTGTCTTTATTTGAATGAATTTGGATATTTTATTTTCCAGTTGCCCTAGATGGAACATTGTAAAACAAAATACCATTTAAATTTAGTACTTTGTGTATTCATGGAAAAGAAAAAGGAAATGTTTTGTCTCAAAATTACGCAAGTTTGTTTGTGTTGAGGTTTTACGGCCCAGTCAACCCAATGGGGTTATGTCAAGCGCGGTCATTTTACCTAACCACACGTTTACTGGGCAGGCTTAGTCCTCTAAGCGGTTAACCAGTACTGTGCACATTCTTTCGCCAGAAACTGACAACTGTCCTTCTTGAATCAGCGGAAGGGACAGAATGACCGTAGAAAATATTTCATGATCAATCTCCACGAAAGAATGTTGCCGACCTCGGACGGCGCATCCAATTGAGCCACCGAGGCCGGCTACGCAAGTTAGAACGTAAGTTTTTTTTATACTTATAAAAGGCGTTTTTATCTGTTAATAACCACTTGATATACCCTGACATTTAAGTTATCAATTCAATTTGTGAGACACGCATTTCATATGTGATTTTTGTTGATATTTTATAATGACGTGTACAGGCGGAAATTTCCGCCGCCATGTTTGCGCAGCCGGCAGATTATCTGTAACGACACGTCAACCCTTCTTGATCATTTTGTGTCGTCTTCCGGAGAAAGGGAGAAGAGATAGAAGAGATAGTAGAGGAGATGAAGGAGAGGAACAGAGGGTAAAGAGGAACAGGAATGAAAGGAAAGAAACAAAAGAAATAAAAAACATCCCCCCTCCACCCTTACCTGAGAGGGTGGACAGGGAAGGCGGGGATACGGGGATAATAGGGGCGGGGGACGGTGGTAAACGGGGCGAGGAACGGGGGTAAAGGGGGCGGGAACGGGGGGGAGAGAGGGCGGGTGACGGGGGAAGAGGGGGCGGGGGTAGGGAAATTTTAGGGGCGGGAGTTATACCAAAATTTGTTGTATTTTACCGATTTTACTCTATCTTATTATTGCAATGCGATAACTGGGTATCAGAAGTATCTAATAGACGTATTAAAATAAATTCAGGTATGTTTACAATGAATATGGCGTTGATTTCACTTCACCGACGAAGTGTTCCGCCAACCGTGGTTTACATTGATTTCGTTTACGTCCGATTTCGGTTTATCTCTAGTTGATTACTTCCTTTTGATTCCGAAAGTTCACAAGAAAGCCGTTGTCGGTGGCAATGCACATTTTTAGAAATAATTATCCGTCTGCCGTAGACAATCATTTTATTTGCTCATTGTTGGATAAGGACTTTTGCGCTGTTCAAAACACACACACACACACACACACACACACACACACACACACACACACACACACACTTCAAGATTCAACATGGATTTTCTGACAGGTATTCCAAACACCATCCGGTGGGGTGATGGGGTGAGGCAAAGGTATCGTGTAACCGATATTGGGCTTATAGCTGGGCAAGGCCTGCTATCCTTGCAGCAGGTAAAGGTAGAGGGGAATGCTTTCATGTCTTCTGTTTCTTCACTTTCATTCATTTTCTTTTCTCCCCTGTCCCTCTCTTTCATCTCCGTTACTATCTCCTATTTCTCTTCTCCCTTTCTCTGGGAGACGACACAAAATGACCAATAAGGGTTGACCTGTTGACCGAACTCAGTCAAATCAAACACATGTTGCCCGGTGAAAAAACGCGGACCATTCACGGACTTACGGACCAATAAAAATTCCGTGTCCGTAATTTAAATAACGGTCCGTGTTTTGTCAAGTCCGTGAATAATAGGTCTATGGTTTGTCGTCCATCAATTGAAGGCCCGTGGTTTGTCAAGAGATCCGTGAATAACTGGTCCGTATTTTGTTATGCAGTCCGTGTATTGCCAATAGGTCCGTAAGTCCATGAGTCCGTGTCCGTGTTTTGTCAGCCACCACACACTAACACATTAGACATTTAACTCAGTTTTTGAGAAAACCTCAGATTATTGTTCTCACTGACCCCCAAGTGTGGGACCATGCTTATAAAAAAATATTAAAAGAAGATGCAGAATTTAATGGTATTCTTGAGTTTTGATTTTAGTGATTAATACGACTGTTTTTGTGCCAATTAGGATCAGTTTGGGCTCGGACCTAGGCCCACCACAATATTTTTCTTGACCAGTTAAGACCGGGTCAAGGCCCACCACCTTGTGATAGTTACGCAGACATTTGAAACGGAGGGTGCAAATATTTAGCTATTCCGTAAACAGGGTGCAAATGCTAAGGAAATACCGATTTGGGGGCAAAAATTAGGGGTGTAGTTCGGGGTCAAAATCTGCATGAATGTATATTGCATAGTCATGTTTAAATTTAATTATAGCGTTGGGGATATTAAAAATTCTGATTTAGGGGAGGGAATAGTTTGCTTGGGGGAGGAAAGTGGTGGTAAAGGGGGAGGGAAGTGGGGGAAAGGGGGAGGGAAGTGGGGGAAAAGGGGGAGGGAAGTAGGGGTAAGGGGGGGAAGTGGGGAATGCCTACCCCCCTGTCCACCCCATCTTACCTGCTATAAGGATAGCAGACCTTGCCCAAATGTAAGCTGATATCTGTTGGACGTCCCAGTGATGTAAGATACACGACACCTTCGCCACACCCGACCACCCCAATGCCGATAGTTACATGTATGTGTTACCGTGAACACATTCACGAATCTGGTAAACTCGAATAATGTACCTTACACCGTGTCTGTTTGTAAATAAAAATATTGATTAGATAAGTAAAATAATTGAGCAAATGAGAACAAATATACTAACCGTTTTAATGTTTCTGTCAAAGCTGAGAATATCAATCAGTCGATGGCCACGCCACGTTGCTGTGACATGTATGTGACTATATACGAGGGGCGATTCATAAGTTCCTGGTTGATGGTAAAATGGGTCAGTTTTAAAACATCAAAGGCATTCATTTTTCATTCACACTGAGTTGAGAGATTACAGACTGTTGGATCCCTTCTGTGTAGTGTAGTGGAACGCAGCATTCCTAACGTCGTATGATAGCGCAACATTTTTGCATATTTGGGAAGACGTTTCCAAAGCATGAGAATAGGATGGATGTTTGATAAGTTTGCACCCACCTTTCTAGAAAGCAGTCGTGACAGCAGTCAGTATGTGTGCATTATCTTGGTGAAAGAGCATACTTCTTGTCAACTTTTTATATCGAATCTGCTTGACTGTCTTCCGTAGCGTTCTCATAGGAGCAGCAGTCTATCTGTATGGAGTCTCTATCTATATACAGCACTTGCATCACATCCCAGAAAAATAGAAGTCATGCAAATATCATCGCATTGCAAAATAATTAAAACAAAATAAATAAAAAATAAAAGTAAAAAAATAAAATAAAATAAAATAAATAAATAAAAGGAGTATTGCTTTGCCCCTCGTTGGCAGTGGTTTCATCCGCGCTCATAAATCGCTGGAGAAGTCTGTAAGGATCCGCCATAAAACGGCTATATTATCCCTTAATATGTTGAATGCGTTTCTTATTAGGTCCAAGGAGCTTTTGAACATAACAAGGTGAGTCGTATAGGACGCCCTATACTACTAAGGTGACACTTTAAACTTTTGAAAAGCTTTACACATACCTCGGAGACACATACCTATCATACAGGCAATAGAACACTGATTTTGCTATGATGATGTAATGATTCTTGCAACGGTCTCCTCTTTGGTGACGGAGTTCGTCTACCAAATTCTTCTTGTCAGGTTTAAATTGAGCAACCAACGTCTTCACCATAATGTATAAAGAGACACAAATTCTTCTAGTCATGTTGAAATTGAGCAGCCGACGTCTTCACCATAATGTAGAAAGAGACATTCTCTCCTAGCTTGCACATCGTGTTTTCCTGATTTCCTCCGAGGCAGAAGTAATTCCAGTTTTAACTTGCTAATTTCAAATTCAAGAGTTGAACTGTACTAACATTCAGTACGTCTGCTTATAGAGATCACGAAGTTATTAATCACCCCTCAGTTAACAATACAGTACCTATGCAATATATGACAGCGTAAATATGTCACGGCTTTTTTCCAAATATATATGGTATGTGTACGTAACACACGCAGCACTTCAGTTTGAAAGAGTAATTCTTCTTTAGACTGGAATCGTTGAAGATTTACGCTTATTTTTCAATATAGGTCAGCTAGCCACAATGGCGGAGGAGGCTGATGCTCATTCATATTTCACATTTGTGCGTTTTGCTAATGGGTTCTTACATTTGTAAGAAAGTTATGGCTTGTTGGTGCCGGATTGTTTCACCATTCAGGGCTGGCGCGTGGACGAGGAGTTATATGTGGCGCTCCCGATTTCAGGTTCACAAGATCTATGGTTAGGATCTCTCTCTCTCTCTCTCTCTCTCTCTCTCTCTCTCTCTCTCTCTCTCTCTGATTTTGTTTTGAACAGCGGGAATATCTATTTTTACTTTATGTGTCGGACACAAAGAGAGTACACTACACTGACGTTCGGCAAGGGGAGTTATTTCAAAACCAAATTAGCTGGAGATGTCTTCCTTGTTTGCGACATATCGTCTTGATATTATTAAGCCATTTGTGATGTTTCGTTACTATATTCCATACGTTTCAGGAGTTATATGCCATACACGAATTTTCAGCATTACACGACATGGGTTTCAGGCAAGGGGGGATAAATCCAAAACCAAAGTCGCCAGCATAACACTATATGGATTTCGGCAAGAGGTGATAATTCGAAACCGAATTAGCTGAGGTTGTCTTCATTGTTTGCTATTCATTGTAGTCAGCTGTAAAGTTTCATAAATATATTCCATACGATATTCCATACGGTTTAGGAGTTATGACCCGGGCACAATTTTTAGCACTCAAGCACTAACAGGGGTAAGGAGTTATGGCATGGACACAATTCACACACCAGTGTTTTCTTCCTTGCTTGCGATACATCGCCTCGATATGATTTAGCCATCTCTGAAGTTTCATTAATATATTCCATACGTTTAGGAATTATGAGCCGGACACAAATGCACGGACGAACGGACGTAAAAAACGGACGGACAGCGGTAAAACAATACCCTTTCACCAGTCTTTGATTGGCGGGGCGTAATATAGTGAAGGGATAATGGGTGAACTCTTTTCTCCGGACGGCGGTCAACCGTCTGTTACAAATAAAAATTATGCTGGGCTAAAAACAACATGACCGATCAAGCAGTGTGGCGGTTTTCGTCATTAACGGACGAATTACTTGGCCGCCATGTTTAGCTAATCAACTAAAAGCGGTGCAGTCGGAACAGGCCCGTTCATCGCCGGTCGACACGGCTAGAGCAAAATGTGCGTTAGTCGGTTAACCGTGGCGACCCGGAGCAGCGCGGCTGCGAGAAAGAAGTGCGCACTCTGTGTTTAAGTGGTTTATGCACCAGACATCATATACCATGTGCGTGAAACGCTCGCTTGTGCACATGTGCTGTAAGTGATAGCCTGCGTGCAAAGAGTATCGGGTTTCGTATATTCCTCCACAACTCAGACTACTAACGCATCCAATATGAAGTCAAAATGTTTTGTGTGTGTGTGTGTGTGTGTGTGTGTGTGTGTGTGTGTGTGTGTGTTTTGTTTACTTCGGTGGCAATAATTGGCTGCCGTATTAACTAGTAGAATGATAATACAAATGTATACATGTGTATCTACCATGACTGTAGTAAACCGGTTCTAGCAGGTTGCATTTCATACATTTATACTCATGTAGAAATGATGAGACCATTAACTTTATTATCATTATTCTCATTGATTTCACTTAAGATTCCCACCCGCTAATATAAGATAATAATAATGATAAAAAAATGTATATGGATATCAGATTCACAGTGAAATCCATTAAACAAAAGTTGGTATAAAATATATATTACACCTAAGTCAGACACAATCACATCTTCTCAGCAACAGTAACAACACGCATATGCACGTACAAGGATGCACGCTCAGCACATACGCATGAAGACGCACATACCCTGTGAAACGCAGAGAGAGAGAGAGAGAGAGAGAGAGAGAGAGAGAGTAACACAAATATGTAAAAATATGCCTTCAGGACATAAATGTATGCGGAAAACCCCTGCCGAGTCGCACCGTGACATGTATATGGACTGTGTCATGCAAAAAATTAATCGACGTAGTCTGATCAGGACCATCGCTGTCCGCTTAAAGGGTCATTTGATACTGCAGACTATACTGATAAATAACAAAGGCCCTAGTCATATGCAAATGGTCTGGCTCAGTTATCTCGGAAAAAGCACAGAATATACATTTTCCTGTGACACGGCTATAATGTATCAATGAGCAAAGCCGAGTTGGCAACATTCTTTCCTGGAGATTGATATTGAAATATTTTCTACGGTCTATCACTACCTTCCGCTGATTTAAGATGGGCAGTTGTTAGTTTCTGGCGAAAGAATGTGCACAATACTAATTAACCGCTTAGAGGACTAAGCCTGCCCAGAAAAAAGTGTGGTTAGGTAAACTGACCGTGCTCGACACTACCCCATTGGGTTGACTGGGCCGTAAAACCTCAACACAAACAAGTTTTATATAGCGGTTGTTGTTTTACACATCTATCCTTACCCACACTATTCAATATACACTCGATAGAGTACCATTTCCCTCCTAATCTAAAGCTTTGTCCGCGCTAGGTAAATTTTATTCTACCATACGGTAGTAACCGTGACTTACGGTAAATTCTCGGACATCTCTAATAACACTGATACCTTTTGAGGTATTTTAACAAAATTCACACTAAAGTAAAGCACCATCAGACAATGTGCAGAACACATGAACCGTAACTCTGGTTTGCCTCATTTTGGAGTTATTACCCTTTAAACATTGAACATACCCATTTCTACCATGTGCTCGTGTCCACCCCATAACTCTGATACCGTTCGTGATATTTTCACGAAATGTCACACAAATGTAAAACAGCAAAAGACAACGAGCAGAACACATAAACCGTAACTCTGATTAGCCAAATGTTGGAGTTATTGCTCTTTGAACATTGAACATATCCATTACCACCATGTACTCATATCTGCTCTATTAGCTGAAAACCATTTGAGATATTTTATGAAATCTCACACAAATGTAAAGCAATATAAGACAATGTGCAGAACATAAGAACCAGGAGTTACGACCCTTTGAACGTAACTATTGAAAATAGCCATTTCTACTATGTACTAGTGTCCGCTCTGTAAGTTGGAAATTGTTTGGGCATTTTAATGAAACCACAGCAATTTAAAGCCCCTTGAGACAGCGTGCAGAACTTAAGAACCGTATCTCTGGTTTGACTACTTTTGGAGTAATTGCCTTTTGAACACTGAACTTAGCCATGTCTACCATTTACTTGTGCGCGCTCTGTAAGTTGAAAACCGTTTGAGGGATTTTCATGAAATTTCTCACAAAATTAATGTAAAACACTATAAGAGAAATGTGCAGAACACAAAAACCGTAGCTTTGGTTAAACTACTTTTGGAGTAACCAATCTTTGAACATAGTAAATATTGAAAAAAGCAATATCTACCATGTACTCGTGTCAGCTCTGTTAGTTAGAAACCGTTTCAGAGACTTTGATGATAAAACTATACAATTATAAAGCCTCATAAGGCGAGGAGCAGAACACAAGAAACATAACTCTGCTTAACTTACTGTTGGAGGTCTGGCCCTTTGGACATTGAAAATTGTAATTTCTGTAATATATGTGTCCGCTCTGTAACTTTAAAACTGTTTGAGATATTTTCTTGAAACGTTATGCAAATGTATACCACCATGGTATGATATGCAGAACACAAGAACCATAAATCCTAATTACCTGCTGTTGGAGTTACCGCCATTTGGACATTGAAATATAGTGATCCCAGTTATATACTTGTGCCCTTTCTATTACTTGAAAATGGTTCAAGAGATGTTTTCGTGAAGCCTTGCAAAAATGTTAAGCAACATAAGACGACATGCAGAACACAAGAATCATACGTCTGGTTTAATTACGTTTTGCATTAAGGGTCTCTGAACATTGAAAATAAAAGTTTCTGTGGTATACTTATAAAATTTACTGGAATATGAAGAGCTAGGAGGGGATCTGCAAAAAACGAGAACTGTAAGTCTGGTTTACTTACTTTTTGAGTTCTGGCCCTTAAAACATTGAAAATAGTCATCTCAGTCATAAATTCGTGCCAATGTTATTAAGGGAAAAAGACTAATGCACCTTTCCTTTGATTTCATTTATGAGCTATGGCACTTGCTTGATATAAGTGCAGTAACGGGGCATGGTGCAGTGCTTACAGCACTTTTATTGATCTACAAGTCATCCACCCTTGATAATTCCTCTTTAGTTTCGAGTCAATTGGCCTTTCTGTTCACAAGTTCAGTATAGATTTACAAGATGTGGCGACCATATTGGATTTCCGATCAGAACAAATTAAGCTATTTTGATCTTCGAGCCACCCAGAAACTTTCTACCAAATTTCGAGTAAATTGGCCTTTCGGTTCAGGAGGAGAAGGGCAAACTAGATTTCTTAGATATCGGCCACGGCAGCTATCTTGTATTTCCGATCGGACCAAGTTTATCTATTTTGATCTACTAGTCAACTTGATGCTTCCTACGAAGTTTCAAGTCAATTGCTCTTTCGTTTCAGAAGAAGCGAAAATAGATTTTCAAGATGGCGGCCATAGCGGACATCTGATTTCCATCGAAACAATTTAATCTACATTTTGTTTATCTGCAAGTCACCCCGATGCTTCCTACCAATTTCAAGTCAATTGGCCTTTCAGCTCAGGAAAAGGAGCGAAAATTAGATTTTCCAGATGGCGTCCATGGCGGCCATCTTAGATTTTCGATCGCAGCGATTTTAGCTATTTTTGATCCTCATGTCACCTTGATGCTTCCTATTAAGTTTCGAATCAATGGCTTAGGGTTGAAGCAGAAGTAAGCTTTCAAAGCAAATTATTGACGCGGCGTGACGGACGGCGGACGACGCACGACGGTCATTGACTAATCACAATAGCTCACTTTGAGCTCTTCGTGCTCAGGTGAGCTAATGACATATTGTATTATATAAAAACTCACTTTTTTAACGCCTTAATGCCTACTTTATCACTTAGGACTTTTTGTAAAATTTTAGCAGATGACGTTTTGAAATATGTACAAACATATATTCCCTTTTAAAAGCAGTGTTTTCTAACTCTTAAAGAACATTTCGTGATTAAGGTAAGGAACTCATAAACATTGAGACTTGAGCCAACTAGATATAACGTTTTACAGGCAACAGGGATGCAGTGCTAAGCAGTTTGACTGAGGCTATAAAACTATATTTTCCGGGTTGACCCAAGAATGGCTTCTGTGTTTCTGTGTAACAGAAACAGTTTACAGTTTAATCGAGTTTCCGGTATTACAGTACTGTACTAAAACGCTAGGTGTTTGCGCCTTATAAGACAGCCAGTGCGTTCCATAGTATCCCAGTGGACACACAACGTTGAAACAACGTCGATTCAACGTCTTACGTTGAATCGACGTTAAATCGACGTTGTTTCAACATTGTGTGCCTGCTGGGATGTGTTGTTGCAGAGGTGCTATATATGGACGGAATTCGATGACAATTTACTATCGCGGAAAATGTTAGACGAGTTCAGCCAAAGTCGGGTTTTAGGTAAGCATGACTGAAAACAGAATCTCGTTCATTTTTGAACTTATCCGTGGCGCAATCCGGCGATAGCGCCGCGAGTATAGCAAGTATATACACATTACTCTCTAACAGTGAATGGAGTGTTGACTGTCTTAGGTTCATTTAGAGTAAAATGTATTGGCACCGCGCAATCTCTCTCTCTCTCTCTCTCTCTCTCTCTCTCTCTCTCTCTCTCTCTGTTTGTGTTCTTTTTATTTTACTTTGGAAATTTTATATCAATTGTGGTTTAAAAGTTTGTTTTTCATAATACACTTACAAAAAGTCCGGCTAAATGTGTGTTATTTTATTTGCTTTTCATACACTACTATAAAGGTACCTGGGTAATTGGCACTTACTGTGTTTACCCGAGCAAACAGTGTGAACCCAGAGCGAACGCGGTCTGATTAGAGTGCTTACTGAATGTCACTCATTTAGAAACTTTAGATACTATAACAGGTAGTTAAATGGCCTTGTTAGAATCTGTGGACAAGTATGGTAATGTGTCAGAATATTCAGTGTAAACATGGTGTTTGTTCTCTCTTCTGTCTTTTATTTTGTGGCAATAAGCAACGAGATATCATGTGGTTATCTAAACACCTTATCATCATTCAGTCTGATCAATAATCTTTCCCCGCTTTCAAAATGAATGGATAATTCAGAATATATAAGTGGACAGGAACAATCAAGGGAGTATACAGATGAGACTGCGCAGATGCACAGTATGATCTTGACCTTTACTATTCATTACGAAAACACGCCTATTCAAATCACCTACAAAAACTGAACATTTTCAGATTAAAAAAAAAAAAAAAAAAAAAAAAAATTATATTTTTCATATTTCCGCTGAAAACATAGCGAGGCGGTTCTAACGAGCAAGGCGGTTCTAACGAGTACTCACAATCTATGTTTTTGAGCAGCAATAAGAAAAAAAAATAATGTAATACTCCAATAAGAAAAAAAAATAATGTAATACCCATTTGAACCACAGTTTTACTGTATAAAAGTGGGGTTTAATGGGATCAAACTTATATAGGCAAGTTTTTGTTATGTCGAATGCAATAAGAGCACATCGTTTCACTCGTTTAACACTTGTTTGTTTTGTATTAACATTTAGCATGCTGGTTAAAGATTTCAGCAGGCAACATTTTGAAATAATTTCCTTAATTTCCGCAGAAAATAGAATTCGACTTTTCATGCAAATTGTCTCCAAATTGTGTCCTTGATTGAATCTTATTTTCTGAAAAAATAAGAAAAATCACATCATTTTTTCGACTGCTGAATCTGCCCATAACCTGGTTAGTATTAAACATAATGAATTTTCACAGCGCGTTGATTTAGATGATAAAAGAAAGGAAAAAAAATAATAATAAAAAGAGATAAAATATTATTATAAGTAAAGAAAAAAAACAATGATATGGGGTCGACCTCCGAGCGACTATTTTTTTTTTTTTTTTTTTTTTTTTTTTTTTAATGGACAACGGACTTGCTATTTGAGGTATGATCCAATACTGTGTGGAAAGCGGCTATCGGTGCGTAATTTTCTTTATCAAACGGAGTCAGTGAACAGAAAGTACCGATTTATATTTATTCACGTAACTATCTGCTTCACCTTGACCCTAGATTAGTCTAATATTATAAATACATTGACACGACAGTAAACATTCATCGAATAATACATAATTGTTTGCCTTCTCTTAACCTTTATACTCGTGATACATGTAATTGTTCTGTAATTGATAAAGCATGGCGTTGTTGCAACCCATAACCTTACAATTATATAAATTATGCAATGTGAAATTCACATACAAACAGAGTACATTATAATTGTAAGCAGTTGGCATGTAAAAAGGTAAGAGAAAAGTCCAGGGAGTGCCACAATCACAGACCGCAGCCCTTCCCAGACACCGAGAGGAAGAGGAAACCAACAAAACCAAACAAACACAAATCGAACAAACGTACGAAAAGCACTAAGATTAGGTCTCTCTTCACCAAGCGAGGTAATCGCAATGCTAAAAGGACTGAAAAAGACAAGAACAAAATAACACAAGGTAAGACATAAAACAAATACTGATTAACTTACAATTACATCAATTTCAAGACCTCATTTAGAAAGCGCAAGCTAGACATGCAACAAATTACCAACCTGTACACCTGGCGGAAGACGTCATTGCATTTTGTATTATCAACGACCATACATTCTTAGTAGGACGATTTGTATATGGAACAATGATGCCTACAGCAACTTAATCGTATTCTCATATAGTCCTGTTTCCGATTTGAGTGCTTGATATAACGGATACAGACTAAATATATACGCTTGTATCGGGTTCTATATGGACGACAAGACTAAGATCATTTCCAATAGTTTATTCTGCCATCTGTATTTTCTGGCCAGTGTCTGTAAAATATATATAAAATATACAGTAAAATCTCAATGGCTCGAACACGGATGACTCGTTTACCGTTGCATATTCTGACTCGTTTTTGAGTCCATACGAAATTCTTCTGATACCGGAAGAAATCAAATATTTAGGGAGAATAGGAATATTCTCTTATTTTATCATGAAATTGTATATTGTGTGTACTCATTCAAATTGCCGAGTTGAGGCGATTCTAATGAGTACATTCAACATGAAGACCAAAAAAACTTCGCTAAATTATCTCCATTCGCTTCCTGACTTGGCGCCATTATTAACTCTCAGTGGCTGGAATTACCCATGGCTCGAATAAATTTCCATGGTCCCAAAGATGTTCGAGCCATCGAGGTTTTACTGTATTTTAGTACGTGTTAAGTATATAACGTTACAAAATGGCGATGAATCGGCGAGTGCCCTGAGGCATTACTAAACAAAGACAAATAAGTAAACAGGTTCTTAGAAAACAATAGAATAAACAAACAAATTGATACTCATAACAAACATTTCTTTTATAATGAATGAACTCATGACATGCAGAAGCATATTACAAAACATATACTACATTCAAAATTACAACAAAAATATAAATTTGGGATCCGAAACATACCTGTAAACTATATATAAAATATATTTTTAAACGTAAATTATAAAACTTTACAAAATGGCGATCAAATGGCGAGTGCACTGAGGCATTACTGAACAAGGACAGGCTAGTACAACTTGGCCATTGACCAAACTGCCAGGTGTGTATTTAGAGTAAATAGAATAAGGTCAAATATAGGAGTCCCCGTGACATTGATATACGTTTAACAAGAACCTCATTATTTTTTCCACTTAAGTGTATTCCCAACTCAGTGTCTTCATATACGTAATTATAAAGCATCTCCCCGACTGAATCGTTTTTTATTTTTATCTATTCATATGAAAGACAAAGATAGAAAGGAAAGAAAGAAAAAATAAAAAAAATGTTTGTTTTGTTGATCGATGTCGGCTTTGTTTGTATTATTTTGATTAAATTAAATAAGGTTTAACCTTCTGTGGTCCGTTAGTCACCTTGTTTACGCGATTAATGGTATGGAGTGAAAACACGTTTTCTTTGCAAACGGCCTTAATTATCTCGTTAGTACCTTTATCTGTTTTAGTGAAATTGGTGGGTTGCTCCTTTGGCATTGTCGGTAAACAACGGCTGAAAAAGATTAAATGGAATCCATAATTGTCATCATTGGCATATATTTTGTTTCAAGAAAAAAAAAAAAAAAAAAAATAGACGTACGCCGACAACAGGGCTATACCTTTACAGTCTAAATCATCTTTGAAGTAAAACTTAAATAAGTAAGTAAGTCGATTGGTGCCTGATGCTTTTGCTCTGGTCGGGCCCATCGGAGTCCAACTTTTGGTTTTCGTTTCCTTCAGCATTTCAGTTATTTCTTGCTGTCGGTCCTCATCGTTGTTTTATCTCTGTATTCGTTTGATTTTTTATGTTCTCGGAGATGTTGCGCTGATGAGTTAGAAACCCTTCATGCGGACTGAAGAAATGTTGTGTGTATGCCATGGCAGAACTAAAGGCGAGGGTAGTGGCCACGTAAAATCGATTTAAGCGGCCCCAGCCCAGTAATAGTTCTACTGACCGTTCCAAGGCGGTGAATCTGCTGTGCTGTTTATTATTTCTGTCATTGTATGTATTTGCGTGTATGTCCTGGTGAAATTTTTATTTTGGATAGCAATTTGGCCAATATATGGGAAAGAAACTGTCTTTCTGTCTTTCTGCTTGTAGTAGTTTGATTGTAGTGCTGTTGCTTTAAGTGCGTCTTGAACGGATATTGTTATGTAATTGTATCGAATCCTGATAATTGCTTTCCTTTTTATTGAAATTGTTCTACGGTTATCAAAGTATTCTAATACTAACAAACGTTCCTGTACTTTTGCAAATAGTGTTGACCCTGATCAGCCGCCGAGTTCTGCAGCTCTCGGAACTGGAAATACACTGTTTTCCAGTGTCCTATAACAGTTATAGAACAGATGTATCAGTGTTCCTTATACATTTGTCTCAGCTCCCGACTGTCTTTTTAAGTTGACTAAATAAATAATAGAATATTTACTATTTAAACGGCTGGAAATTTTATGTAATTAAAGTTTATGGGGTGAAACGACTAGTGGGGACGCTCTTATGCTAATAGAAGCTGTTTAGGCAATCTGGTCAAATAACTGATGTTATATATAGGAATCAGTTAGACGCAGCAATGACAAAGCACATGCTGCATCTATTATCATTTTGTTTTAATATGTTTTCGAAAATAGTAGATTTTAAAGGTAGATGTACAAAAAAAAAAAAAAAAAAAAAAAAAAAAAGAAACAACAAAACAACAAATTGTAGATGACAAGTTGATAAAAGTGCTGATAGAAACCTGTGTGAATCTGAATAGGCAAGCTATTGTTTTATTTCGCAGAATAAAACTGGTGACAAATTGTAAATATCAGATTTGAATAGAAACCAAGAACGAGTGGTTCAAAACTATGCCACGAGTAAAACGACGAGTGCATATCAGCAGGTGCCATGCAACATTCTTTCAGTATTGCTACAGCAATTAGGACAGAAATTTGACAGAGCTGTAAAAAAAAAGTCAAAGGTCATTCTAGGATCATCATTGCAACAAAATTTACAGGCCTTGCGTCACAAATGCTATATACCAAGATTCAGCCTCAAGGCTTTCTTTGCTCTGGAGAAGAGTTAAAAGTGTTTTTACCAAATTTGGGCATGGCAGTCATTTCGTTCATTAGCGCAAAACCACTTGCACAAATTGTTAGTACTACTTCGATAGAAGGCCCCATGTAAAATCTGGTGAAAATTGGTAAGCGTTTTCAGAGAAGAAAACAATTAAAGTTTTACATGATTAAAGGAGAAAGGACCCCAAAGAGATAATTTTTTTGAATATAACTAACAAGCTTTTCTTCTTCTTTTATGCATAGTAAATTTCAGTCGTAAATCTCTAAAACATTTTTAGAGAAGTTTTCAACACTTTTATGGAGGCACAAATTTTACCTTGTCATAAAAAGGTCCAAAGTCGTCCTAAGTTTATCATCTGAAAAAACTTGGTAGATCGTGAGTCCCCAATACTACATACCAAGATTCAGTATTAAAGTTTTATTGGTTCTGGAGGAGAAGGCTTTCTAAATGTTTTTACCATATATGGGTATGGCGGCTATCTTGTCCAGTATGAAATCATTTGAACAAATTGTCAATATCCCTTTGACAGAAGACTCCATGTAAAGTTCAGTGCAAATTGGCCAAGATGTTTCAGAGAAAAAGACGTTTAAAGATTTTATGATTTTAAATATGTATATAGCCAAGGGACAAGGGCGATTAACTCTCAGGGCACAAAGTTTTAATTGTAAAGGTTTACTACTTTAATCATACGATTTGCAAATTTCGGCCATTAGCTCTGGTACATTATCAGAAAATAATGTTTCAACATTTCCCCGTACAAGAGCATGGGGATGCAAATTTGACCTTGCCATAGAAAGAAGGTCAAAGGTCATACTAAGCCTTGAGTTCAAAATGCTAAATACCAAGATTCATCCTTGAAGCTTTCTTGTTGTTTTTTTTGCCATACATGGACAGTGCGGCCATCTTGTTTAATGATGCAAAATCGTTTGAACAAATTGATAAAACTGCTCGACAGAAGGCCCAATGTGAAATCTGATAAAAATGGTCAAGCTGTTTTAAAGAAGAATGCATCTAAAGATTACGAGATTTGATGCATGTATATAGCCCAGTGGCAAGGACAGAAAGCACCAGGGGACAAAATTTTGATTATAACTAAAAGGGTTTGCTACTTTGATCATACATTGTAAGTTTCAGCCAGTAGTCTTTAATACATATTGAGTAACAGAATTTTAGATTTCCCCTATACAAATGCAAATTTTGAACTTGTCGTAGAAAAGACAAATGTCAGCCTAGGATCATCATTTGAACAAACACGGTAGACATTTAGTCTCAAGTGCTATATACAAAGATTCAGCTTTGATGCTTTCTTGGTTCTGAAGACGAAGCTTTTTAATTGTTTTTACTCTATATGGGCATGGCGGCCATCTTGTAAAACGATGCAAAACCCTTTGAACAAATTAATAATACCCCTTCCGCAGAAGATTCAGTGTAAAACCTGAGCAAAATGGGTCAAGCTGTTTCAGAGAAGAAGACGTTTAAATATTGCAAGAGTTTATACATGTATACACCCCAGGGGCAAGGGCAGATAAAACTAGGAGACAAAATTTTAATTTTGATGACAGGGTTCGCTACTTTGACCAAATATTGTAAAATAAAAATCAAAAAGGATTGCCCTTGGAAACAAAGAACACACAAAATCACAAAAATCGGAGACTCGGTTTGATTGAGTCTCTTCATATGCAACACTGTAGTTTGTGAGGCTGCACACGCCTTCTAGTGCCGGCTAAAGCCATATTCGATTTTCAAAATAACCAGGATGGGCTCAATGATCCTAAAAGAAATAAAATATAACATGCACATGATGATGTACTGGGAGACTTTTACGGCCGTCACACGGCACAACAAAAGCTACAGTAGAGTAAAACAAAATGTAATCTTTAGATGTATTCGTCTTTGAAACATCTTGACCATTTTTTACCAGATTTCACATTGGGCCTTCTGTCGAGGTGGTTTTATCAATCTGTTCAAACAATTTTGCACAGGTTACAGCCATAGTTTTTAATACATGTTGATAAACTGCTTTTCAATATTTTCCCCATAGAAATGCATAGGGGCGCAAATGTGACTTTGTCGTAAAAGATCAAATGTCAACATACTAATGACATCATTTGACAAACTTGGTAGACCTCGAATCCCCGATGCTATATACAAAGATTCAGCGTCAAAGCTTTTTTGGTTCTGGAGAAGAAGATTTTTAAATGTTTTACCATATATGGGCATAGCGACCATCTTACTCAACAAACCGAGATCATTTGTACTTTTTGACAGAACGCAGGAAGTATAAAGAACATTGGCCTAGGGGTTTCAGAGGAGAAGTCGTTCAAAGGTGTGAACGGACGGACATATAGACGACGGACGAGGAGTGATCTAAAACCTCGTGAGCTACGAGCGTAAAAAGCCAGGCTAAAGGTAGTAACGTGTTGGTTCGCGAGAAATGAGCAAATGCATAGTCATGTTACGGAATGGTAGGCTGAGAGCGATGTGAAGTGGATGGATGGATGGATATTTTATTTAAAGACTCTCAACCCTAAAAGGCATATAGCGTCTAATAATTTTCATATTATATGATGAGTTTCTTTAATTTGAAATTAAAAATATATAAGATTGATAGGTTCATTTTAAAAAGATAAAAGTATTAATGATTATAAGTTATTAAAAAGTCTGATTTCTTTAAGAAAGCTTTAAGAAAGCCGAGTGTTTTGTTAGTTGGTATATCATTAAAAAGATCCTTTACAGTTTTTATATTAAAATATTTTGTGCGAATATGATTAAATTCTGTACAAGTAATGAGAAAATATTTGACTGTAAAAAGTTCATTACAAGAAATGCAGAATGGAGGTTGTTCATTTTTTAATATACAAGAATGAGTAATTCTAGTGTGTCCAATTCTACATCTGGTGATTTTCGGTTGTTCTTATCTGCAGTAATTAGAGAATGCACATTTGCTGCTAAAATTTGGTTTTATTTTGTTCAGTTTATTTTGAGTTTGTTTTTCTCAAACAGATTGACATTTGTTGGTAATGTATTGACGGATGTTGGATTTAAAAGATTGGAATTTTAAAATTTGTTATCACTAAGGATAATGCAGATTTAGCTTTTAAATCAGCTAATTCATTTCCACGAATACTAATAATTTCTTTTGAAACTGAAAGGTAATAATATTGTTTAAGAATTTTGCTGAATTAATGGGTTCCTATGGTGTAAATCTTTAAGAGATTTTAACACAGAAAGAGACTCTGAATAAATGATGAATTGTTTTTTTCAGATTGATCTCTGATATGATAAAAGTCAATATCAATTGCTTTGGCTTCAGCGTTAAAAATGGAGCTATTATCAGGCAATCTAATGTTGTCAGTAAACTTTGGATTAATAACAGCACAAGCAACTTTCTCATCTTGTTTCGAACCATCAGTATAAATTGAAAGGTGATGTTTATATTTCGATTTGATTTCTAACAAATCATTCTTAAAAATATGTGACTCATCTTCTGATTTTTGTCTTTATGAAGATCTAAAATAATCTTTGGAGGGTTCAACGTCTATGGCTCTTTCGTCGGAAAAGAAAAGGGCTGAACATTTTAATATTAATATTGGCTTCTTCAAGTAACGGTTGTATTCTCAGACCAAGGGCTTTAATAGCCGTTGGTTTATTATTGTAAAATCATTCGTATTTAGGATTAAAAGCACAATCATAAGCTAAATTTTGTGGATTGGAGGCTAATTTAGTACCACATTGAAGAGACAGTCTCTCCCTTCTTATATACAATGATGGTGCATTTGATTCAGCGTATTTAGACGGGAGAAGTACTAAAAACTCCTAGA
The DNA here is from genome assembly GCA_964016985.1 of Anodontia alba. Taxonomy (NCBI): domain Eukaryota; kingdom Metazoa; phylum Mollusca; class Bivalvia; order Lucinida; family Lucinidae; genus Anodontia; species Anodontia alba. The sequence goes on along the minus strand of OZ024833.1, from coordinate 15,759,578 downwards.
GCTAGACGTAAACCTTGATGATGAATAGTACCCAAAGATTTCAAATAAGATTTTCTAGCAGATCCATAAACTATGGATCCGTAATACAATTTAGATCGAATTAAAAATCTATAAAATTAAAAAGAACAGTATGATCTTCTCTCCAGTCGGAACTGGAGAGAACTTTAAGAATATTAAAGCTTAGATGTTTGGGATAAAAGAATATTGTTATCGAACAAAAGACCCAGGAATTTCGCTTCACTGACGCCTGGAATCGCACCACCATCTATGGTTAGATGAGGATCTAAATGTAATTGTCGTATCTGACAAAAATGAACACATTGAGTTTTTGTGTTTTGAAAACTGTTGACCAATCTTCTATGTTGTTTAAATATCGTTGGAGTTTGAATTAAATGGTTTCCATATTTTTCGATCGAATAAATATTCTAAAATCGTCAACAAAAAGAGAACAATCAATGTCTTTTACACATTTAACAATGTCATTAATTTAATGCCAAACAAGGTATGTGATAAAATGCTTCCCTGTGGTACACCTTGTTCTTGTTAAAAAATGACCGATAATGTATTACCTAATCGAACATTTAATGTTCGGTCTGATAAAAAAAAAAAAAAAAAAAAAAAAAAAAAAAAGAATAAAAAGTGGCAGTCGGCCTTTAAGGCCTAATATATGTAAATATTTCATGATTCCATATTTTCAAGTAGTATCATAGGCTTTTTCAAGATCAGAAAATACAGCTACGACATGTTCTTTTTTAACAAAGGCATCACGAATAAATGATTCCAAACGAATCAAATGATCATTTGTACAGTTATTTTTCCTGAATCCAGCTTGAAATTTTGTTTTAAGCTGGTTTGATTCCAAGAACCAAAACGATGTGAAGTGACTTTTCGAAAAATACTGAAATATAATAAAGGTCCATGATCATTACAGAGTTCGAATATGGTACCAAATGGGGAGAAAATTCAGCGCGTAATTAAAACGGAGGGAAACTTGTAAGCGCTGATACTTGAGCGTAGTTTTTACTTTGATGTTTCACATATAAGGTAAAGGACCCAAATGCGGACCCAACATATATTTGTAATTCGGAGCTGCATGAGAATTAAGGGCGAGATTTCGAGCAAATTTAACCCCATTGCCGCCCCAGTAGTATTCCTACTGTCCGTTCGAAAGCATTGCAGTTCTTCTCTGCTTGTGCGTCTGGTTTTTATGTCGCGTTAGTGTTTCCTTGTTTGTTCCTCACATTACGAAAACACGACCAATCAAATATATAGAAAATATCACCTCCAAAAACTGACAAAAAATTGTGCCATGCGAAAACGTGTCTTCGGACATATGTGGGCAGCAAGATCCAGATCAGCCTGAACATCCACGAAGTCTGATCAGGACCTTCATTGTCTCCTTACAGAATCATTATAGGGATCAAACATGGTTTTTCATACATTAACATGCGCCAGGTCCCGTGGGAGGTGTTGAAAACCGAGGCCGAAGGCCGCGGTTTTCGACACCTCCCAAGGAATCTGGCGAATGTTAATGCATTGAAAAGTCATGTTCGATCGCTATTTTTGCATAAAAAACTGAAAACATTTGCTACATTTCGCGTTATTTCTTGCACTATTTTGTTTCGCCTTTTCACCGATGCCTCGCGAATGTAATTTCCACGGACTATGCTCGTTCTAGGTCCGGGCAGTACACATCTCGTAACGGCAGCAAATCTGTGGCCCCGGTACGGTCATATTGAAAGTTGAGGAGCCGTGCATTAACAGCGCGCGAATTGCCTTGTTAATACACGGCTTTTAGCCGATTAATGCACGGCTGTTAATAACGTGCGACACTTTTTTTTATGCAATAATATATACTACAGAATGTATAAATGTATGGCAAAGACCTGGATGCTCATTACAAAAACACGCATATTTCAAATAAATAGAAAATTTCATCTTCAAAACTGAAAATTTTCAGATAAAAAATTCTGATATTTTACCTCATTAGGAGGTTCTAACGAGTACCAACAATCTATGGTATTGTGTAAACCCCAGTTTTTCTATATAAAAGAGGGGTTTATTAAGGGGGGTCAAATTATATAAGCATGTTTTCGTGATATACTTTACGCATGTGCAGGTTGATCCAAATTTACGCATTTTACGCATGTTTAAAAATATTTTTTCGCTTGACTAGGCCCATGCGTCCTCTGATAAAAAATGTTACTAACCATGTTACGCAGACAGAGAAAATAAAGTGATGCATTTTCATGCGGTTTGCTTTTTTTAGCTGTATCATAAAAAAGAGTCGGCAATATAACCTTGTGGAGATTAATCATGAAATCATATTTTTTCTTGATTATCCCCCTTACGCTGATGAAAGAAGGGCAGATGTCAGTTACTGGAGAATGTATGTGCACAATGTACTGGTCAACCGCTTAGAGGGCTAATCCTGCCCAGAAACATGTTAGGCTAACTTATTAGCGTGACATGACCCTACCAATGTTGTCAAGGCCGAAAAACTCTCAAATGAAAAGCTCAGATCCTGGCAAAACTATAAGCGTAAGGTACTGTTGTACTTTTTATAGGACTAAGGCGGCCCAAGAAAAGTGTGTGTGTACGTTAATTGGTTAGCAAGACATGTCCTGAACAGTGTTGACTGGGCTGTAAAACTCCACCTTTAAACTGTTGCTTAGATCAGCCGATCCAGTCAGTCATCTGATCAGGACCTTTGCTGTACACTAACTGAATTTGTCTTCTTTAATTAAAGAATTTACTTCCTGAAAAAAGTATTTACTCTTCGCAAAAAGCTCCTAGCAGATGCTATCGTTTTAGAGAAAATCGATTTAGGAATAAAGGTAAAATAATTTTGATAGAATTACCTCCCTTAAAATTGTTTTGACTGCCTATGGTGAATTAATACACTTGGTGGGTAATCGCGTTTTTCACAAGGGAGGCAGCTTTTTGTAACCAGGTGTTTGCTTTCCTGTACAAGCTTTATCTGAAATTGGGCCCCGACTCAAAAAGCAAAGAATTTGCTCACAAGAGAAGCAATCACTTTCCTTTTAGATTAAACATTTTTCAGGAAAATATTTTGCCAAAGTTGCCTCATCTAAATTTGTATCCATTGCTATTTAATCCATGTAAGTAAACGAAGCGATCACGAAGGCCAGTACCAGAACTATTGTATTGTCTCTATTGTCGTATCCATTCACGGTTTTATCCCCTGAAAGGAAAGTATTTTAAGAGTATAAGTGTATAGAACAAACTGAGTAAGGGTATAGAACAAATTGAGTTTTGTCGTAAAACCGAGCCTTGATGTATATGAGAACGAATACAAGAGAATCAGTGTAACAGATAGAAGTTTGCCACATACTAATGAGCCTTAAGATGAATTTGAAAGAATACAACAGTCTGGGGTAACAAAGCTGCATAGGACACATCGAGTTTTGTAAAAGAATACAAGAGAATAAACGTAAAGAACACATAGAACTTTGTCATATAAAATGTAAAACTTTATCATATAAAATGAGCTTAAGTGTAAAAAAGCAAAGAAAGTAAATGCATATAATACAAGAGGATAATAGTACAGAATACATGAGGATATGAGTATAGAATACAAGAGGATAAAAGTATAGAATACAAGAGGATAAAAGTATAGAATACAAGAGGATAAACGTATAGAATACAAGAGGATAAGAGTATATAATACAAGAAGAAATATTATCGGATCATAGTATTAAATAGACACGGAAAAGAATATAGAATTTACAAGAATAAGAATAGTAAGGAATACACGAGGATAGAAATATAAAATAGAAGAGTAAAAGAGTATAGAACACAAGATCATAAGAGTATAGACTACACAAGGATAAGTGTATAGAATACACGAGCATGAGAGTATATAATACACGAGGATAAGAGTATCGAATATAGGAGGATAAGAGTATCGAATACACAAGAATAAGAGTAAAGAATTCCAAGGGTAATAGTACAAAATACAAATACAAGAAGAAAGGGGTATAGAATACAAGAGGTTAAGAGTGTAAAATACAAGAGGAAAAGATTATTGAATACAAAAAATATAATAGTCGAGATGACAACAGGATAAGAGTATAGAATACAAGAGGATAAGATGATAAGAGTACAAAATATACGAGGATAAGACTATATAATTCACGAGGATAACAGCATAGAATACACGAGGATAAGAGTATAGAATTCCCGAGGATACGAATATAGAATACACGTTGATAAGAGTATAGAATACACGAGAATAAAGTATAGAATACACGAGGATAAGAGTATAGAATGCACGAGGATAATAGAATATACGCGGATAAGAATATATGATACACAAGGATAAGAGTATACATTTCACGAGGTCAAGAGTATAAAATATTCGAAGATAAGAATACGAGGGTCCAGGAAAAAGTTTTGTCACTGGGTTCGGATTACTTCAGTACTACGTTTTATCAAATATATTTTTATTACAAACCTTCAAAGTATTCCCCCTTTACTTAAACACATTTTAGTAACCATTTTACCCAGTCGCAAAAAGCAGATAAATAGTCTTTTATTGGTATCTGTTGGAGACCCTGATAAATAGTGTTGCCAAGAGAAATTCTAGACGTATACTTATTCCCAGAAAGCATTTTTTAAGCCTTGGAAATAAAAAGAAGTCACAGAGACTCAGGTCAGGTGAATAAAGTGGATGGTTTAAAACTTTCACCTTTTCAGAAGCCAAAAAAGACTCAACAACCTCACACTTATGAGAGGAGGCGTTGTCATGTAAAAGGTGGACTCCTGACCAGCCATTGCTTGGTTCATGTTCCAATGTAACAAGTAAATTGGTCAGTGTATATGACTGCATCTATTTCAATTTGAAATAACTCGGTCAGTTCAAAAGCAATTTGTACGAAATAAACGGGTATCGTTAACTATTCAACATACCTTTCAAGTGCAGTAAAGCATTTTGTATACCTGGGATAAAACTAAAGAAGCCTATTAGTGACAGAACTTTTTGCACGCCCCTCGTATAGACCGTACCGAAGAATAAGTGTATGGAATACAAGAGAATGAGAGTATAGAATAAAAGAGGATATGATTATAGAATACAAGAGGAAAACGTTATAGAATATAAATTATAAGAGTATAGAATATAAAAAGTAAGAGTGTAGATAGAATACAACAGGATAAATGTATAGAATACAAGAGCATTAATGTATAGAATACACTAGGATAAGATTATAGAATACAAGAGGATGAGAGTATGGAATACACGAGGATAAGTGTATGGAATACCCGAGTATAAGAGTATAGAATATAAACGAAATAGAGTATAGAGGAAAAGATATAGAATAAAAAAAGAATAAATGTATATAATACGAGAGGATACAGTTAGGATAAGAGTATAGAATACAAAAGAATAAGTACGTAATATTGAACAGGATAAGAATATAGAATACAAGAGGATAAGAAAAAAGGAATACATGAGGTTAAGCGTAAAGATAGAATACATGTGGATTAGAGTATGGGATACAAGTGGATAATAGTATAGATAAAATACAAGAGGATAAGAGTATAAAATAAAGGGTGATAAGACTATAGATAGAATACACGCGGATAAGAGTATACAATACACGAGGATAAGCAGTACAGAATACACGAGGATTAAAATATAGAATACACGAGGATAAGGTATAGAATACAAGAGGATAAGTGTATAGAATTCAAGCGGATAAGAGTATAGAAGATGCGAGGATAAGAGTATAGAACATAAGAGGGTAAGAGTATAGAGTTCACGAGGACAAGAGTATAGAATACACGATAATAAGTATGGAATGCATGCGAATAAGAATATAGAATACATGAAGAAACAAGAGGATCATAATGGTCCTTAACGCTCGCCTGTGCTAAGAACAAAGTCAAGATCATTGCAAGTTTCAGAATCATCTAATCAAAACTGAACAAGTTATGGTGCTGACATTGTCAAATATAAGCTTTTGCAACAACCAAGGGAGCATAGCTCTTTTATAAATGATAAAAATGTGATCTGGCCATGTTCCGAAGTTTTTAAGTTTGCATCCATATCCACCTTATCTGCAAGTTTCGGGCGGATCTGATCAAAACTGATTATGAATTATGCTAATGACAGAGTCAAACAGAAACGTTTTCAGCAATCAAGGGGATGTTACTCTAAGATTAGCGATTCGATCTGGACAGTTTCAAACACAACCGAGATTTTATCCATGTCCCCATTATCAGCAAGTTTCAGGAAGCTACAATCAAAACTGAATAAGTTATGCTAATGACTAAAGCCAAACAGAGGGTTTTTTTCCAGCAGTCAAGGGGAAGTAACAGACTAAGGATTCGATTTGGCTAGGTTTGCACTTATCAGAGATTTTGTCAATGTCCACCTTATGAGCGAAGATCAGGAAGATCTGATCAAAACTGAATGATTGATGCTAATGACAAAGTCAATCAGAGGATTTCTCAGGTATCAAGGGGAAGTAAGTCCAAGAGAAATGATCGACCATGGCCAGTTTTCAAACTTGACCATTATTTCATCCATGTCCAAATTATCTTTATGTTTCAGGAACATTTGATCACAATTGAAGGAATTACAGTGATAACAAAGTCAAACATAGGGTACGTAACTCCGAGATTAACGATCGGATCTGGCCAGTTTTCGAAATCGTCCGAGATTTTATGTCTGTCTACATTAACTCTAAGTTTCATTAACATCCGATTTAAACTGAAGAAGTCATAGTGATGAACAAGTCAAATACAGGCTTTGTCAAGTGGACGCAACTCTTAGATTATTGATCGGATCTGACCAGTTTACGACCTTGTCCGAGTTTTCATCCATGTCCACCTTATCTGCATGTTTCAAGCAGAGCCAATCAAAACCGAACAAGTTACGCTGATGACAACGTTTACCAGAGGCTTTTTCAGCAATCAAGGGGACGTAACTCTAAGAGTAATGATCCGATCTGGCAAGTGTTTGAACTTGTAGAGATTTAATCCATGTCCACATTATCTACAAGTTTCAGGATCATGTGATCTGAACTGAAGGAGGTGTGGTGATGACAAGCATTTTTCCAAAGGTAAATCTATGGGACCTTTTGGTTGCCATAGTAACCAAGGTTTTCTGGATTTCCATTAAAAGCTTATACAATCAATGCCCCACCAGAAGCAGGTTATAGAAGCGAAATGATTGAGATCAGCTCGCTGACTACGGAAAAATGACTGGTCAAAGGTGCTGATGGACGACGAATGGATGGACGGCGAACAGACCACTATCCTAGGATATGTGTATGTAACATATTAGGGTAGAATACAAGAGAATTAGTGTATAAGAGGAAAAGTAATTATAATCACTTGAGAATAAGCATTAACTACATGTGGGTAAGAGTATACAATCAATCCACTTGATATAAGAAATAGAACACCAGATGATAAGGGCTGAAAATACAAGAGGATAAGTGTGTGGAACGTAAGAGGATATGTTTATAGAACACATAAGGATAAGTATATAGAATATAAGAGGATAAATGTGCTGTATACAAGAGGATAAATGTATTGAATACAAGAAACAGAATTGCTGATAGTACCAGATGCTGTTTTTTTTTTCTCAAAGAGATTAGAATTTTCATACCTTAGAAGGTGGCAACGTACGATTCACCAAGGTTATGACTTAAACGTCGGCATAAAATACAAAGTGACAAATATAATGGCTGGTTTGAGTATACATCGAATAATAATCATGATAATAATAATAATAATAAGGCAAGACATGTTTGAAAATTTGTGAGAAAAGTAGTTGTGGTCATGGTACCAAATCCATAATCCAAACTCATAAATCCGTAAACGAATGACGAATCAGAATGTTCAGACCAACAGATATGAACCCCAGAATAAAGGGTGAAATCAGCCGTCCGCGGATATAAACATTACTTGGTAAGCAAGCTTCGCCCACAATGCCCACAGGCATAAAAATATAGCAACATTCCAAATTCGAAGTTTTGTCATTCTTCCATATACAATAAAGTAAGATATATAACAAAATACGGCATATAAGAACATACGGTATATGATAACACACGGTATATAACAAAATTCGGTATGTTATAACATACGGTATATGACAAAATAAGGTACGAGTATATAATAAAATGCGGTATATAATAAAATACGGTATAAAATAAAATTCGGTATAAAATAAAATTCGGTATATTATAACATACGGAATATATAACAAAATAAGGTATACGCTAGAGGGCGTAAAGAGTGTTGCAAACTCCGTTACTATTTATAAAGAGTCTAAATCAAACCCAGATTTCCATTTTCTAATCCGTAGTGTGTTTTTTGTTTTCAAATGCAATCTTTATGACGTTTATATAGTATAAATGCGGTATATAATAACATACTGTATATAACAAAATACGGTATATAATAACACTTGGTGTATAACACCATACAGGATATAAATACATAGGGTTTATAATAAAACATGGTATATAATAACATATGATACAAAGTACGGGACATAATGACATATGGTATTTTGTTTTAAAAAAAGCCCATGGACCATGATTCGTTAACCTGAGTAAAACAGCAATTGCAAATCTGCAGATGCTACCCAACATTGTTTCAGCACTGTCACAGCAACTAATCGAAATAGTGTATGGTCTAAAAAACAAAATTTACACCCGACAGTGTTCCAAAGATCCGAGCCGTATATACTCAAAACCAAAAGTAACTGGTCACATCTTATTGATGTGTAATTGGATTTCTACTTCAGGTCGGTTGTAATTAATCAGTTCAATTGATTTCCTCGGTACGTCTCAGCAGAATTCAAGAGAAACCATTCGTCTAAGTGATTCCAGTCTCGAGTTACCTGCATTTTCATCACAAACAGTATTTTCACATTTTTTTCACAACTTCAAAAGCATAAAATAATTTTTTACATAAAATCTGAAAGACCATATTTTTTGTTATTCCACATGGCTTATCAATGGCTTTTACTTAGAGTTATTTCACGTTGAAATTATTTCCTTTGCAATAAACACACTAATTAATATCGTCGCTCCTAAAAGCCATAACTTCGATATATTTGGAAGTTTTTCATGGCAATTTGTTTGGGCCTCTAGAGAGCGTATGATCAAAAAAAAAAAAAAAAAAAAAAAAAAAACAAGAAAAATAAAAAACAAAAAAACAAAAAAACAAAAACAAAAAGAAACAAAAAAAAAAACAAAAAAAAAAAAAAAAAAAAAAACAAAACAAAAAAAAAACAAACAAACAAAAAAAAAAAAAAAAAACAAAACAAACAAAAACAAATGTTCGTCAAAAGAAAAACAATGGGTGACAATTTACTGTAGGATTTCCATTATATACCTGGTTAAGTTTGATGAAATGGCGAAGATTTATAGGTGTTTTTAAGATATATGGGCATGACAGACATTTTGGTAAAGAGAGTGTGACATTTAAACAAAGTGTCAATCTTTCATTGACAAAACTCACAGCATAAATTTAGTGAAACCGGGCCAAGTGGTTTCAGAGGTGAAGCGGTTTAAAGTTTTTATTCATATATATAGCCCAGGGAAAAGGGAGCAGGGGCTATTAACCCTTGGCAGATACGTAGCCTATAGATTGTAACTGAAAGGTTCTGCTATTTAAATCATATATTGTAAGAAAAAAAGGTAAGAGAAAAGCCCAGGGAGTGCCACAATCACAAACCGCAGCCCTTCCCAGACCCCAAGAGGAAGAGGAAACCGACAAATCCAAACAAACACAAATCGAACAAAGTTTCAGCCATTACTCTTTAAAATGTTTTGAGAAAACAAATTTTCATACCCCCATACAAAACTATACGGTGCAAACGACTTTTCTGTTACAAGATCAAACGTCAACTAGTAACATTATTTGAAAAAAAAAAAAAAAAAACAAAAAAAAAAAAAAAAAAAAAACACAAAAAACTATTGGTTTTCATTTACTCTGGCATACAGTAGAATTAGCCATGAGTACTCGTCTTTGTTTATTATAGTGATTAATTTGATTTTTATGTTTTCGCTTTGATGCATTGACAGAGTTGGGAGCCTTTATGCGAACCGAATTTTTATATATTTCTGTATTAAGAGTAGCATCGGGACCCAGGGTGAAGTTAGCTAGCTGTAAAAGTGCTTTAAACCCCCCCGGTGGTTTGCTCTACCGACCGTTCTAAGGCGGCGGTCCCGGTGTTAGTCTTACTCTTTGTTGCTTTGTGGTTTATTCTACGAGGCGATTTGTTGTATGTCTTTCCGTGTGTCATTTTGTTCTTGTGTTTTTCAGTCTTTTAGTATTGCGATTACCTCGCTTGGGGAAGAGAGAGCTAATCTTAGTGCTTTTCGTACGTTTGTTCGGTTTGTGCTTGTTTAGATTTTGGTTTCCTCTTCCTCTTGGGGTCTGGGAAGGGCTGCGGTTTGTGATTGTGGCACTCCCTGGACTTTTCTCTTACCTTTTTAGGTAGAGCTTATACATTACGAAAACACGCCTATTCAAATATATAGAAAATTTTACCTCCAAAAACCTAAACTTTTCAGATAAAAAAACTCTAATATTTTTCATATTTCTGCTCAAAACATAGATTGTGGGTACTCGTTAGAACCGCCTCGGCGAGGCGGTTCTAACGAGTACCCACAATCTATGTTTTGAACAGAAATAAGAAAAATAATGTATACCCCTGTAAACCCCAGTTTTACTATATAAAAGTGAGGTTTAAGGGGGTCAAAATTATATAGGCATGTTTTCGTGATGGAGTCCCGGGTGTTATATACCAAGATACAGTACAAAGACCGGCTTATGATTTTATGATGCCTCCTTCTAATGATACACAAGCTTTAATTGAAGCTTTTAACTGAACTTCCAGCATTACGAAAACATGCCTATTCAAATATACTGAAAATTTTACCTCCAAAAAATGAAAATTTTCAGAAAAAAAAAAAAAAAATTCTAATTTTTTCATACTTCTCCTTAAAACATAGTTTGTGGGTATTCGTTAGAACCGCCTCGACGAGGCGGTTCTAACGAGTACCCACAATCTATGGTTTTGAGCAGAAATAAGGAAAATAATGTATACCCCTGTAAACCCCAGTTTTACTGTATAAAAGTGGGGTTTAAGGGGGTCAAAATTATATAGATATGTTTTCGTGATGGATATTCAGACGACCTTTTGAATATCGACAATCCTTACTTTGAAGGGACAGTCACTCAAATTTAACTTACTGAAATGCAATTAAACAGAGCTAATGCTACTGATACCGAAGCGTATTTTTAGATTTGCATTTATTAATTTGTAACGGTTTTGTTCCAAATTTTATGAAAAAAACTCGATGATTTTGAGTTTGACCTTGTTAATTTCTCGTTTTTGGATGGCGACGTTCCCCGTGCCCCCTCTTATGATGAATACATATTTTAGCTTATTCGGCTTGCAAGAGTGTCTAGTCATTTGGCTTGCTTCAATGCTCCTAACAAAACTTTGACTGCCAAACCGGGGCATTAGTTTGATAAACTTAGGAAAGTTTTTTTTCTAAGTTTCACCATCGACATTACAAACTGGTCTCTAAATACAATACCGGACTAAAAACTGGCAACTTTTTTTTCTATGTTTCACCATTGACACTACAGACTAGTCTCTAAATACAATACCGGACTAACATCACTTCTGCTACAATTCCTATCGGAACCCGGAACCTGAATTTGTTGTTGACTGAGCGTATAAATTAAGAAATTATATAGGAAAACCTAAATTTTCTGATCATTTTAGTAAAATTGTCATATGTTATAAACAAAAGGGATATAACATTGATGTCATAAATAGTCTGCTTGCTTAGCGGTTAATCAAATCACGGTTGAACACTTTTCTTACCTCTTTAATTGCACGCCGGTGGATCGGGTTTCAGTCTCTTTGACGGATTTAAAAATATTTATTAGATGGTCCGGGTCGGAACTTTTCATGTCTGTACCTCGGCTCACCGGGGTTCAACTGGTGTTTTTTCTTTTGCTTCAGTATTCCAGTGGTGAAATTGTTTGACAACCTAGGGGCATCCAAGGGTCTAAACACGTTGTTTCTGTTGAGCTTCATTTTTTCTCCATAAAAGGTTTTATCTATGATTTACTTGTTGCCCGTAATCATTCATAGATGACTTAGAAAACCTTAACACGGACCGTAGAAATATATATTTTACCACTAGTGAAGCAGAGAGCGAAGACAGGGATCCCGTAAAGCTAGATTAAGTCCCCCAGTAACTCAGAACTAACTTTTCCAAGGCGGTACTTTCATTGTCAGTGGTAGTTTTTGTTAATTGTTTTATAGTGTTTCCCTTTCTAATGTTTTTCTTTCAACAACTATATCAGTTTAAAATGTATTCAGTTTTGGTGACAGAATGGCCACCTTTTTTGGTAAAGAGTTGCCATCTCTGCTTGCCATTTGTTCATTTTAAGGCTACTTATTTGTATTTGTCTGTCTTTCCCTTTTTTGTTGGGGGCATGATGTGGACTTGACAGTATCACTCTCCGAGCACTTATTTAATTTGGTTCTACAGAAGAAGATTTTTAAGTGTTTTACAATATATGGTCATAGAACACATCTTGTTTATTGATGGGGAAACACTCTTTGAAAGAACGCTTAATATGAAATTTAATGAAAAGTAGTCAAGTAGTTTCAGAGTCCAATTTTTTTTAAAGATTGCACATTTTAACACATGTACATAGCCCAAGGGCAAGGATAGATAACCCCATCGGGAACAACATTATTATTGCCACTAAAAGATTGTGCTATACATTGTAAATTTCAACCACCGATCTTTTAAAAACATGATTTTTCAAGATTGTAAAGGGACACAAATTTAACCATGCCGTAAAAAGGCCAAATTGCATCCTAGGATCATATATTTGCACAAATTTGGTAGACCTTGAGTACATTAGGCTATGTACCAGATTCATGGTTCTGGAGATGAAGATTTTGTAACATATATGGGCATGGCGGCCATCTTGTTCAGCGATGCGGTACCGTTTAACAAATTATCAAAACCCATTCGACAAAAAGCCAAATGGTAAGTCTGTCGAAAATTTTTCGAGCGGTTTCAAAGAATAAGTCCAAAAAACTATGCAATTTATACATGTATATAGCCCAGGGTCAAGGGAAACAACTTCCGGGGCACAATTTTGACTATGCAAAACAGTCTTACTACTTTAATCATGCATTGTAAGTTTCAGCCATAAGATTTTTTAATACATTTTGAAAAAAAAAAAAAAAAAAAGAATTTTCATTTTGAGAAAATGATTTTCCGACATTTTCATAATGTAAGGACGAAAGATCAACCTTTAATAATCATTTGAACAAACTTAGACTCTGAGTTCCGGATGCTATATATTAAGATTCAGCCGTAACGCTTCACTCGTTATGGGAAAATGCAGTTTAATCAGTTTCCCATTATAAGACTATTGGAGCTGTCTGTTACCATTGCGACCAAACCAAGAAGAATATTGGCAAAGTTTAATTATTTTGTAATGCCTTAAGCAACATTTCACCAAATAAGGATCATACTGCTTCGGTTTTTTTTTGATGAGATGTAGTTTACTAAACGATTAATGTTGCCGTGACAACCAAACAAACTGGTTACTGGTCATAAAACAAAAAAACAAACAAACAAAAAAAAAAAAACAAAAAAAAAACTGGTTAGTCATTTATCGAATGATTATAACTGCTTTATGCGGTCCACATCACTTCTCTGGCTATAAAAAAATGCAATTGAATCATTTTGCCCTTGTAAGTCTATGGGAGCGTCCTGGTGCCATGGCAACCGAACCAAGAGGCCATAGGCTGTCGTTTAGTTTTTTTGACTTACCCTTACCCAAGCAATATTTCTACCGAATTAGGGTTATACTGCTTCAGCGTGAGTTGCCGTTTAAAATTTACTTTGTTTAAATTGAATGTTGCCATGGTAACCAAACATGGCCACCGGTCATAAGACATATCAACTGGGTAGACAATCATTAAATGACCATAACTGTATATATTGTTCACATCACTCTACCAATTAAGAATTGCAATTTAACATTTTCCCATCATAAGTCTTTGGGACCTTTCAGTTGTCATAGCAACAAAGCAACAAGAGGACCGTAGGCCACGATTCACTGAACTGAGTAAAACAACATTCCATATCTGAATAGGCCGTGCAACATTCTTCAAGTATTACCGCAGCAAAGATGAATTGTGCCGTAAAGAGGGAAAGGTCAGCCTAGTTTCATTATTTGTTTAAACCCTGGTAGGCCTTGCCCGGCTATCTTGTACAATGGTACAGAACCGTTTTAACAAGTTGTCATCATCCTTTTGATAGAAGGCTCCATGTAAAATTTGGAGAAAAGTAGTCAAGCGGTTTTAGACAAGAATACATTTTAACTTTACATGATTTTATACATGTACGTATATAATTAAGCAATGGTAGAACTTAAGATTGTACCTATATAGTCAAGCAATGGCAGAACTTAAGGGCAAATCTTAAGATCGTAAGTAAAATATTTTACTACTTCAATCATAGAGTATAAGTTTCAACTAGTCTTTAACACATTCTGAGAGAATGCTTGTGAACATTTACTCCATACAAACAAGTGGGGACGCAAATTTGACCTTGCCGCAAAAAGGTCAAAGATCATCCTCGAATCATCATTTAAATACATTGGTAGAGCATGAGTCCCCCAAGTTATGTATCACAAATCAGTCTCTAAGTATTGTTAGGCTCTGGAGAAAACGATTTTTACGTGTAGTTTTAATTATATATTTGGGCATGACGGCTATCTTGTTCAATGGTGCAGAACCATTTGAACAAATTGTCAACGCCCCTTCAACAGGAAGCCCCATGTTGAATCCGATAAAAACTGGTCGAGCTGTTTCAGGGAAAACACTTTTTAAAGATTGCTTGATTTTAAACATGTATGGAACACAGTGGCTAGGGTAGATAGCCACTGGGAGACAAACTTTGATAGTTACTAAAAGGTTTCTACTCTTATCATACTTTGTAAGTTTCAGCCATAAATTTTCATTCATTTTGAGAAAATGATTCTTCATCATTTTCATCATACGACTTTAAAGGTCAAAGGTCAACCTACGATCATCATTTAAACAGACTAGGTAGGCCTTGGATCCCAAGTGCTATGTAATAATTTTCAGACTTAAAAGTGCTTTGGGCATTCTGGAGAAGACGATTTGTAAGTGTTCTACCATATTTGGTCACAGCGGCCATCTTAATCAACGGACAATAACCGTTTGTAAACATTTTCAATTCTACTTCAACAGAAGGCTCTACATAAAATTTGAAGAACATTGACCCATGGGTTCCAGAGTAGAAGATGTTCAAATGTGTGGACGGGTGGACCGTCGGACGGACGGTCGGACAACGGATGGCAAGTGATCAAAATTAGATTATTCTGAGCCTTTGGTTCAGGCGGGCTAAAATATGGTATATAATAACATACGGTATACAACAAAATATGATATATAAATAACACATTATACAACAAAATACAGTATATGACAACTGACGGTATATAACAGCATACAGTATACAGCAACTTAGGCAACATTTAACAAAATATAGAGATAACAAAATACAATATTTAGCAAAATATGGTACGGCATAAAACAAACTACGGTATATAGCAGCATACGGTGTATAATAAGATACGGTATATAACAATATAAGGTATATAAAAAAAAACACAGTATACAGTATATGACACCGGTGAACATCTAGTATATAATACGGTAAAGAGATGTGTCTTAATTAGCTGAACTAACCTGGTTTTGTGACAGCTGGGTGAAAGTAGAGGGCATCATCTGCTGATTTCTCTGAAATATAAATACAGACGTTTTCTAAATAAGTCTCAACGTGAGGAAATGCATCTTCTGGGATGAGTGCTCAAAGAATACTCTAATCAGCCTACGTATCCGTGCAGTATAATCATAGTGCTCGTTGTCCACAAGAAGAAACTTTACAACCTTGGCTATCCAAAATGTGCCCAATGAGGATTCTGATCAGACTGCAAGGATACAGGGGCTGATCTGAATCTTCACAGGCGCAATATCCGAAGTTACGTTGTCGGACGTTGTGGGTCCAATATTCATAAAAAAATATCGTACATACCTCAAAGACTCCATATTTCTCAAAAAAAAAAAAAAAAAAAGATTTTTTTTTTATCCAAGATATGTTTAATAAATTGATTTATGGCATAAATGCGATCATAAAATGTGGCATCTGACAGCTTGTAAAATTTCAGCCAGTCTCTCGTTTTGAACTGGATAAAAATAAAATCATTTTTATTTGGTTTTTTTGAATTAATGTTGGCAACATTAATTCGGAGATATGGTAAAAATCATTTTATGTTTGATCCAGTTCAAGATCTGATTTACAGGCTGTCAGGTTCCACATTTTACGATTGTATTAATACTATATATCTATTTATTAAACATTTTTAGGATAAAAATGTCTATTTTGAGGCATATGGAGTCTTTAAGTATTCAAATAGACTTTACTATAGTATAAACATATTTTATTGCATCTCTTTCATATACATGTATGCAATGGGGTTGGGTCACAAGTTATCACAACATTAGTCACGACCCTTCCCCTACAAGATGACAACAATAGATTATAGTCACATGATAATGAGACATGATAATAAGACAATAAGACAGATATTTTTCTAGCTAATAATAATAATTACGAATAAATAAATAAATAAATAAATAAATAAATAAATAAATAAATAAATAAGGAAATAAATACATAAATAAATAGTGTGTGCCTTCTCAAGAGGTCATGGAGTACTCGGCAGTAACCATGTAGTTAATTAGCAAATCTTTTAGTGCTTTTTGTGTAATTCTGGACAGCTCTAAATAACAGTGTTACTTTCTAATGATAAGCGTTCATCACCAAATAAGATCAGGTTAATATTCAAAGGGTGGTACTCGCGAGTTTCATGAAATAATCTTAAACGTTCGTTTGCTATTTTAAACAACGAAAGAAAAAATGTTCCGCGTTTTCTATTTCTTGATTACAACTGCAGAGTGGATTCATTGTTAAGTAGTTAAGATACAAATCGTTTGATAAATTACTACAGTTGTTCCTTATTCTAGAATGCATGACTGACAAATATCTGTCTCCGTAGATATAATAAGGCGGTACCTTTTGTACATCTACAAGCTCTCTTTTCATTTGATATTTGAATGAGTTTAAAGTAGAACTATCACGTAAACTTTCATGAAGAGAGTTCCACAATGCAATACCCGACGGAATGCAAGATGTTCGAAATATTTCCGTACGGCAAAATGGGATTGTAATGTTATTTTGACTTCGCAAAGGATAATTAGTAGTTTCCCTAATAACAGGAGGGATTAAATCAGTAATATAAGTGGGAATTAAGCCATTCACTTATCTGTACATAAAATTAGGTTTTTGCTGTTTACGTCTTTCTGATAGAGATAACCATCCACATTCCCTGTACAAATTTTCTAAAGAAACAGATCTGGTAAGACCAGTTACAATTCTAGCTGCCTCATTTTGAAGTTTTTCAAAAGCATTTGAGTCTTGTGAAGAACATCCATCCCAAACAATCGAAGAATACTCAAGAATAGGTAATACATAAGAAAGATATATTTGGTTTAATGCAACTCTAGTGAATTTAAATTTTAATCTCCTCATTATACCGACCATGTTTGCAACACTTGTTAATATGTTTTCAATGTGCATATGCCACTGTCCGTTTTTACTAAAAGTCAATCCTAGGTGTTTATAAAATTCCACGAACCGTATTTGAATGTTATCAAAGATTAAATTAGGCAAGCGTCCTAAATGTTTAAGGGTAAACAGTACTGCTTCTGTTTTAGCAGGACATTACTGACCAAACAGAGCCGACCCAGCTCAGACTCCATATGACGCGGCTTCTGATCAAGGTATACTTTGTTTGCCACTTATCCAGGAATATTTTAAATACGCAAACAGATAGCCAACTGACCTTCATCACATTTTAGTTCAAGTATTATCGGGAGTTAAGGTGACTATATATTCTCCACAAAATAATTTAAGGGCAACCAGTTTTATTTTCCCTTTGATTATCACTAAAATGCGACCCTCAAGTTTTAAATTTATTTCATGGGCAAAACTGGAAGTCTCAGCCCTATCTCAATCAGCTCAACATGTTCGCAGCATGTTCAGCTACAGAAGTGTCAATGGCACCAACAATGCCAGACCAAAGGATTCTAAGAAAACCGGGAATTTCCAAAATAACGATTTTTACCCCAAAATGAAGTTTTTCACAATACCGGAAAAATTCTTTGTTTAATGAAAACAATACTCTGTCACACACAAAACCATGCAAACTCAACCTTCCTTCGAGTAAAAGGCACACAGATATGGCCAGAAAAAGAGGCCAACCCTCTGAGTGGCTAAAAATGCCTCGAAAGTTCCCCATAGTCGACGAATAATTGGTAGAGGGTACCTCTAGCAAAATGTGCTTTTCTTGATCATGAATAAGGCGTTCTCTATGATTTTTTCACATTTGGGAGCCCAAACATCACTTATGACGAGACAATGTCAAATTTTAATTTTTGGGTAAAAGGTAATGTTTTTTGCGAATTTTAAAATAAAAAAAAATGATTAAAAATTTTTTGTTGGAAACACTCCTTTAGGGCTTCCTTTTAAAGAAACATTCAATGATATTTTGATACCTTCTGTGGGTTTGCCCATACACCCGGCCAACGTTTGTATATATGAAAATTTGCACTATGTGGCCCTTAAATTATTTTGTTGAGTTAATTTCGAGTGAATCCGATAGTCGCATGATCATTCTATTTCAATAAAATAAGTATATGATATTGTGACTGTTACATGTAGTACCTTCAAAATGTGGCCTTGTCCTGGAGTTGGGTCTAAATAGAAATATCAAGTTTGAAAGGTCAACAGTAAAATGTTGGAGGGAAAGGGGGCTTATTATTATATTATTAAATTATTATTATTATCATTAAAAGGAATAAAGGTTTGAACCAGTCAAATGTAAACCGTCGGAGAGAGGAGGGTCTTAAATAGAAATACCACTTTTGTATGGTCAACATAAACTGATTTAGATAAGAGGGCCTTAAATATAAAATTTGCCTTGAAAAGATCAACAGTAAACAATGGCTTAAATAGAAATAGTGTCTTGAAATGGTCAACAGTAAACTGATGGAGGGTTAAGGGTCTATAACAGAAATACTCCCTTGAACGGTCACAATGAAGTCTCCCCGTACATCATCATAGTACAGGTTATATTTTATTTCCGTCTGGATCACTGAGCCCATCCTAGTTATTTTGAAAATTGAATACCGCTTTAGCGGGCGCTAGGGGGCGTATGCAGCCTCGCAAACCACAGTGTTGGATATGAAGAGAATCAAACTGAGTCTCCTATTTTTGTGATTGTGTGTGTTCTTTGTTTCCAAAGACATTTGTTTTTTACTTTTATGTTAGAGAGAAGAGGGGCTAAAACAGATATACCGCCTTAGAACAATCAACAGTAAACTATTAGATAAAACAAGGGATTGAACGGAATACCGCCTTGGAACGGTCAGCTGTAAACTGTTTTGGAGTGTTGAGGGGGCTTAAAGACACAAATATGTTTTTATATGGCTAGACTACCCTGTCATGATCAGCCCAAGTACATGGTCCTGATACGCACACGAAAGGATTATTTTATCTAAGTGATTATGAGGCTATTATAAGGATGTCAAGTCTCCCTAGGTGGGGCTCTATGAGGGTGATTGAATATAATTGAGAAGTACTTATGCTATTTAGAAGCAAACAAATGCAACTGACTGCAAGTTTTGCATTCAGTTTGTTGACTTGCATTGTATCTCTTGTTTTTGAAAGTTTTTTTTTCTAAAAATAAAACAAAGTGTCGCTTTTTTCTTGCGTAGTGCAAAAAGTAAAAATTGGTGGAAAAAGCAATAAAACCCCTCCGGATTTTTTATTTATTCCAAAGTAAATAGGACCACTCCTCAATTATTCCATAGCTGTCTGAAAACTTTTTAGCTTCGATCAAATTGCATCTGCAAATAGTTTGTCTTGAGAATAAGAGTTCATAAGGAAAAAACAACTAATGGAATACTAAAAATTAATGAAAAAAAATTAAACTGGAATTATAATAAGAAAGCTTTTTACAAGATTAGCCATTGCATATATTTCAGTATTTAAATGTTCAAGTCATTATTTGAAATATATATATTCCGTTTATGAATTCTCAAGATATACATTTTGAGACAAACTTTTCCTCATTAATTTTACTTCCATTAATCTAC
Organism: Anodontia alba; assembly: GCA_964016985.1. Lineage (NCBI taxonomy): Eukaryota > Metazoa > Mollusca > Bivalvia > Lucinida > Lucinidae > Anodontia > Anodontia alba. The sequence continues at coordinate 15,739,231 of OZ024833.1, read as the reverse complement.
ACATTATGGAGTGTGTCAGAAAGTTCTTAGTTAGTTTAGAATGTGCAATTTATGCCGTAAAACTTTTCTTTTTTGATAAATAAATAGATAAATAAATAAATACTATATATCGTACTTATTTTCCGTACTATATATCTTACTTATTTTCTGTATTTGATTCAAGGAAGCAGATAAAGAGGGCATTTGATAATAAATTAGCATATAGGCATAGATATCTGTATTTTCTCCATAAAACATGTTGTGGGCATTCATTAGAATTTCCTTAGAGAGGCAATTCTAATAAATAACAACCACATAAATTTTAAGGAAAATTTTGAAAATAAAATATCAAATTAACACAAAATTTACCGAGATCACCATATGTGTTTCTCTGTCCTCATCATATATTTTTGCTTTCAACTCTAATTACCCCTTATCAGCCCCCCCCCCCCCCCCCTACATGTAAGATAAGCATGAGTCACCAATGAACTTCTCAGGCATAAGGGTGTTATGCAGTCCCAATAGTGTCATTAAAAGTGACTTAACCTTGCAACGGTCAACAGTTAACTGTTGTGAAGGGAAGCGGGGCTTAAACAGAAATACGCCGTGGAACTGTCAACAGTAAACGAATTGTGGGAAGAGGGACTTACACAGAAACACTATCAACACTAAACTGTTGGAGGGTTGAGGGGGCTAAACAGAAATATGATTTTGTACGGTCAACAATAAACAATTGGAGGAAAGAAGGGCTTAAATAGAAATACCGCCATGGCACGATCAACACTAAACTGTTGGAGAAAAGGAGAGCTTACACAGAAATGACGCCTTGGAACTGTCAACGGTAAACTGTTGGAGGGAAGAGGGGCGCAGGCAGAAATACCGCACTGGGACATTCACCAGCAAACTGTTGGAGGAAAGAGGGGCTTAACCCATTTATGCCAAACGGATTCCTCTACCTTCACTCATCGGGCCTGTCCATTGCCGATATATGAGGTGTCTGGTTAGTTTTATTATTAACAGGTTTTATAAAAATTACTGTAATTCTTGTATTTAATGCAATCAGTGTAGACTCTGAGCAGGCGCCATGTTCTGTGGGGTCTTAACTGGGTCTACACTGTTTGCCAATGTTCCTTTCATGAGAAGCTAGGCTTAAATGGGTTAAAGAAGTTGCGGTCATGGTACTTAATCCATATTATTGCATAAAAAAGCAGTGTCGCACGTTATTAACAGCCGTGCATTAACCGGCGAAAAGCCGTGTATTAACAAGGCAATTTACGCGCTGTTAATGCACGGCCACGCAACTTTCAATATGACCATACCGGGGCCACAGCTTTGCTGCCGTTACGAGATGTGTACTGCCCGGCCGTAGAAAGAGCATAGTCCATGGAAATTACATTCGCAAGACATCGGTGAAAAGGCGAAACAAAATAGTGCGAGAAATAACGCGAAATGTAGCAAACGTTTTCAGTTTTTATGCAATAATAGCGTTCGAACATATTTTTTCAATGCATTAACATTCGCAGGGTCCCTTGGGAGGAGTTGAAAGCCGCGGTCTTCGGCCTCGGTTTTCAACACCTCCCACAGGACCTGGCGAATGTTAATGCATGAAAAACCATGTTTGATCCCTATAATCCAAACTCGTAAATCCGTAAACGCATGGCGAAAACTGAAATAGCGCATTGGAACGGTCAACAGTAAACTGTTGTGGAGGGTTGAAGGGCTTTAATCAAAATGCTACTTTTTATCGGTCAGTAATAAACTGTAAGAGGAAAAAAAGGGCTTGAAATAAAATAGCACTGGTGAACGGTCTAAAGTAAACAGATGGAGATTTGTTTGGCTCAAAAAAAAAAAAAAAAAAAAAAAAAAAAAAAAAAAATCGCCAGGTCCAGTGGGAGGTGTTGAAAACCGAGGCCGATCACTATTATTGCATAAAAATAAAAAAAAAATAAATAAAAAAATTGGTACATTTCACGTTATTTCTTGCACTATTTTGTTTCGCCTTTTCACCGATGTCTCGCGAACGTAATTTCCACGGACTATGCTTGTTCTTTGGCCGGTTAGTACATATCTCGTAACGGCAGCACATTTGTGGCCCCGGTACGATCATATTGAAAGTTGCGTCGCCGCGTGCATTAACAGCGCGTGAATTGCCTTGTTAATACACGGCTTTTCGCCGGTTAATGCACGGCTGTTAAGATCGTGCGGCACTGCTTTTTATGCAATAATAAACTGTTGGAGAGAACTATTTTGTGGCAGGCAACTTATCATTAGAACGATTTTATCATTGTATCGAATATCAGTATAGAAAGGGTTGACTGTAATAAAGTAAACTGTTTGTGAAATACATTTTTTGAACGAAATATTGATTTTATTATGTGTTCGGCTTTCTGAGCCGCAGCTTATTGCAGTCAGCAGTCTCTTTACCGACTTTCGATACAACGACAAAAAATCATTATAATGATAAATTTTGCTGGAATGAACCTTTGCTCAATAGATGAAAGTTAGTCTGAAATTATATGAAAGTTAGTCTAAAATTATACAAGAATATTATATTTAATAAATATAGAATATGTATATACCTTTTTATCACCGATAGTATCTCGTAATTCAGAAATGAATGGTTCTTTAACAACGCATGATACAAGCCCTTTCTTACATATAATTTTGCTGTTTTTAAGGATTCTTTAAAGCAAAGTCATTTTAATGGCAACATCTTTTAGAACAAATGCTATCGTTGAAACGTCTTATTCAAATGTAGCATATGTATATACCGTTTTATCATTGATAGTCTCACGTAATTCAGAGATGAATGGATCTTTTACTAAGTATGATTTTGCATGTGATAATTGTATCTTATTAATGTTAAATACCACTATCGTATATAGGATTATACTTGTAATGAAGTGAGACTTTAATAAAACTATGATATGTTCTGTATTCCATATACTTCGAATGGAGTGATTTCGGAGTGGCACATTTAACCAATCAAAATTAAAAGGCAGTTAAAAAAACATTCATTCACTGTCATAGTATGTATTTGGCTTCAGATTGTGAAAGTACGAGCATAAAAAAGGCCTTTATTTCGAAAAGGAATTAGCTGAAAAGCACACATAAGAAATAGCAAACGAAGTAAATTCATTTTCTTTGCTGAGAACACTGCTTTATTTACCGTTGGAGGTCAAAATGTAATTTTTATGACCATCACGTCACGATCTGGATTTCATAGAGTGAACAGCTGGCTGGTCCGTCTAACGCGCGGTTTGATGTTTTTTTTTTTGGTTAATGATTAACACGTAGACAACAATTCCAAGGAAATTTTGGTGTGTGTACACTTTGGGTTATATGGACCCAAAAATACTCCAAATTGGCCTCACTGATCAGAAACTAAACAAGGCTTAACACATTGCAAGCTAGGTAAATTTTTCAGCACACGGCATATTGAAATACATCTCTTATTTTGTCAAGAAATAATAATTCATGCAAAAAGTTGATAATTCATGCAAAAGGTCTCCTCAGCTGGAATCATAAAGGCTAACCTGCAAGTATCACAATCAAGTATAGCGGCACAGCGTCAATTTCAGATTAGTACAATGGTACAACAGATGTCAGGTACAAAAATCAGGAACCCTACGGTAATGATATTTGTTACTTACTACATAAAAGTGGGTTTGAAGAGGGTCAAAATAATATACAAGGCATGTTTTCGTGATGAGCAACATGAACTATAGTTTGCATAAATAATAGCTCTGAATCAAGCAGTAATCACGTGGTATGTCAAAGTCAAACCTCAGCACCGCAAACACACATTACGCATCGGCATAACGAGCGTGCGATGTTTTACTTCTTTTTATAATAACATACACTGGTGTCGTACAGCTGGTTCTTATGCTTTTATTTTGAAACGGTAATTAGTATTTTAGATAATCTACAAGCTTACGGATATCTCTAACACGATCTAACAAGATCCCAGCAGGAACTTGGCGTTTATATAACGCCACTTTAACGTATATGCAACGTCATGACGATGCATCGACGTTCATGCGACGATGTACAAAACTTAAGACGTTATTTTGGCGTTAATGCGACGTTGTATAAAATCATATCCCCGCTGAAAGTTTACGTTTGTACGGTAGACACGACGGTAAGAAGATTATTATAGTAAACTTCAATGACTCGTTCAACGGAGGCTCGTTTTCCGCGGCTGATTCTAACTCGATTTAGAGTGTATGCTAATTATATTTCAAAATCATTTTGGAGTCTGCAGAAACTTCTTCCGACAGCTCAAAACAAATATTTAGGGATATTTTAGGGACATCGTCTTATTTTATCACAACAATATATGTTGCGTGTACTAATTAGAACCGCAACATAGGTGAGTCTTTTGAGTATACTCAGTATCATTATTTTGTGGACGATCGAAATTATGCCAGTTTGCCTCCTGATCTGGTGCTATAATTAACCCTTAGTGGTTCAAACTACCCATATCTAGAACAAATTGTCATGACCTCAAATACGATCTAGCCATTGAAACTCGACTGGACACACTTAACTATTTCAAAATTAAGCATAAATAGAGGATATTCAAATGTTTGGAGTGAATATGACTTTTATTTCATCGAGTGAAATGAAAAAATGTATATTTCATGAGTGCTGAAGGCACGAATGAAATATACATTTTTTCACTTCACGAGATGAAATAAAAGTCATATTCACGACAAACATTTGAATTTTCTTTTTATTATATACATCACTTTCGATAGAAGAGATGCAAATCTTGCATTTGCAAGGGAAAGTCTGACACGCAGTTTTGTCCCTTGGCGCCATGACGTTCATGTTTTGTTTTGTTTGGTGACGTTAGATATGACGTCAGAAACGCGCATTGGCGTGTAAAAATAAAATAAAAAGAAAATGTACTCTTTTTCAGTGAATACCATAAAAATTTTCATCTCGTGTAATGAAAACATTAATGTAAATAAGAAAAAAGTAGTTCCAGATCTTATATTTTTCACTGCTCTGAGGAGTGAAAATATAAGTTTTATATTTTCACTAGTGAAAATATAAAACTTATATTTCACTAGTGAAAATATGCATTTTATTTCATTAATAATTCTCTATATTTCATTACTTTGTATATAATAAAAAAGGGAAAGACTCCACTCTATTGTTGTTATATGCATTTTACTGTGATGATTTACTAACGATTTCCTGTATGACTTTTTGTTTTTTGCGGACCAAAAATAATCTTGTTATTTGGAGCTTTATCAGAATTAAAGGTGAGTATCACGCGAGTAAAAATGGTTCATACCCAAATAGAGAGACTCAGTTAAACCGACTGTCCGAATTTCATGATTTTTTTAATGTTCTTTGTTTCCAAAGGCAATCCTTTTTGACTTTTATTGTAATGCTGATCGTTCGAAGGCAAATACTCTGATGCTGATCGTCTCTGTTATAATTTTAGCACTATGGTCTACCGCCATACAGCTGTCCGCTTTGCTTAATGTTTTCTTGTTGTAATCTAGGTTCGAGTCATCTTTGTCAACGCAGACCACCTTGCATTTTATCTTATTTGTATGTGTATTGTGTTAATGTTTGGAACTGCATCAGGGGGAAGCGCGAGGTTTCGCGTGAGTGAAACTGGTTTACATCACGAAAACATACCTATATAACTTATTTCCCCTTAAACCCCACTTTTTTATATAGTAAAGCTGGGGTTAACAGGGGTACATATTATTTTTCTTATTTCTTATCAAAAACATACATTGTGGGTACTCGTTAGAACGCCTCGGTGAGGCGGTTCTAACGAGCACCCACAACATAACGAAAACGCGCCTATATTCAAATATATTGAAAATTTTACAACCAAAAAACCATTTTTTTCAGATAATAAATTCTGATATTTTTCATATTTCTGCGCAAAACATAGATTGTGGGAACTCTTTAGAACCGCCTCGATGAGGCGGTTCTAACGAGTTTCCACAATCTATGTTTGTTAGCAAAATAAGAAAAAATAAAATATACCCCTGTAAACCCCTGTTTTACTATATAAATATGGGGTTTAAGGGGGTCAAAATTATATCGGCGTGTTTCGTGATGATCTACGTTTTGAGCAGAATATGAAAAATATCAGAATTGTTATCTGAACACTTTCAGTTTTTGGTGGTGAAATTTTCAATATATTTGAATAGGCGTGTTCTCGTAATGAACCTTAGAATAGGTTTTCTACTGATTGTTCCGATAACTCGCTCGCAGTTCTTTTTGTTTGTGCGTCGATAGTTTTATATGTGAATATTGTTATGTCACTTTTTTGTACTAATCTCACGACACCTTTTTTGGTGACTCGTGAAGGTTGTGCTTCGTAATTATGGCACCTCTACGTATCTTCACTTATATAAATTCAATGCATTTTGTAAAGTTTTTGCATTCTTACGTCTTGATATCTTCATATATATTTCAATGCATTTTGTAAAGAATTTGCGTTCTTACATCGGCATGTTCTTTGGTCGCTGTTCAACTCAAACCCATCAACACACAAACAGGTAACTCTCAGAAGACTGGACGACACATTTCGAGCTGTAGGAACACACAGGTGTTGACAGTGCCTGACATTACAGAGTTGTGTCGCTTTCCCGATGAAACCTGTAAAAGACAAATGATTTGCTACGTGAGAAAACGTACCTTCGGACATGTGCGCCAAATGAAGATTCAAATCAGATTGCACTTTTTAACAGTCTGATTAGAATATTCACTAAGCGGATTTTAAGTAATCAAGTATGCAAATTTTGTTCTTTGTGGACAACGAAGGTTCATTAGTCTGCATGGAAGCGCAGGCTAATTTGATCTTTGTTGGGCGTATATGTAAAAAGGTACGTTTTTATATGTTATGGCTCCAATATTGTCAATACAAAGCTCTGTATTTTTTCCAGTGGAACCCGTCAAAGACAAATACTGTATTTACATAGTTTTGTATCTTTCCCAAACGAAACCTGTCCAAGACAAATACTGCATTTACATAGTTCTATAGATTTCATAATGAAACTTGTCAAGAAGTAATTTTGTATTGGCATAGTTCTGTATCTCTCCCAACGAAACCTGTCATAGACATAGTGGTGCACTTTCCCAATGAACCTGTATATGACCAATATTCTATTTACATATAGTCCCATATCTTTTCAAACAAAACCTGTCAAAGAATAATACTGTTTTTCATAGTTCTGTAGAAATAGTCAAACCCTAATACTGTATTTACATAGTTCTATATCTGCCTCCCCGGAAACCTGTCAAGCGCAAACGCTGTATTTACATGGTTCATACATACATAACGACAACTGTAAAATACTAATACTGTATTTATATAGTTCTGTAGCTTTCTCAACGAAACCAGTCAGAAATCAATATTGTATTTATAAAGTTAGTTCTTCAGCGTTATGCCCGAAACCTGTAAAATACGGTATTTACACAGTTCTGTAGCTTTTCGAACGAATTTTGTCAATACCAACACTTTCTTACACAGTTCTGCAGCTTTCTAAACGAAATCTGAAAATTTTATACTGTTCCATACAGTTCTTCTGCTTGAAAACTGCAACACTTTATTTATATAATTCTGTAGCTTTCTCAAGGAAAACTGTAAGACAATGGTACTGTATTTACATATAATTCCGTATCTTCCCCAAGGGGAATCGATACAATAACTTAACTCTTTCTGTCCAAGACACCAAACAGAAAGAAGGACGCACACAAAATAACGGCACCACAATCAAACACTACAAGCAGAAAGCCGAAAGGACAATTTCTGTCCCCCCCCCCCCCCCCCCAAAATGACCAAACGGCTGTCCAAATACAAATTCCACCAAGACATACATGCTAAGACATCCTATGACAGAAGTAGTGAACCACAGCAGAAGCACCGCCTTGAACGGTCAGTAAAAACCTTACTAGGGTGGGGGAGGGGAAGGGCGGGGGGAGGGGGTTTAAATCGATTTAAATCGATTTTACGTGTACACGTATGTCGTTTTTACTTAGTTCTCTATCTTTCCTAACGAAACCTGACAATGAGCAATACTGTACTTCATAGTTTTGTAGCTTTCTCTACGAAAATAGAAAGATAATTGCGAGGTAATTATCAGATTCCTGATAATTGCCTAACATCTTCTGTCTCCGACACCAACGGGAAAGAAGGACGTACTTAAAGCAGCGGCACCACAATCAAACCAGTACAAGCAGAAAGCCAAAAGGCCATTTTGTTCCCAAAAACCTGTGAAAGAAGAATACCGTTTTGATATATTTCTGAAGCTTTCACAACGAAACCTGTCAAAAACTAATACTGTATTGACATACTCCTGTAGATTTCCAAACAATATTATCAGAGACTTACATTGTATTTACATACTACTGAAGCTTTATCAACGAAACTGTTAAAACACAAATACTTTATTTATAAGATCGGTAGCTTTCTCAACGGAACATTAAAAAACAAGTTATGTAGATGTCTCAACAAAATCTGTCAAAATGAATGCTCTATTTAATTAGTTCTATATCTTTCCAAGCAAAACCTGTCGAACACAAATACTTTATTTGCATACGTTTAGCTTTTCCAAAGAAACCTGTCAAAGACAAAGACTATATTTACATAGTTCGGAACTTTTTCAAACGCTACCTGTCAAAGACATATTGTATTTACTTAGTTCTGTAGCTTTCCCAGTGAAACTTGTCAAAAACTAATACTGTATTTACACAGTCCTGTAGCTTTCACACAAAACCTATCAAAGATAACTATTGTATTTATATAGTTCCTTATGTGGTATTTGGCGTGCTACCCCTTACTACTTCGTAGCGCTCCCAACGAAACTTTCAAAAGCTAACAGTGTTTATACATAGTTGTTTAGGTGTCCCATACAAAACCTGTCAAAGAATAATAAATAATAAATACAGTATGTACATAGTTCTGTCACTTGCTCAACGAAACCTTTCAAGAACTAATGGATAGTTTCGTAGTATTACCACATAAGGAGTAAAAGACTAATATTTTATTTACATACATCTGCAGTTTTTTTTCTTCGTTTTCATCTACCTCTTTAGGTCGATGGCCAGGTGTCTTCTCAGACTATAAAACTGACCTTAACTAAAATGTATGAACAAAGTCCGTAGTTTTCACAACGATACCTGTCAAAGACTTATACTGTATTTGCACAGAGCTGTAGCTTTCCCAACGAAACTTTCCAAAACTAATAATGTGTTCACATAGTTCTGTATATTTCTGAATGAAATCTATCAAAGACTAATACTTTTTTTATACAGTTTTGAATCACAATTTTGACAATACTGTATTGACATAGTTCTGTGGCTTTCTCAACAAAACCCGTCAGTTTAATTCGGTTTGAACATAGCTTTTTTTTTTATCCTTTTTAATGGATTCTGTCGGAGATAAATACTATATTTACATAGCTCTAAAGCTTTCTCAGCTAAATAGAAGAGACGGCAATGATCAGTAATCGATACAATTATCCCACACCTCCCATCGGAGACATCAAAGGGAAAGAAACACAAACACGAAATTACGAGACCCTAATGGAAGCAGAAAGCCAAACGGACAGTTGCTTTCCCATAAAGTGGCCAAATGGCTATATAAAACAAAAAGATGTAAGCGATACACACATTCAAAGACGAACTATAATAAAATAAGCCTAGATCAAAGAACCGCCTTGGAACGGTCAGTGAAAAGTATTTCACTGCGGGGGAGGGGGTGGGGCGGGGGGCGTGGGGGAAGCTTAAATCTATTTTACGTGGCCACAATTCTCGCCCTTACTTCTGCCGCGGTTTAGACACATAATTTATTCAGTCCGCATGAAGGCTTCGTAACTCATCAGTGCTACATCTCCGAGAACACAAAAAATCATCTAATTACAGAGATGAAACAACGATGATGACTCGACACCACGAAACAACTGAAATGCTGGAGCAAAAGAAAACCAATAGTTAGACTCCGGTGGGCCTGACCAAAGATAGAGCATCAAGTACCAACCAACATTACCCAAAATTAAATTTCAAGTAAGCCTTTACGCTGGAACCATCATAGAATCTGAGGCCTAACCCGCCGGCATGCAGTTAAAGAGGGAAGCAAAGTTATTAACCGTGATAGGGTTAACAACCATGTATGCAGTCTGTCGTATAACATTTATGTTGTACCCAATCTTTTTATATCGAAGAATGATTTTTCGAAACTGGGTACTGAAGTCGTTGCAAGCACATGCTTTTCTGAATTTATACACTAAGTCACCATAACATTCTGGTTCCGATAGGCCTTGTTTCAGAAGAGATTTTAGTCCAACACTGAATTTTGAAACTAAATCGGAATGACGTCTATAAAACTTAGAAAAGGCTTTACGTAGTTTATTATACCGATAATCCTGATTAAGAAGTTTAGCAGTTAACATGTCAAAGACAAATGCTGTATTTATATAGTTCTGTAGCTTTCTTCCCGAAACCTTGAAAAGAGAAATGTTTTAAAAATCAGTGCAAGAATTACTTTCAGGTCCCCCACACATTTCACATTATACTGACTCTTGAATCTATTGCTGCAATTAAAGGAATCAATAAATGAACACCTTTTTTCTGACAAGATAATTCTTTGGCGAAAAATGGCCAAAATTTGGCTCAAAATCTGGCTCAAAGTTAAAGAAAATGGCACAAAAAAAAATCAAATTGGCGAAAATGGTGGCGAAAGAAAAAGAAATCCTAGTGCGAACCCTGATAGCTTTCAAATCACACAGATGCAGCTACATCTAGCGACGTATACAGGACCTGAAAATAAGTATTATGTCCTAAAAATCTTGATATCAAGCATTACAAGATATTACCTTATAAATTGTCACTATGTATACAGAGTGTGTATGCCAGATGTTGTAATTCAACAAGTCCGTTGTAACTGATTATTATATAGCAAAACCAGATCCAGAAACCACAGGGACGCTGTTGATGACATATAATATTTTACATATACTCAACACAGGCAGACACACGGTCAGAACACATTTGACTAACACAACAATTATGATGTCTATTAAATCGGAGGAGTAGCATTTCGACGATTGCACACTCTTACAGGAAGAACCCATGTGTCTTCTACTGTTAAGAATCTTTAGAACGCTAATATAAAGACTACAATAACTTATAACTCCCATTACAACACAAAGATTACACAATAACCCATGGTCCCCACGTAATCATCGGGTACAATAGTAAGATGCCATCGTCATAGCCTCAGGCATGACTCCTTGCTGCTTGAGCCATTTCACATTATAAAACTCAAGAAAACATACCTGCATATAATAAGAATAAACTCTGTATATGTCTATATAATAAGAAGAAACTCTGACTTGTACATGTAAGTGAAAAAGAATTGGTCTGATGTAAAGTCTTATAAATACAATTGTGATACTGTGTACTGAATTTATGTGCAGTTAACATAACGCCCAACTGTGTCGTACATTAAAGCATATATGTAATCATGAACATTAAAATTGTGTACATGTCAGATTAGAATATGTTATGTTAGAATATGCTACCATTGCTCTGACCCATTTATCTCTCTATTAATGTAAGAATATTAACGTCTTCATTCTGATCAGGGTCTACAGAATAGATCAGGCTTACCAAACTGACGAGGATAGAATCGACCAAATTTAATTTTCATATCTGGTTAGGGTCTACACACCCGACACGGCTTATTTGTCTGATCAGGGTCTACACACATAACCAAGGTGTAAACTGATCAGGGTCTACGAAATCGAACATGTTTCACTATCTTCTGATTAAGATCTACACATCATGCCGGGGCTAGTAAGTACGAATGATATATGAACTGCAGGTAGGAGGGTCATGCAAAAAGTTCTGTCACTAATAGGCTTCCTCGGTTTTATCCCAGGTATATTTTAAAATGCTTCACTGCACTTGAATGGTGTGTTCAATAGCTAACAATACCCGTTTATTTCGTTCAAACTGCTTTCCAACTGACCGAGTTATTTCAAATTGAAATAGATGCAGTCATATACACTGACCAATGTACTTGTTACAATAAGAAACGACCAAGCAAAGGATGGTCAGGAGTCCACCTTTTACATGACAACGCCTCCTCTCACAAGTGTGAGGTTGTTAAGTCTTTTATGGCTTCTAAAAAGGTGGAAGTTTTAAACCATCCATCTTATTCACCCGACCTGAGACCCTGTGACTTCTTTTTATTTCCAAAAAAGGTAAGAGAAAAGTCCAGGGAGTGCCACAATCACAAACCGCAGCCATTCCTAGACCCAAGAGGAAGAGGAAACCGACAAATCCAAACAAGCACAAATCGAACAAACGTACGAAAAGCACTAAGATTAGCTCTCTCTTCCCCAAGCGAGGTAATCGCAATACTAAAAGGACTGAAAACACAAGAAGAAAATGACACACGGAAAGACATACAACAAATCGCCCCGTAGAATAAACCACAAAGCAACAAAGAGTAAGACTAACACCGGGACCACCGCCTTAGAATGTCATCTTAAGCCTTCCAAGGCTTAAGAAAATGCTTTCTGGAAATAAGTATACGTCTAGAAGTTCTCTTGGCAGCGATATTTATCCGTGTCTCCAAAAGAAGACTAGTTATCTGCTTTTCGCGACTAGGTAAAAAGGTTACAAAAATGCGTTTCAGTAAAGGGGGAATACTTTGAAGGTTTGTTATAAAAATATGTTTGGTAAAACGTAGCACTGAAGTAATCCGAACCCAGTGACAAAACTTTTTGCAGGACCCTCGTAGTAGATATTTAAAAGCAATAAATTTAGCTACTCGAATCTTAGCTGCGGTAAAGACGAGCAAGAATATTGCAAGAATAAAATTGAATAAAATATCAACTTAACATGGTCAGATCTCCGAAATACAGCACAACATGACGTCTTTTGAAGAAAATATTGCAGTGTGTATAGCTCTACTTAACCAGGGGACCTTTCTAGTAATGTGACACGTTTTGTATTGTTGAACAATTGCGAGACAATAAATAGTTCTCGAAAGAAGTGTCTGTATTAATTGTTACTGGGGAAAGAAAGTAGACAATTTTTATTTGGGAGTACCCATCTACTAGCGTAGATTTATATCATAGCACTTGTATAAGACTTGTTGCAGGCGATGTGTAAAATAAGTAGCCGCATAACGCATTGCGACACTGGTTATACCAGGTAGTTTCTATTTTGTTCAAGGCGAATAACTCTGATTTTTTTTCTTTTGAAACAGTAAGTATTCGTATGTGAAAAAACAGTTCTAGAAGAAATTTGTAGCTAGTCTAGAGAACCATATCACAGCGTATGAATATAGCGTAGAAGTAGAACAGACCTGCGTAATTCATGACGTCATTAATGTTTTCCAATTAAAAGAATACACACTGGTTGTTAAACTAAACAGAGACCTTACGGAGAACAAGAATTGACTTAATAATGCGCTTACAAATAAATATTTACATAAACTGAGATAAAAAATCATGCTTGGAATGGTAAATTATCACTGATCAACATTTAAAATACTTACGAAGCAACACATTTCTATTTTCGATTTGCCACAATATTACAGTATTAAAATTGCAGTTGTCAAAGTTCTTCAAGCAAGGCTAGCCTGGATTTTATCAAGTATATGTAACGTAATTACCGCCCTTAAAACGCAGAGTTTTCAGATTTGAAGTGAAAGTACTGTTTCTTCGAAGTAGTTATAGCAACAAATAAGTAAACTTGATTTATAGTTTATTCAATTTTCTATATTTGAAGGCAATAACACTTTCTGGTCACACCGAGTTTTAATTTTGAGAAAAGTCAGAGAAATTTATAATCTCAATATTTTTAAAAAAAAATTAGTTCTGTACCAACAGCTGTGTTCTTTTGGCGATCATGAGACTGCTTTCTTTAAAGACAGAGAACTTAATAACTTAAAAAATGGTACCACGTATTACAGTGTACCGCAAGGAGTCATCTTGCTTAAAACAATGGTTTACTTAAAACAATAATTAATTTTGTTCTCACTTTAACTAAATTAGGTTCGTGCTAGAGGATATGATCAATGTGTCATCTTTTTCATCTTTGTTTTAATAAACTGTTTTTATAAGCATTTTCTATTTAGTTCCCCAGAATTAAAATAAGCTTTAAAGTAAATGAGAAATATATATATACTTGCTACCGTCCGTCCATCGTTATATTTTCAAGTAGGGTTTCTACATTCTGTACCAGAACCCATATGTAGGCTAGGACGATGTAATTTTCATTTTGGTCCTTGGGTACAGACTGGGATGGAATAAACTACAGGAATTGTGGCACTGACGGACAGATAGCAAATAGTGTGTTACACGAGACCTAGCCCATTTGTGAAAGAATACAGGCTTTTAAGCCAGGAGGAAACACCCTTAGAGCAAGGCTTTCTGTGAGGCCCTCCCAGGGGTTTTGGAAAACAGGGGAATAAGGCAATTTATTTCAGGGGAACAAGGGAACAAAAGTTTAAAACTGAAAAAAAAAAAAAAAAAAAAAAAAAAAAAAAAAAAAAAGGGAACAAAGGCAATTTTGATGAACAGGGAACATAGAAAATCAAGATTTTAATTTTGGGGAACAAAGGAAAATGCAGATTTTTTCAGGGGAACAAGCGAGCAGGTACCCCATGGGAGTGCCTTCTCTGTGTCATAAAATTAAAGGGCTTGCCAGAGTTTGCACTTTACAATCACCTTTCGTATTCCTCTTCCTCATGATTCTAATTTATACCTCATTGTAGGTTAGATATTGACCGGTGTTCGTGCCACGTTTATATAAATTTCTTACTTTACATTTCTTTGGACTTGTATTAGACTTAGTTATGTATTGTCGGTTGTTGTTATACACTGTATGCATCGGTCCTACCGCCTGTTCGCATCGCTGCTTACTGCCTTTAATAGCCGGTACGAATACTGCTTTTTATCTAATGGTATTACTTCCTATACAGCTATATGAGTATCACTAATAGATTAAAAATTACTATTTCTCCTATTAGGCTACATTCTGCTTCTTCTTTACAGATTCCCCGTTCTACTGCTACTTAACTCTTTGTTACCTACTGTTAATGATCCGCCTTTGAAACTTCACTCTGTATCATCTATAAATTTATGTGGCGCTTCCAATTATAATATTTTTCGTTATCGCCTTAGAATTAGACTTTCTCCAATTAAATCTCCTATATTTCTAAAAAATAAGAATCCGTATAAAAGGAACAGTATGTACCCTAATATTTCTAAGTGCAATGCCAAGAGTTGCATCTGCTGCAATCATTTAATTTGCCATTCTACTATTATTTCCTCAGTTAATACAGGCAATTTTCAGTTGTAAACAACTCTGATTTAGACTGAAAATCAGAGGATGTTATATATGTTCTCACTTGCAGCAAAGGGGGCTGAGGAATGCAGTATGTTGAACAGACCAAACGGGTCCTTAAAACAAGGTTTAAGGAACATTTGTTTAAAATAAAAAAAACAAAACAAAGATAATTGATACGTTTCTTTATCAACATTTCCGGAGAGCTGGTCATTCATGATCATCTAGTAAAGTTTTGGTTCAACCTGTTGAGAAAATTATACACAAGTCGAATTCTACCGAAAGATTAAAAAATATTTTAAGACATGATCTTGAACTTAAATTGATTAAACGTTTACAAACCCCTTTTCCACTTGGACTTAATGTTAATATTTACCATGAAGGAAATATTTCTAAAATGCCGGATTTCGATGTTTGTTTTCCTTTTAGATATTAAAAAACGTTATAAACGATCCCATGGTAAGCGCAAAGATATTAATTTTAAACGAAAACATAAAACTGTCTTATCTCTTTTTGATTTAAATATTCTCTTAAATTCTGGACGTCATCAAATGCTTTCTAAACTAGCGTCATTGTGTATTTCTTCATTACGTAAGTTAGATGCTGAGGCGAATGAATTTTATGATAGAAAACATAATTTGTATGAAGCAGCTCTCCTTACTAGATGTTATACTCAACATGCCCTTACATTGATCTGAAATTAACCATATTAGACACATCATCAAAATTCCATTTATTAATAAAGGTATTGAATTCATAGATTTACCTAGCATATTTCGAGATAATAATGTTATATCAGATATACCTTCATATTTCGAAAACACGGACTCTCCTATTATTTGTTATAAATATAACAAACCTATCCGTAACACTATACTTAATTTCAATAAATTAGTTTCTGATCTTGATATTGAAACTAGTTCTCCTGATTCTTGAGGTTGTAACGATTCTAAATTTTGTTATCAACCAGCGGCTCATATTGTCACTGGTAACTTGACGATTATAATTGATTCACGAATCCGTTCAGGTATTTCAAAATGACCTAAATATAGATTCCCAGCCCACATTAATTTCAATTATATGTCGGAAAACAATTGCCAGTGCTTTAAATGATTATTGTACGCGATGGTGTAAACGAGAGCATGTTGAGTCTAATGCTTTAAATAATTGAAAATTAAAGATTTTTAAGATTATTGATGAACGTGTGTTATTTTACTCTAATAACCTTGATCTTTTCCCTCCTAAGCCTAAATTATTTTTTCGATATTTGAAACAAGGTATCCAAGAATTTCATAGGAGGTATATTTTGACTCCAGCTGATAAAGCTGCTAATAATGTTGTTGTTGTGCGACGACTTTATTATATCAATACTCTAAGACAAGAACTTGGTAGTACCAAAACATATGAACGGATTTCTACTGACGAGAGATCTATTGTTAATACCCATTCTATCGATATTACTGCTTAATTTGCAGTGAGTATTAAAGAAAAACAAGACAGACTTCCTACGTTATATTGGTTACCGAAACTTCATAAACGACCTTATAAAGCACGTTTCATTGCTAATTCTAGTTCATGTACGTTTACTGTTTTGTACAAACTGCTAACTTCATGCCTTACTGCTGTTAAAAACATTGGATTAAGTATCATGATACTGTTTACGAAAGGAACGGAATTAACTATTTTTTGGTCAATTAAAAACTCCAATGATGTTATCATTAAATTCAAATCTAAAAACTTTCAGGCTTCTAAATTGTCTACATATGATTTTTCTACACTGTATACTACGTTACCTCATCATCTTATAACAGATAAACTTATCGCTTTAATTAACCCAACCTTTATTCGGGAGAATACCCAATATTTGGCTTGCAACGAAGAATGTGCTTTTTTTTTCACTTCTGGTGTATACAATAATCAAAATTTATGGTCGTGTCAAAAAGTCTGTGATGCCCTTATTTATCTTTTGGATAATATATTTATTAGATTTAGAACTAAACTTTATAGGCACACTATTGGTATTCCGATGGGAACTAATTGTGCTCCTCTTGTTGCAGATTTGTTGCTTTTTTGTTATGAGAGAGATTTCATGAAGTCTCTGTCACGTGAAAATCAGGCTGACATTATTGAGGCTTTCAATTCAACTTTAAGATACTTTGATGATTTATTAAATATTTACAATATTTACTTTGACCAAATAGTAGACCGCATATACCCCGAAGAACCCCAATTAAATAGAGAAATTCTTTCGATACCGAGGCACCTTTTTTAGATTTGAATCTATGTATATCTGGTATAGTTTCCACCAAAATTTATGATAAACGGGACGATTTTGATTTTGATATAGTAAATTTCTCTTTTCTGGATGGCGGTGTCCTCCGGCGTACCTCATATGTCGTATATTAATCTCAATTTATTAGATTCGCCAGAGCTTCTTCAAATCTTAGTGACTTTAACTACCGTAATAAAGCGCTTACTGCCAAACTTCTTAGGCAGGGCTATCGTTATTTTAAACTTCGTAAGGCGTTTTCGAAATTTTATCGCAGACATAGTACCTTGGTAGAAAAATATAGCGTCAGTCTGAAAATACTTCTGCAACAAGGTATATCGGAAGCAGAATTTTACGGTGACTTAGTGTACAGATTTAGAAAAATTGTAGGAAAATCTAACTTTTCGGAGCAATTCAGAAAACTTATTAACCGTTATAAAAGAATTGCCTGTAGCCTGGATATTATGCGGCAGACTGCATGCCTAAATGTCAACACATTCATTGTTGATGGCTATGCTTCAATCTTTAATTGCACGACGGCGGTTCGGACCGCAGACTCAATGACGGCCTCTTCGTAAAACTTTAACCAGTGGGTTGGGGTTTGACGATATGTCTTTAGCTTGGCCCGCCGTGATTCAACTACTGGTATTCATTTACTCTGGCATACAGTAGAATTAGCCATGAGTACTCGTCTATGTTTATTATAGTGATTAATTTGATTTTTATGTTTTCGCTTTGATGCATTGACTGAGTTGGGAGCCTTTTTGCGAACCGAATTTTTATGTATATCTGTATTAAGAGTAGCATCGGGACCCAGGGTGAAGTTGGTTAGCTGTAAAAGTGCTTTAAACAACGCGGTGGTTTACTCTACTGACCGTTCTAAGGCGGTAGTCCCGGTGTTAAACTTACTCTTTTTTGATTTGTGGTTTATTCTACGAGGTGATTTGTTTTATGTCTTACCTCGTGTCATTTTATTCGTGTGCTTTTCAGTCCTTTTAGCATTGCGATTACCTCGCTTGGGGAAGAGAGTACTAATCTTAGTGCTTTTCTTACGTTTGTTCGATTTGTGCTTGTTTGTCGGTTTCCTCTTCCTCTTGGTGTCTGAGAAGGGCTGCGGTTTGTAATTGTGGCACTCCCTGGACTTTTCTTTTACCTTTTTTTCAATATTTTGTCCCGTTACATAATTTAGGCTCGCCCCGTTACACAGTATTAACACAGCATCTGCATAATGTTTTGCAAACCTTCCATTATTGTTACTCTTCTATTTACACCTTCTTTATTTTCTCACAAACACGTCTTTTGCTTCAATTCATTTCTGCATAACATTCCCAATTTCCACTAGTATGACAGATTTTGTCATATTTTTTCTTGTTTACCTACGCGCATCTGAGGCTTTCCCAACGAAACCAGTCAAACACGAATACTGTATCTGCATCTTGCTATAGCTTTCCCAACGTAACCTGTCAAAAACACATACTGTACTTACATACTTCTGTGGCTTTCACAACAAAACCTGTCAAACACTTATACTGGTTCACATAGTTCTGTGGCTTTTGCTAACCAAACCTGTGAATGACTAATACTGTTTTTTCGTACAAACATCTGAGGCTTTCCCAACAAAACCGTTCAGACACAACATAGTTTGTAGCTTTCACAACGAAAATTGAACAAAATAAAAAAAAAAAAAAAAAAAAAAAACAAAAAAAACAACAACAACAACAAAAAACAACAACAACAACAAATATTGTATTTACATAGTTATGTTGATTTCTAAACAAAATCTGACAAAGACTAATACTGCATTTACTTGGTTCTGTAGCTTCTTTAACGAAACCTGTCAAAGAATGATTCTGTATCGGCATAAGTATGTAGCTTTTTCAATAAAACCTGTCAAGTATTCACACATTTCTGTTGCTTTTCCAACGAAACCTGTCAATGACTAATGTTTTATTTACAAGGTCATGTAGCTTTCCTAACGAAACCTATAGTAATACTGTATCTACGCAGTTCTGTACCTTTCCCAAATCTACCTATAGATTTCTAAACAAAACCTGACAAAGACTAATACTGTATTTACGTAGTTCTGTAGTTTTCCTAATGAAAAATTAAAAAAATTATACTTTATTTACATAGATTTGTAACATTTCCAACGAAACCTGTCAAAGGCTTATTCTGTACTAACAAAGTTCTATAGATTTCTAAACGATAGCTGTAAACAACGAATACTGTATTTACACATTTATGCAGCTTTGTTCTTCTCCATTTTCTTCCTGTGGATAACCACGAGTCGTCTTGAACTGTAAAATGGCCATTAAATAACACAGCATTTATGTAGTTTCGTTGTTTTCCTATCGAAATCTGTTAAAAGACTCGTACTGTGTTTGGATAGTTCTGTATATTTCTTATGGAAGCCTGTCAAAGATAGATACTGTATTTACTTAGTTCTGTTGCTTTCTCAACGAAACCTATCAAAGAGATCTGTAATAGTCACAAATATGTCAAAGACTAGACTGTATATACATAGTTCTGGATATTTACCAACGGATTCTGTCAAAGTCTAATACTTTACTTTCACAGTTCTGTAACATTTTCAACGACATCTGTCAACGAATTATACTGGATTTTTATAATTCTGTAGCTATCTTCCCGAAACCTTTCTCACAAACACTATATTTACAATGTTCCAAAGATATCCCAACAAAACCTGTCAAAGTTTAATACAGTATTTACATAGTTACGTATCTTTCCAGTCGAAAACTGCTAAAGAAAAATATTGTATTTAGATGGGGTTGTATCCCAACGAAACGTGTTAAAACTAATACTGTATTAAGAAAGTTCTGCTGTTAAAAACATTGGATTAGATACTATGATACTGTTTACGAAAGGGACGGAATTAACTATTTTTGGTCAATTAAAAATTCTAATGATGTTCTCAATAAATTTAAATCTAAAAACTTTCAGGCTTCTAAATTGTCTACATATGATTTTTCTACACTGTATACTACGTTACCTCATCATTTTATAAAAGATAAACTTATTGATTTAATTAACCGAACATTTATTCGGGAGAATACCCAATATTTGGCTTGCAACGAAGAATGTGCTTTTTTCACTTCTGATGTATATAATAATTACAATTTATGGTCGTGTCAAAAAGTCTGTGATGCCCTTGTGTATCTTTTGGATAATATTTTTATTAGATTTGGAACTAAACTTTATAGACAAACTATTGGTATTCCGATGGGAACTAATTGTGCTCCTCTTGTTGCAGATTTGTTTCTTTTTTGTTATGAGAGAGATTTCATGAAGTCTCTGTCACGTGAAAATCAGGCTGACATTATTGAGGCTTTCAATTCAACTTCAAGATACCTTGACGATATTATTAAATATTGACAATATTTACTTTGACCAAATGGTGGACCAGATATACCCTACAGAACTCCAATTAAATAGAGCAAATTCTTCCGATACCGAGGCTTCTTTTTTAGATTTGAATCTATGTATATCTAATGGTACAGTTTCCACCAAAATTTATGATAAACGGGACGATTTTGATTTTGATATAGTAAATTTCTCTTTTCTGGATGGCGATGTCCCCCGGCGTACCTCATATGGGGTATACATATCTCAACTTATAAGATTCGCCAGAGCTTCTTCAAATCTTAATGACTTTAACTACCGTAATAAAGCCCTTACTGCCAAACGTCTTAGGCAGGGCTATCGTTATTTTAAACTTCGTAAGGCGTTTTCGAGATTTTATCGCAGACACAGTGCCTTGTTAGAAAAATATAGCGTCAGTCTGAAAACACTTCTGCAACAAGGTATATCGGAAGTAGAATTTTACGGTGACTTAGTGTACAGATTTAGAAAAAAATGTAGGTAAATCTAACTTTTCGGAGGAAATCAGAAAACTTATTAACCGTTATAAACGAATTGGCTATAGCCTGGATATTATGCGGCAGACTGCATGCCTAGTTGTCAACCCAATCATTGTTGATGGCTATGCTTCACTCTTTAATTGCACGACGGTGGTTCGGGCCTCAGACTCAATGACGGCCTCTTCGTAAAACTTTAACCAGTGGGTTGGGGCTTGACGATATGTCTTTGGCTTGGCCCGCCGTGGTTCAACTATTGGTTTTCATTTACTCTGGCATACAGTAGAATTAGCCATGAGTACTCGTCTTTGTTTATTATAGTGATTAATTTGATTTTTATGTTTTCGCTTTGATGCATTGACTGAGTTGGGAGCCTTTATGCGAACCGAATTTTTATGTATTTCTGTATTAAGAGTAGCATCGGGACCCAGGGTGAAGTTAGCTAGTTGTAAAAGTGCTTTAAACGCCCCCGGTGGTTTGCTCTACCGACCGTTCTGAGGCGGTGGTCCCGGTGTTAGTCTTACTCTTTGTTGCTTTGTGGTTTATTCTTCGAGGCAATTTGTTGTATGTCTTTCCGTGTGTCATTTTGTTCTTGTGTTTTTCAGTCCTTTTAGTATTGCAGTTACCTCGCTTGGGGAAGAGAGAGCTAATCTTAGTGCTTTTCGTACGTTTGCTCGGTTTGTGCTTGTTTAGATTTGTTGGTTTCCTCTTCCTCTTGGGGTCTGGGAAGGGCTGCGGTTTGTGATTGTGGCACTCCCTGGACTTTTCTCTTATCTTTTTTTCTGTAACTTTCCCAACGAAATCTGACAAAGATTGTTACTGTATGTACATAGTCATGTAGCTTTTCCCAAAGAAATCTGTCAGACAAATACTGCATTTACATATTTATACAGCTTTCCTCACGAAACCTGTAAAAACGAAAACTGCATAAACATAATTTTATAGGTTTCTAAATAAAATACTGTATGAACATAGTTTATAGCATTCTCAACGAAACCAATACAAACAAAAAAACAACAACAACCAACAAAAAAAAAAAAAAAAAGAAAAAACAACAACAAAAAAAAACAACAACAACACCCCCCCCCCCCCAAAAAAAAAAAAAAAACAACAACAAAAAAACAAAAAAAAAACAACAAACTATGCGCATAGTTCTGTAGCTTTTCCAACGAAACATATTCATTTTATAACCTACTGTGCTTTCGGTATCCTTCGGGAAGATATATTTCGCTTGGCATTTAATTCTGAATAGAAAATTGATTTGTGATTGACAATATCTTAGAAATCATTTGTCTTTTCTGTTTTTGTGCCTTGTTTAAAATATTTACTGTAAAATTAATTTTGCATCCAGAATGGAACTAACCAATGTGATTTCTATAGTAAACTAAATTGCTTGATATTTTTATTAGAATTTAGTTTTGCTTTATTCCAATGATTCTAAATTATTGATGTGTTCCAAAAAGATGTTGTTGAAGTTTCAGCAATTTTGATCGTTGGAGTTGTTGAAAGCCTGCATCCAAACTATCTGCCTGTCAATTTATGTATAATTTGCAGCCACTTTTACTATTAAAACGCAAAAGTTCCATTGAATAGAATAGACTTGACTTTTGGCGAACAGTGAGTTGTGATGAAAGATATGCTGTTAAAGCATGACACAAAATCGCAAATCGACTTCTGTCACGCAAGAGATGTCGAAAGCGGAGTAAATTATATATATACCCCAAATATTTTATGTTTCCTTTTTTTAAAATAAATAGCGATAGCATAATAGACGGAAAAGAGAAAGGAACGATTTTCATTAAAAAATATGATAAACCCGATTTAAACTCGCTTTGAACTATTTTTAGCAGAGACACCAGAATTACATTTGTTGCAGTAATTAGACCCCACAGGAAGTCTAAAGACGTTACGCCATAGTTAATTACGTTAACGTTAAGAAATTACCTTGACAACGTTAGCGCTTATGATTATGTACAGGAATTATTTATGGCTATGAAAATTGTTAATACATGAAACTGGTGGAATCTGACTTTTATTTTTTGTCAGTATATATATATATATATATATATATATATATATATATATATATATATATATATATATATATATATACTGTCTTTTAAAAGAAAAGTGATTATCGGACTAGCAAGTCTGATAACAGGAGATAGTGTATTTTAAAAGCACAGATTGATCAGGGCTTTGGTTGCTTGTTACGACATAAGGGTCATTTTCTATTTGTTTTTCTGTGTGACCCTAGGAAACTGTGAGGCTTTCCGGTGTGCGCAACGCAAACCAAAAATGTCACTGTGTAACCAATGATAGGTGTACCAATTACGTGTTGATTATACAAACCTGACTATGTAACCGACAACCGGGCTATTCTAACACAAAGCTCTGAAGGGCAAAATTCGTTTAAATATTGGAGAAAAGGCCGTAAACTATTATTTTGATCGGGTTAAATGAGATTATTTGTCCGTGAAAAAAAAGGAAATCTTGTTTGTAATTAAGTTTTGGTTTCCTACATATGAAGCGAAAGCGAAACATTGGAAATATGGATGCACTGAGTTAGGTAGCACCTGTTCAATTCATATTAATTGCTATTTTTATACGTACGTCTGTCTTGGTGTAAATCATGGTAGATTTTCAAATCCATTTCAGACAACGAGCTGTGAGATAACGTCACTAAAGAACCTTGTATCTTATCAAAGGATCTGATATAATGCCATCCCCCGTCGAAAAAATAGACAAAATCCTCAAATACGGTGACTGCGAAACCTTTTCTGATGCTGGTTATGAAAGTAGTATTTCCAGACCCGTCCATCCTTGCAGATCCAATTATATCAGATCTCTCTATCCAATAGATCCGCTTCCCAATGTAATCTGACAAATAAAAAAAGAAATATATTATAATTTAAAGAATTTATTGAACTGAACAATTTTGAAAGTATGAAAACGAATTGGAAATTGAGAAACGTGGGGAAAGCGTTGGGGGTGGGGGGGGGGGGGGGGGGAGGGTGGAAAGGCGGGGGTGACAGAGAATCTAACTCTTTTATATCTAAGCAGGTGATAAGACACGATTTATAATTTAAAGAATTTATTGAACTGAACAATTTTGAAAGTATGAAAACGAATTGGAAATTGAGAAACGTGGGGAAAGCGTTGGGGGTGGGGGGGGGGGGGGCGGAGGGGGGGAAGGTGGAAAGGCGGGGTGACAGAGAATCTAACTCTTTTATATCTAAGCAGGTGATAAGACACGATTTATTCCAGATCATGACTCAGCGTCGGAATGGAATAAAACATACCTGTGGTGGCTTCTGGCTAGTATGATTATAACTTGTAAAATAATAATAATAATAATAATAATAATAATAATAATAAAACAAAGAAAAGGAAGAATTTGATCCAAGTGTAAGCCTGATCCAGAATCGAACCGAAAAGCTTCTACTTACAAAGCCGATGTGCTAACCATTTCTCTAGAGTGGATGCAAGTTTTAGCCGTCACCAAAAGATAAATATTCATAGCGAGCAAGCTCTATGGTACAGCATACGTTTCGATGCCGTCAAAACATACCAGAAATACACATTTT